>OZ010711.1:9317686-9632230 GCA_963932345.1 Ophion ventricosus | reverse complement strand
ACCGCCGAACTGCCCTTTACAGCCATCCCCTCGATACATCCGAGCCGTTGCTATGTTCTGAAAAAAAGGGCCCGGTAACGTACAACGAGGCAGGAAAAAAAAGAACAAAATTATAAACGTCCGTACTGAAATGGGATAGGAGTGAACGAGGCTGCGTAGAGGGCTTATTCTTTTCGTTCTTTTTTTTTTGTTTTCATATATTTCTATAATTAAAAGGAAATGCTGTTTTCGTGGGGCAATTTTTTTTTTGCTCTTTCCTTCGGAAATGGCTTGTGAATATTATGCAAATGCGCATTTGTATTTATGCGAGTGTTTGTTTGGGTGCATAGTGGGCGTAAAATGGAGCGCACCGAGCTAGGATACGATATGAAACGAAATTGAATTGAACTTGTGGTTGGTCAATCAAGTAACCAGAATCCAATATGTCGTAGAATTTTTTACTCACCATATCAGTGCTGGTTCTGCGATATTCCGTATTTTTGTCTTTTCTCGGCTCTTCTTCGTGCTACCTATCCACACTGATTGGAAATATCAAATGAGATAGATATTCCGTCTCTCGCAAGGTCCTGATATCGAGTTATCCGAATATATCTTGAAATGATTCATCGAGCAAACACTGTATTCACTGCGGATCAATAATTTGGATTGTTATTCTGAAATACAATTCAACCAAATATGTACAAAATACTTTGTGACTAAAATAATGAATTTAATCATGGGAAATGTTAAATCAGCGGTTCTTAAACTTTTAAGCCCGCGGAACACTCAATATATTATTTTGATTTTACGGAACCCCATACCAAATTATAAAAAATAAAAGATACTGCAATTTAAAATGAGAGTAAGAACATTTATTACAAAAGATATTTCAAATAAATATTAATGAGACGAATGGAGCTGCTTTACTGTTTTATCAATTATTGTTTTAAAATTTGGTTTTATGCCTGATAATTGTATTCATATATCTGAGGCAGCATCCATTCTAGACCTAAAAGCCTACTTCACATTAATACGTTGTTACTAAAGGGAGCAAGATTAGGATTGCTTACTTGGCACTTTCAGAGTATTCAGTTATAACGCTAACCCAAAACTCATTAAGTGGCAAAGACTCAAACGTGTGTTCTACTGCAGATGAGCTCTGAACATCTATCAATGATTCATATTCCAGTATGTTTAGCATGGCACTTCTATGGACAAATGTATTTTATACCATCTCGTTGTCATTATCAGAATAATTCGAGAAGCAATCTGATAAAGACTTTAGCAGGCTTACTAAATGTCCCATTATGATATTTTGAATTTTATTTGGTAATTCAAACTCGTTTTCATTCCGAAAAATAAATAAAAGTAGAAAACATTAAACATTGCTATTTTCAACGCACGTATGCCAAAATTTCATTTTTTTATATAGCTAAAATAATCCAATGCTTTAGAGACAAAAAGTAACAAATTCGCAAAACCCTGGTGACTTTCCCACGGAACCCTTTGGTTCCGCGGAACACAGTTTCGGAACCGCTACATTAAACGAACGTCCATAAAAAGTGTGCATTTTAACCATTTTTAACATCACCACATCAATGTTTGCCTTACTGCTTCCGTACGCTAAAAATGGGTAGAGAAAAAGACCCTCTCGCAATGTTTTATTGTAAAAAATGCGCCGCGTCGCGTCGATAGTCGGCTCAAAAAAAGCAAGTCTTTTTTTATCACACCGATGATAGTTAGATAAAAAAGGAAATAACATGACGATCTTAAAAGAGCTTCGTGGCCTACGTATATTACGCAGGGGGGGGGGGGGCGAATTGATCGAGGGAGCTAGAACTTATATATCGATTGGCCCGTCGGCACGACAGGTAGAGCACACGAGGCTGGTGATCGTCTCATTGCACAATCATCGATGCGTTATCGACGAACCCATCCGGAGAGTAAATGATGAGGACGCCATTCAAACAGCCTCCCTTCATCTCTTCATCTATAATATAACTCGTTTCCGCACATTTAAATCTTCAAGAGTGTATATATATATATATATATATAGTATATATATATATATATATATATATATATATATATATATATATATGGGCATTCAAAGCTAAAGGATCAAGAAAATTTCTTCAATTTTTTAGTGCCTTTCATATGGCTATATCTCCGTGAAAAAAATCGTATAAAAAGTTTTAAAGAAGCGTTATAAAACTTGAACCTCTTAGTTTTCCGCTGGCAAGTTGATTTTTCTTCTATTCTTCGGCGTAGCATTTTTATGGTGCCGTAGTTAAATAAGAAACCCTTATAATTTCGCCATGTCCATCCGTCCATCACATCCTTACTGTTTTAAACTTATATGCATGAAATTTGACAAGAGAATGCTTCAGAGGCACATCTCGATAAATATGTAGCCAAGTCTTGGAAAAAAAGAAAACATTTTTATGGTTCTCCTCTATATGTAAAATGGGGGTGACATTTTTTTCGCCGTCCCCGTCGAGCTGGGTTTTATTGGGCATATATTCCAAAATGAACTTGAGGTTGCATTTACCACTCTTCATATGAAGCCCCGTCTGCGAAATGTCACACTTCAAAATCATGTGCAATATGCTGTCGCCTCTAAATTTCAACCATTCATTAGGGAAATGTGAAGAAATTTTAGGTACTAATATTTGATTAGAACTTTCGATCAAAATTATCTCAGTTACTCATGTAGAAATTGACATATTAACCCAGCGCGGGCTCAGTTTCGAACTTGATTGGCCGAGGCTCGGCAAAAATGCTTCGCCCAGGCATGGTAATGTGACACGCGGCTGACGTTCGGCAGGCGAGGCTTGGCTACGATGCCAGGACTACGACTGGCCCTTGTAGAAATTGACCATCGACCCAGCGCTGTTTCAGTTTCGAACTTGATTGGCCAATGCTCGGCAAAAACGCTGGGCCCAGGCATGGAAATGTGACGCGCGGCTGACGCTCGGCAGCAAAATGTTGGCTACGATGCCTGGACCATGACTGGCCCAAGTAGAAATCGACCACTGACCCAGCGCTGGCTCAGTTTCGAACTTAATTGGCCAATGCTCGGCAAAAATGCCTGGGCCAGGCAAGGAAATTTATAACGCACGGCTAACGTTTAGCACCCGTGTCAAGCCATTTCGAACTTACGTCTTCTAATTCTAGAGCTGAGCCCGCTACCTATTTAGCCTTCCTAACAATTGTGTAAATTTCCTTTTTTCGCTCGTTACTCTTATTATTTTTAAAAAATGTTAACAAGTTGGCAAACGTTGAAGTTTACATCGTTGCAATCCGACGAAAATTAATTTTTTTTACTGCTGAAATATTTTTGTCTATTTAGGCAGTAAAAATAACTTTTACATTATCTTTTATTTACTCAACAATCGTCTTCGACAATTGTCTTAGTTTTCGGCCGAGCCAAGACTAACTGTTGGCCCATATTTTCTATAATGATATAGCCAAAGCTAACGCTACAGTCAAATTATGCCCGGGCTGCAGAGGCCCGTTAGCTGGTGCAGGTTCAGTAATATTGGTTCTTCGAGCCTACAAACAACAGTTGGGTCTGTTCTGTACCATCGACATGCTAACGTGTGGGCCAGTGTAGAATATCGAAGCTTGGTATTCACTACTGGGCCAAGTCTCAGCCGATTGTCCACAAACGGTCGAGCCAGCGCTGGCTCTTGCGTTGAGCCAGTGTTGGGTTTGTTCTGTACCATCGACATGCGAAAGTTGGGTCCAGTCTAGAACACCGAAGCTTGGTATCCACTACTGGGCCAAATCTTAGCCGATTGTCCACAAACGGTTGAGCCAGCGCTGGTTTCAGCGTTGATTCTGGCGTTGAGCCAGCGTTGGGTGTGTTCTATACCATCGACATGCTGACGTTTGGCCCAGTCTATAATATCGAAGCTTGGTATCCACTACTAGACCAAGTCTCAGCCGAATGTCCACTAACGGCTGAGTATTGACATTTCTACATGGGTAAGTAACATAAACAAATTCGGCAGATATGGATAACCAAGTTATCGCTAAATTGACTTCGTGAAAACTCTGTAAGAGGACTGCACGAGGCTTCAAACAACATAAAATTGTTGTTTGAAGCCTCGTTAATAACATATCAAATATCGAAAGTTTTAAGAAAACTGGAAAGTGTCTATTTTCGAGGTCTTTATTAAATGGAATTCACACAATGACTGATTTTGTTTTCGAAGGATTAATTTACAAGTATTAAAGGGTAGGATTTAAGCTTTCAAAATCTGCCCTAGAAATTTTTGTCCGATTTGACTACTTATAGGCGTTCGCAGTAGAAAACGCGATTGTTTCTTCGATTGCGAGCAACTCGGTAAATCATTGATTCAACAATACTAATAAAAGCAAATTGAAGGGAAACGTCCGGGCTACAAAAGGAATACACTAGGTTTGATGAAAAAAAATCTACTTCATGCAGACCTCGACAGTTGGCGCAAACGTGTGCATTTTTTGATAGCTATTGATCCTTAATAAAAAAAAATGTACCTGAAGGGTACAAAAACGTCCAATTAACGGTATATTGAAAGGTTTGAGCTTAAAAACTTTTTTTCTACCAATTCTACAATGATTTTCCACGTTGGCACGGCAATTTGGAAATGATTAAAAAATGTGTAAAGTTATCGAAATCTGTTAGTTTTAATCGCTAATGTGTGTACGCGCGCGCCTGTGTGTCCATGTATACGTCGAGACCACTTTACATAAAAATATGAACAAAAAACAAATTTTATAACCGGCGCGTATTATAGTGCCTCGGTTGTCGGGTGGCAAACAGCCATTGTCCTCACGAATGTATGCGGAAACACGTAACACACGCACTCGTAATAGGTATAATCACGTGTAGCAAACAGCGTTTCATACGTTTAGTGCTACCTATGATTCATATATACAAGCCGATTCAACATTTATATTTCACATAAATGCAGCTAATAATCGAAAGACGAAAGTACTTCCCAATTCAAAATGTAAAACGTCCTCTGAATACTCTCCGGCCCCAGTTCTTTTGTAATGCACAAGCCGCCAGCACCGTTGAATCTACCAAACCCCATTTGTCGAGTTTAATGCCATGAAGAGGCCTCTATTTGATCCAGGGTACCCTCTGTTAGTCCTCCCTTCTTTCGACCCCCAGTTTTAGTGAAACGTTGAGAACACAGGCCGCCTTAACCTGCTTTTGATCTCAAGTCCTTTACCTCGACCCCACCTAACCTGCTTTGAGCCGAAATTCGATATCTCCTCCATCAACACTCCATTGTGGCCTGATCGGTAATCTGTTCGATGACGAAATGAATACGTTTTCGCTGAATGGAAGGTTCAGAGGATATACAGTGCGCCTGCAGTAGGCCGAAAGGGCGGCCAGTAGGTTCCGCGGGAGCGCTCGAAGAAGGCCCACTTGGGGTTTCGCAGGTTCAGTTGCGCTCTGCATTGGCCTCCTTTAAGAGACAATGTCCAGTTTCTGCCATACGGGAGGTTCTTCGGAGTCCCTAATGCATTGGTATTCCAAACATTGTACCCTCGTTGAGGTACCCGATAATCAGCTATCACCGATCTCTATTCGGGGAAGAAGGCCTTTATTGTACTTTTGGTATAATATTTTTAAGACATTAGACTAACGTTTTATATAAAAAAAATCGATTTTTTTTTAAGTTGTAAAGGTATTTCCCCCCTTGAGATTGTTGCTAACTCATCTTTGAAGGGTGGGGAAACAAACGAAGTTCCTACGCTTATACATTGGGTGACGTCACCAATGCCAACTTATTGTAGCAAAATATTAACGATGTGTTCTTATTATTTACATATATGTTCATTCGAAGAAGTTAGGATTATTAGAAAATTAATTTTCGACGTTTGAGAAATCCTATTGAAATAGACACGAGCTTCGGCAACGCCGTACGGTTCTCTTGCAATTCAAGGCTGTTAGATTGACTGCAGTGACTGTCACAGGTCACAGCTGCATTACGCGCATTTTGTGCTGTTTGTCGTTTTCAGAGGTTATGTAGTGTAGAGTTGCTAAAAAACACATTTGTCCATAAAAGTAAACTTGCCATGCTAATCGTACTGGAATATGAATCATTGATAGATGTTCAGAGCTAAAACACACATTTGAGTCTGTGCCACTTGATGAGTTTTGGGTTAGTGTTAAAACTGAATACCCTGAAGTTGCCAAGAAGGCAATCTTAACCTTGCTCCCTTTTGTAACAACGTATCAATGTGCTTTTTCACTTATGCCTATACTAAAAACAAATTTAGGTCTAGAGTAGATGGTGCCTCAGATATATGAATACAATTATCAGGCATAATTCCAACCATTAAAACAATAATTGAGAAAACAGTAAAGCAGTTCCATTCGTCTCATTAATCTTTGTTTGAAATATCTTTAGTAATAAATGCTTTCACTCTCATTTTAAATTGCAGTATCTTTTATTTTTTATAATTTGGTATGGAGTTTCGTAAAATCAAAATGATTTATTGAGTGTTCCGGTGGCTTAAAAGTTTAAGAACCGCTGCTATACACTATCCTGCACACAATATTTGTTTTTTGGGTCACTTTCTTCACATATACGCTAGCTATACGTGAGAAACTGAAGTGGTAACAATATTGCCCCATACAACTAATGCGATTAAGCGAACGTTGACATGAATTTTAAAATTTGATTTTTGATAAATCAATGCGGAGACCTCTGTTTTCCTTTTGCCAGTATCCCGACTAGAAATTTATCTACGGAGCAGACTAGGGCCGGATCCGGCATGCCGTATCCCGTACAATGGCACTGTACAGGCTGTCGGATCAGGGCTTTACTAGGCGTGAAACGCTTTTTAGCATCCAGCCTTGAAACGGATGTCGATTATGGACCTAATCAGTACATTCTTTACGGCCCTGATCCGGCTGCCGTATGAATGCCTGAAATGAAAAATTAAATCATCAACAAATTATGAATAAAAAAATTATCGTAGTATTTTTTTCTTTCCATATGCTTTATTTATTTTCCTGCGTATGTCAGAATTGGATTAAATCATGTCCCTGCCTCGTTAAAGTTTTTAGCCGCGGGGTATGAACCTACGCCTGCTAATTCTAAAGCTGAGCGCGCTACCTACTTAGCCATCATAACACTTGTATAACCTGCTTTTTTTCGTTGCTCATTTTGATCATTCTATAGGATTTCATTAATTTTATTATTTTTTTATATAATCTTTTTCCTTAAAACTTAAAAAAAAAATTCTGAACTAAAGTTAAAAAGGGGAATCTGAACTTATAATAACCCACAATAATAAATTCACTTGTAATGTATTTTCATTTTTATATTTAAATCTTTCAGTCATGACATATTTTGTTGAAATTCGGTGCTTGGATTAATAATAATTTAAATTATACTTTATTAAATAGTATCCCTTTTGGCCTTAACCTATTCCTTGGCTGTCTTCGCCGTTAGCAGCCTCAACACGGAGCTGACAGCTATCAGGCTGCGGTCCGGATACTGTAATAAGGCATGCCTGATCTGTGCCGTATGTCGACCGGATCAGAGGAACCGTCGTACGGGAGTAAGAAGGTACTCCGACCAGGCTGACGGTAAATCAGCCTTCTTACTCCCGTACTACATAGTACAGGAGTGGAACCGTACGGTTCCACTGATTCGGTCGACATCCGACACAGATCAGGCGTGCCGTAATACGGCGTACATGGCAGCAATGTTATGGCGGCATACAGGCTACCTTACTCGCCGTGTGGAAATTTGAATCGGGAAAAAGTGCTGCCCCTTATCTGCCTTCCCTAGACAATATCAGGCCATGGTCAAGTCGTCCATGGTGGATCAGGTTTGCAATGTAACAGGTCTTAGGCCAGGCCCTGATCCACCGTTCCCTTTTCCGGGAGCTGATCAGGGACTGACGAGGAAAGAGATCGGAAAATCGCTGCGAAATGACGAGAAAGGTGATAGTGTACTGACAGGGCCATGACAAATAAATCCGTGGACGGATAGAGTAATAATCAGGTACGGGAAAAGGGCTTTTAGCTATATAGCTAAAAGTATAAAAAACTATAAAAGTATAAAAAGTAAAAAGTAAGCTTGGGTATATACCCGAGTAAAATAAATAGTATCAGGTCATACTGGTACTTATTATTTCACAAGCATCACAAAATCATAAGCGAATGTGCACGCTGCGAGCATAGCATTGTTGTTCATGATATAACAACGGGTCGAAGTTTTACCGTTGTTAGACGGCACCTTGGTTACGTGAAGCGCTTCGCTCGAAGCCACCTGACAGATTGTGGGCGAAATATATACGGATAATGTCTTCCCGGCCAAAACATTGATATTTCCTGACATGGTGACGTCGCTTTTAAAAACCACGAACCACCTCCTTTACTGTTTTGTCTTATCGAATAATTTAGTTATTCGATATGTTCAAATTAGTGCTTGCTGTAATACCATTATTTATGATGAGCATATTTATTCTCGTAGATTATCATCGATCGGGGAAAATGCTTATAATGGTGAATAGAATTACAACAGATGCATTAGTTTCATCCTAATCAATTATAAGTACATATTTGATCGGGTAAAAAGCAAAGCAGCTTTACATAGTTCTTAAGCTTCACTTCAAAGGAAATATCAATGTTCTGGCCGGCTACTACATTACGTGAAAATGTACTTGCTCGCAATGTATTTCAGCCAGAACATTGCAATTTCCAAACAAAGAGTGTGAGCCATAAAAAACGATCTTGTGATATTTCTGGTCTGTTTCACGAAAGGGCCTGGTCAGGTGAATCGGACGAGGCAAGCCTGGCCAGGGCCCGACACAAATTAGGGAATGCCCGGTCACATTTCTATACGGGTTTAGCATGTTTAGGCGTGCCTGACTACGGTATTCCGGACCGCAGATTGATAGCGGCCTGATCAGGCTGCCGAATCAAAATTGCTAGTCGGGGAGTGCGGAAACCTCTGTTTTCCTTATGCCAGTATATTCGGAAATATACCATAATGACAATAAAAAATTTCATTAATATCTATTCACCCCAATATTATTAAGCAATAACCTTAAATGTCAAACTAAACGGATACGGAAGAATATGCTAAATCAGAATATGCGTGTGTTTCTGTGTGCGTGCACATGTGTTTACGTATGTATATTCGCCGTGGCAAAAATAAGAGAATGTATTGAATTTGTTTCTATTGTGCTGAATATAATAAAACTAGTTGCTTATTTGAGTTATGCGTGGAAAATGCTATTAAACTGTTGGTCCATAAAATTCGCCCCATTGTGCAAAAACTTTCCTTTGTTACAGACACGTTTTATTTTATCAATGAGTACTTTTTTTCTCTCCTATATATTTCGTCAATTCCATTATAGAGTTTTATTTCTTTTTTCTCGTCTCTCATCTCGAATTTCATACAAATAATTGCTACCTACCGTCGGCCTGTAATAACGCCTGTTGCACATGTGCCTGACGTCCCAAAGGGTCTTGTGATGAAAAGACTGCATTTTAATTTAAAAAGTTCGTTTCTGCGCGTTTGCGTGTGTCTCAAAATAAAATACTGAAATATATTTTAATGAATGTCTAAAACAGAAAAAAAACACCACCCGCATAAAGTAATGTTTCGACAGTCAGAAGAAAACATATTTGCCCTTCTATTTGACGAGGCATTTGCATGAATAATTATGTTTTAATTGTGAAAGTAAATTGTCCATTTTTCGCCTAGAGACAAACAAAACGTTTCTTCGAATATGAATAAATGTGTCTTTGAAGGTTTAAAAAACGAAAACCTACTACGTTTATTGTACGTGTACGGACTATTATGATTCTCAATTAACAAATTTTATTAGAGTGTGCAATTAGTGCATATCTGAAGAATAATTTGCACGTACATTTTTTTCATCGATTGTGTTTTCACATTTTTTGTTAATGACGTATTCAAACTTTTGAATACCAGGGTACGTTTCCATGACAATGAAATTGATTTAATCTGTCTCTTTTGAGCCGTTCGGAAATGCCAAACAGGCGCGTTCTGTATTTCAAGCTCAACTTCCTGTTTGTCACCTCGTTAATCTACTTACCTGCATAAATCAATGATAGTCTACGCGTTTCATACCAGCCAGTCAAAACACGAATCTACGTGGAAAAATATTCAACCATAATTGTCCCCGTCATAAATCACAGACTGTACAGGTATTTGTTGATTTTTACCTGGCCAACAGAGTAGACATATATCTAAGGAAAGAATCCTGTAAAAATCGTCGTGATTTTTAAGCGACAGTGAATCTACTTACAAAGTAATTGTTTAAAAAAATACTTGTAAATGTTTTTAAGAATACGTAAATGTTTAAAAAAATACGATTCTACTTTTAAAGTAAATTAAAAAAAAAATAAATGTGATTAAAATATCGAAATGTATTAAGAAATAAATGCGATTAAAGTATCGAAATATTTTTAAAAATAAATGTGTTTAAAACATCGAAAAAGTCTAACTGTTCATCAGGAAATCAAAAGATATACTCTGTAAAGGCAACGGCTGTTGAAATAAGTTGACGAACAAAAATACAAATTTTTTGTAGCGAAATAGACAAAGAAATTGTTCCACAAACACGTACTCGAGTTTCTACTCAATTCAGTATCGGCTATGAACAACTAAAATTGATTCCAAAAAAAGTCAGAAAAAAATGTCTCACTTACTGTAGCGGTATACGCGATGGCCACTTCAATTGCTACGATTGTCAAGTGGAGCATAATTCGTTCGCCAGGAAGCTGGTTGGTAAACAATTAGCGAATGTTCGAACACTACATGGAGAGTGATGAGCTTTGGGTTCAAACGTCACACAAATTTCCTGAACAAATATCACCGTGCAAATTGCCGTTATCCTGCGGTGAGGAACGTCCTTAGTCACCAGATAATTAATCAAGCTTGCTCTCCCCTCCCCTGTCTTCTCACTGATGGTCCTTATCTCACCACCTCTCTTTCCTCTATCCGAATTACACCGAGAGGTTAAAGCCGCATCGCACATCGAACCAATGTTAGCTCTCTTGAATGGTACCTGTCGTGGCAAATGACTCTTGGGTAACTCAATATTCCACACTTCTCGTCCATTTAGCGCTCTTAATCACACGAATTGGTTGGTACAGTAGCAGTATAGAGAACGGGATTTTTTTTCTACAAGAAATCTAATTGTATTAGGAGTGTGCATTAATTTTGAGGGATTTTTTTGGTAAAAATATGGTTTTATTGTGAAAAACGGTTACAAATTGATCATTCAAAATATTGTCCATCGCTAGCCACGATGTTTTTACATCTTTCTGGTAATAGGTGGATTTCACGTCAAAAGAACGACAAGTCTTTAGAGGCTATCGGCGAAACGACGCATTTTTTGGTATCCTCATAAAAATGGAAGCGCTGCTCAGACAAGTCATGAGTAATCGATCGAAAAAGGTGATAATCGAAAGGAGCAATATCTGGAAAATATAGCGGGTGTGGTAGGATATAGCAGGTAAGCGTTCCCAACATTTCTTTGACCGGTTTCGCAACCGAAGATCGAGCATTGTCATGCTGAAAATCACTTTGTCTTGTCTTTTCGCGTAATATGGTCGTTTTTGCTTCAATGCTCAGCTCAATTGCATAAATTGTTGTTGGTAACATTGTATGTTAATCAACATTTAATTATTCTGCAAGTTCTTCTTGCGTTTGATACGGGTCTTCATCGAGTAGGGTAAGGTGTTATAGATGTACGCGGGCGATAAGTGTACACAGTTACGCTACTGACAAAACGGTTTGATAATGGAAGCTAACTTCAGTCGTGTTTAGACCGCCTAAGAGCTTAAGTGCTTGTGACAAAAAAAATCCAAAGTGTAATAAAACGGAGAGGCCAGGTAAGTTTGAAGTTTTGGTTGCCAGTTCTTATATATTTTTGACATTTTCAAAGCATTACAAGTACGAAACACAATTTACTTTCTTCGAAAATAACTATTAATCTCGTATGCCGGTTTACTAAGGTTATTATTCAAAATGAAAGTAATTTCGCATCTCATCAATAAATGGCAGTAAGAGTTATGTTTGTTAAAAATGTGCAGGTCGTATAAGAATACGCAGTATTTAGGTGTGTAGGAGTACGCGCTTACTCTACGACTGTTGTTAAAGATTATGTTTTCTTTCACATTCAGCATGTCCCGAAGGAAACGGACTACCGACCAAAGTCTATGGTCAATTACGGATCTTGAAAATGCAAGGAACCAACTTAATGATGGTGAATCTATAAGGGCGGTAGCACGTTCATTGGAAGCGATTGAACCCACTCTTCGTAAGATGCTAAAGAGATCGACACCAGCTACATCTCTGGGGAAATACGAACTCACGAACTTCACAAACTCCACAAACTTCACGAACTTCATGAACTTCGCGAACTTCACGAACTCTCCAACTCTCCAAATCTCTCTCTTTCTTTTTTTTTCTCTCTCTCCAGCTCTCCAGATTGAGGTGTGCGTACTCGTATCGACCCTCGTGCGTACTCTTGCACTGTGTGTGTGTGTGTGTGTGCGAAGTTAAGATGCAGCGAAGTTTAAAATATATCTATATTATGACTTTGATTAAAGATTGATTTTTAGCGTATGGGAATTAATGTATTCCGATCGATCGCTTCTATT
This sequence comes from Ophion ventricosus, assembly GCA_963932345.1. NCBI lineage: Eukaryota > Metazoa > Arthropoda > Insecta > Hymenoptera > Ichneumonidae > Ophion > Ophion ventricosus. Next base: position 9,619,590 of record OZ010711.1, on the reverse strand, counting down.
AATTGTAAGTCGTATAATTTTTCATGTAGGCCTTTAATTACTTATTCACGTTTTTTTGCTTCTGCCTTGCCTCACACAGGGCTGGGCAAAATCTAATTGCTAGGGTAACTGAAGATGAACAATTAATTAATTGTCAATCACGACTATAACAATTAACAATTCAAGAATTGTAATTGTGAAAACTCATGATGAACAATTAATTCATTGTTAATAGCTGTAGTCGCAATTAACAATTAATCAATTGTTAATCGTGACTTTTCACAATTAGAAACTAATCGATTTTCAATCTTTTTGGTGTATTTGATTAAAAACTAACAATTAAAACTGATTATTGTATAGTGCGCGGAGTGGCGTCGGAACAAATATGTGGGAGCAAGAGGCGAGAACACTGTGCGGTGCGTAAGCCTATAAAACCCAAACAAACACGTCGTATCTGATATCTGTAAAGTTAAGTCGGTTAATTGTTAGTTTTAATTGTTTCTTAGACCAATTAAAAAAGTTAATTGCAATTGTTTTAATTACAATTTGCAATTAACATAGATTAGTCCAAATAAATTAATTGCAACATGTAATTAATGGTTAATTGTAATTAATCCTAATTGCAATTAAATTAATAGCAATTAATCTTAATTGCAATTAAATAAATAGCAATTACTTTTTCAGGCAATTAAATAAATAGCAATTACTTTTTCAGGCAATTAATGAACTGATTGAAAATTTAATTGATTAACGCCCAACACTGGCCTCACATCACATTTGTAGTTTTCGGAGTGGTAATTCAATAGAATCGATTTGTTAGATATTTTTTCTGAAAAAAATCTGGTTTTTCAAGTGAAGGAATAATCATTTCGAATTTGTATAATGCCCTTTTTCAATGTACGAAAGTAAACCCAAAAGTAAGGTCTCCAAAGCGCTGATGACGCAGGGAAATTGTTCGTACGGCTATTGGCAATACTGTTGTATTTGTTGTTTACCCTCCGCCCAAACAAGCATGCGCGCATCTTGGCTTTGACGCTCCGTCTTGGTTTGGCAGCTGTTTGGAATTGAGGTCCCGCTTGGCGCTACCGCCAAGTGCGAAGTTCGCGCAATTTTTTCGTTTTTTGAACGCAAAAGGCGTTAAACCGTTTGAAATTCATCGCCAATTGACGGAAGTATATGGCAAATCGTGCATGGATGTCAAAAACGTCGGCAAGTGGTGTAGCGTTTTTACAGCTGCTCGTAATGAAATTCACGACGAAAAAAGAAGCGGAAGACTGTCAATTTCCGACGAGACAGTCGCAAAGATTGAGTAAACTTTCGAGGATCACTTTCGATGATCTCTGGATTTTGCTTCCTGAGGTTTCCCGAAGCATCATTCATAGGATTTAAACAGAAAAGTTTCGATATCGGAATATTCGGTTTTGTTCATACTGTTCATACTTTCAAAACCGAACCAACTTATTTGCCAACCCAATAAAAGTTTCTTTATATTTCGAAAAAATAGGATACCTCACTTTTGGGATTAACCTTAATTAATTTTACAATTTTCACACTTGGATTTTTGTATTTAGATATTTACCAAACCGCCGGTATAGTAGTTGATTGATTTTTTCTTCTTCAACTATGACAATACAAGAAAACAAATAAGAGAATACAACACATCCAGTATTCTTATATTCGACGAAGAAATAATGAATGAACTACTTTAACGACCTTTTGTTAAATTTTTAAATACAAAAGTCCAAGTATGGAAATTGATGTAAGGTGGTGAAATTGTACGAAAATAATGTCTAATTTGAATATTGATTAATAAAAATATTTGTATATTGTGACTGACCGGTAGCCAGCGAAACTCGATAATCGAATATAATTAATACCAACTCATCAACATTCATTGAATAACCATAATATATCAATAGATAGGATATGTTTCAATAGGTAGGAAATAAAAAATAACCGAAGTTGCTTGATGATACGATACAAAGTTCAGCCTGCCTACGTGCACACCGATCTAATGAATTCAAGTAGCTTTTTCGGCACCTGGGGGGATGACATACGCAAAAGGCTCGGGATGCCGGAAAATAATTGTGATTATGTCGGGACAAGTTACACTAACAAGCTATAATTGGTCAATTATCTTACGCAATGCCAAAAGTTAATGGAGGTAATTACCAATTAGACGACGATACACTGCCCAAATAATAATTTCATTAATTATTCATAGCTTGCGTCCACGTACGTGAATGAGAATTATTCTGGAAAACCATTGACCAATAATTATATTCAAACGACTAACTAATCAGTGACTTAAAAAACAACAAGTCATCCAACATTCTTTACGAATAAATAAATACCAAAAAATGAATATTTTTCAAATGCTTATTTTTGCCCATTTGGACTCTGAGGATGATGATGATGATGATGATGATGATGAGTACGTGCAGTGATTGAAACAGTGCGATGATCCTACAAAAACCATGTCCGAAAATATCCCGTAGCTGAAAATTCTCAACTGAAATGTTGATCGGATTTTAGAGGCTACCACAGAATATTGTACTAAACTATTTGCATTTTATTGAGGCTCAAGTGTGCGGATGAGAGTAGCCGAAACTATTATTAGTCAGAGCGAAGTGAAGAACTGTAAAGAAGCGTGAAAGAAAAAAAAATCCCACGGTATTTCCAGTTCAACATTAATGTTTGCAGTAATATATGTTCTGCACGTAAATCTCTTTGACACTCGCGCAGCCAGTTTTTAGTGCATCTCACAATATCCGTGTGTCTTTGAGGCGTCAAAGAGAGACCCTCATGGTTTCTCCACCGAGGCGTTCTGTTGACGCTTCGTTCGCACTTGCGAAAGGAACCTCCAGCGTGTAACGATAGCCAACACATCCATGTACGCCAAAAGGCAATATTGCAGCAATAGTTCCGAGTTCGATCGCCAAACCAAACCTGCGCAGGTTAAAAGGAAAAAAAAGCTCGGAAAAATATATGTTTACAGGCGCTCTTTATTGTCAAACGTTGGAGATCTGTATCAAGTTTTTTTTTCAAGCTCGTGTAGAAAATACCTGGAGGACGCTTTTATTAATATATTAGGTGTATGCGTTGAATTAAAGAAATTTTCAAGAGATACCGTAACTAGTACTATATCGCTTCGAGTCATATTGTTACTAATTCTATGTCAAAGCATCATCGCGTGGCTTTAGTCTTCAGTATGTGTTATTTTGCCGAAGTGTAAAAGACATTTTTTTTTCGAGCGGTGAATGTGTCGAATTTTTTGCCAACAAAACGCAATTTGCGAGGAGCATTGCTTTTTTGCTTCCATGTGAAGAAAAGTGCTGCTGAAAGTCAACGAATGCTGTCGACAGCTTATGGTGATTATGGTCCATCGATTTCAACATGTGATTACTAGTTTCGACGCTGTAAAAAAGGTGATTTTGACACGGACGATAAGGAACGTTCAGGCCAGCCGGAAAAGTTTAAAGATGAGGAATCGGAAGCTTCAGGGTAAGGTGGTATAGGAGTAAGCACCTATGCTTCAAAGCTATAAAAAAAAAACAGTTTTATTTTAGGAATCAGTTTAGATTTTAATTGAAATAATATCTAGCATTCTAATTAATTTATGAGCGACAATTAGGAATCTTAATTTGTTTAAAAATAACAAACTAATAACTACAAAAAGAAATTTTCTAGCTTTTAGACATACGAACACACACACACACACACACACAAATATATAGGCATATACCGGAGGGGGGTAACGAATCCGGAAAATATGCGGCACAAATTTTAGTTTTATTTCCTATTTTTGCATACGGCTAGAACGATAGCACAGGACGTGATAAACGGAGGATGGTATGGGATATGGAAATCTTGCGCAAGCGAAGCAGTGTTTCATGATGACAGAACGGTCAGCATCGAAGCTATTCCTGTTCATCTACAGCTACTCGCCCTTCAAAAGACTCTTAAGGAGAGGAAAAAACATCGAAAATAGAAAATGTAGACAAAGAAGAAGGGAATAAAATGAAACAAGAGTCATTCGATGTCATAACACAACAATAAAGTTTATTCTAAGATTATGATAGAGACAATATTTTTTCCTTGCCATAGCTACCGAGTACAGAAGTTTATCACTTTGAACATTGTAATAATATTCTCTGTTTTATTGCCAACAATGATTGGGCACGATTATCCTCTAGACAACTGAATTTTGCAATCTATCTCTATTTAATGGGTTTTATATCTGTCCATGTGCTTGGATGATTCTTGAAGTCTATAGAATGTATGAACGAAATTTACAAATTAATTTCTATTTTACATTGATTTGATAAATTTACATTTATCAAATGTAAATGACAGCATTTACAGAAGAGTTGCGGCAATTCGTTTTTGCTTTCCTATTACTTAGAATTGGAGACTTTGCGCAATTATGAAGTTTCAATTAACTCAAAGTCGATTACTGCAAATTGAGAGCGACCACGAAAGACATTCACGACTTATCAATGAATAAATGCAGCAAAAGGAGAGAAAACTGTTGAATGAAGAAAATAAAAGTCCAGCAGGTCTCACTGTCTTTGGGGATAGAACTTGGCAAAAATGTGGCTTTTCTTCACTTTATGGTGCAGCGTTCGGAACCGTACGATAATTATCGTACATATACGATAATTTCATGCCTACGTACGATGTACGATAGCACATTATTATCGTACGCAGATTGTACGATAATTTCCGTCGTCATGCAAAATTTTAGAATTTATTGTACTCGTACGCTGATAACCAATAGCGCAAAAGCAAATGCGGTTCTTTTTTACTCATAGCGCTTTTGGCTTATGACTTTCTTAGGTAATACAAGGTAATACAAGCGAACAAGAGAATGTTCGATATTCGATATATCGAATATTTCGATTATGTTCGCACTTTATACGTTTCGCATATTTTGTGTTGGAGAGTTGGCAGTTATTCTGTTATATGACCGTAGTTATATATATTCTCTCTGACACTCGGAAAATTCATTTGAAATAAGAAAAGAGTGAAGCGATATTCTAAGGCAACGACATTGTGATCAGACACTCAGAATGAATATGCTTTTGTATTGACAAGTAGGTATATCTATCAAATACATTGTTTCAGTGGCTGTATATTATATATAACTGATTAACCTATCATTTTGAATCTGTACAATGAGGAATGAGTTCTACACGCGAAGTAAGCAGCACTAGCAGTCAACCAACTGAATTAGATTTGGATATCACACCCCCGAGAAAAATCGCAAAAGTTAGCAACAAACATCGCCAACAAAAATTCAGAGACGCCTGGCACAAAAATGAAGATTACAAACAATGGCTTAGCAAGGTGCCTGAAGATCAGTACAAAGCTGAGTGTCGTACATGCAACGTAATAATGAATGCAGAGCTGACTGTCATAAAAAACTACATGACATCGAAAATTCATTTTCGTAAGCCTCTGGAAGCTCAGCCGACGATTTCTACATTCATGAAAAAGACTGACGAAATCAGCACGAAAGCCAAAGCAACTCAAACTCTCGAAATAAAGTTGTGTGGTTTTCTAGCTGAACATAATATCTCCTTCACTACTCTGAATCATCTAACAGCACTATTGCAAAGTTCTGTGCCTGACTCTGAAATTATTAAAAACATGCAATTAAAGCCAACGAAAAGAACTGCAATAATAAAAAATATCATTGCCGTTGCCGAAAAAGAACAACTGCAACAAAAATTGCAAAACAGTCTGTTTAGCGTCTTAATTGACGAATCCACCGATATTGGGAGCATACAAACGATGTGCGTCATTGTAAGGTAAAGAATAATTATGATTTTGCACTGTTTTCATAGGCCATGATTATCTATTTTATTCTTATATATTGTACTGTGTAAAACAGGTTTTTTGATGCCGAAGAGGGTCGAGTGGTCAGCAAGTTTTGGGATCTCTGACAAGTTTTTGAGCAAAATTCAGATATGGAGGGTACTACGGCGAAACATTTGTTCGGATTACTGTCGAAATCCTTTGAAGATTATGAGATCCCATTTGAGAACATCATCGGATTCGCGTCAGATGGAGCCAGTACAATGATGGGAAAAGATAACTCAGTAGCTTCAAGATTACTTGAAAAGTGCCCTGGCATCTACATATCCAAGTGCATATGCCACTCATTGCATCTTTGTGCCAGCAATGCATGTAAAAAATTACCCAGGAGTTGTGAAGATCTAGCACGGAATGTCTATGCTGAATTTAAGAACAGCTCAAAACGACAGCGTTTGTTTAAAAAGTTCTAAACATTTTTAGACATCGACGTCCACAAAATTCTTCACCCAGCACAAACGCGTTGGTTATATTTAAAAGCGGTTGTTTCACGGATAATCGAACAGTGGCCTCCACTTGAGTTATATTTTAGAGATCAAATGCTGACAATTCGATTGAAATCTGTTGAACAGATTGTCCAAGCTCTCAGCAATCCGATCATCAAATTATTCTATCTCCTTCTGGACTATATACTACCTAAATTCACCAAACTGAATGGACTCTTCCAGTCGTCATCTGCAGTCGTTACGAGTCTCCATGAAAGAATGTGTAGAAACTATCAAGAACTCTTAGAATCGTACATGTCCAAGGACTATATTTATCGAACCGATTTAAACGAACTAGATCCATGCAATGAGAGGCATCGTTTACGTCCGGAAAATATGTACTTCGGCGTTGAAATGAGAAAAATCTTAAATCAGAGCGAGATTGGAAATAATGAAAAGTTGAAATCTGATTTCGCAACGACTTGTGTCGATTTTTTAATGGAAGGCTGTAAAGAAATTAAGAAACGCTTCAATTTTTCGGATTCTGTTTTGAAACTACTGACAAATCTCAATCCGTCGAAAGCAATGTTGAGAAAGACGAGAGACATTGTACCGAGTTTGCTGTCATTCATGGAGGCTTTGCCTCGGATTCTATCGAGTGATAAATATCAAATAATCGATGATGCGTCAATTACCGTCTTTTGAGCTCCCGGCAGATATTGATGTAAAAAATCAGGTCGATATTTTTTGGGCAAAGTTAATGGCTTATGAAGAAGGAGACCAAGGAATGACTTTTAAAATCGTATCGAAATTTGTGCTGGATGTAATTTCACTTCCACATTCAAATGCCGACAGCGAACGCATATTTAGCCAAATTAATTTAATTAAAACTAATACTCGCAATAAAATGGTGATTTTGACTGTGAACGGTGTGCTCTTAGCCAAACAGAGAGTGAAAGGTATGAATGAAGATAATTGCACGACATACGGACCATCACAGAGCGAATATAGTCGTATGAACAAAGCGTTGATGTACAAAAAGAAAACCACAACGGAAAGCACTGTCAAAACAATTCAAGATTTGTATGGTGACACGGATGTGGATGAGTTTCATAGCGTTTTAATGCCAAACGATTTTTAAGTGATACGCAATGGTAAAGTTGATACAAAAAAATGATTATTTCTATACGACCAATGGTATATGAAGTCATACAAAAAATGACTCTGTATGAATACCAATAGGTATATCAATCGAAAAGAAAATGAGATATTTCATATATTTATTACTATTATTACGTAAAGATTATATGTAAAATGTTAATAGCATTCATATTTATATTTTCTGTTTTCGCGAATATAGGATATATTGATACATAAAAAAATTCTTTTATTTTATTTGTCACTACCCTTTCATATTCTTTTCTTCTTCATAAATACGAAATGTTGGCGCGCTTCGTACAGAACATGGGAACAGTGACGTTTTTTTCCGGGCGAATTTCAAATGTTGGCGCGTTTATTGAACTTAAAGTGGAGTGGGAATTGGTTCAGGTCTGTGCCATACGTAAAGCATTTGGTGTCAAAGTGTTCTATGAATTTGAAAACGGTAGTTTCCAAGAGATAAACTATAAAGTATTTACATACATATTAATATTACGTGTGATATGATCTATTTATTTATTATAAACATTATCCTGATAAGTACGATAATTTTGGTCCATGTACGATAATTCTACGCCCCTGGTACGATAAGTGCCTCGCTTCAGGTTGCGAACGCTGTTATGGTGTAGCGTCCCGCAGTAGACATTATTCGTCGAAAGTATTAGATTTTGTGACAAAATCTTCATATGCAAAGCTCGCGACTGCCGGAGTAAATTACATCATTCCGAGGACTGCGCAGAATGGTTCCTAATCCATTCAGAGAATTGCCATCGTAGCCACAAAGGATCAGCTAGAAAAATGTAAGTAGAAGGAATGGACAGCAACATTCGCGAGCTCGGAAGAATACGGAGTGAAATACACAAACTATATTGGGGATACAGCCATAAAACCATTAACAAGTATCCTTGAACCACAACCGTATAAAGATACGATGATAATGAAAAAAGAATGTGTTGGGCGTGTCCAAGAAAAAAAATGCGATTGCCTAGCATGTGAAAGAAGAAAATATTAGATGAAGTAAAAAGTTCTGAGCGTTTTTTCGCTTTATTTCGACGATGAAATTAACATAGTTAGGATTATCTGATTTAGATCAAATATGCGCCGTTTTGTTCGATAACTTTTGTCCATTTTGAAGGCAATTTCACAATTCCGCGATTGAAGAAGTACTCGTCCCTATTGATAAAAAACTTGACCAGCTCATTTTCACAAGCCTCTCTTGAGAGCAGTTTTGTACCAACAAGAAAATTTTGCAAATGCTTGAAAAGGTGATAATCGCTTCGTGCCAGGTCTGGACTATACGGCGGGTATGATAGAACCTCCCACCCAAGCTCTCGGAGCTTCTGGCGCATCGTGAAAGATGTGTGCGGCCTGGCGTTGTCTTGATGGAATACAACACCCTTCCCATTGGCTAATTCTGGCCGCTTCTGGTCGATCCCCTGCTTCAATCTGGCCAGTTGTTGACAGTAGAGGTCCGAATTGAGTGTTCGGCCCGATGGGAGCAGCTCACAGTGGATGATTCCCTTCCAACCCCATCAAACACACAGCAAAACCTTCTTGGCCGTTACCCGGGCTTAGCGATCGTTTGGGCCGGCTCACCGCGATTGGACCACGATCTTTTTCGGCTGTTGTTCTCGTATGTGACCCATTTTTCAACGCCAGTCACCATCCGCTTCAAAAATGGGTCGATTTCGTTACGTTTCAGCAAAGAATCGCAGGCATCATTTCGGTCCAAAAGGTTCTTTTGCGTCATTTCGTGTGGCACCCATACATCGAGCTTCTTCTTGAGACCAGCCTTATGCAAATGGTTCCAAACGGTTTTCTGGCTAATCTTCAGTTCCTGGGAAATGGAATAAGTGCTCACATGCCGGTCCGACTCGACGATTTCCATGATTTTGTCGACATTTTCAACGATTGGCCTACCAGAGCGTGCCTCATCTTCGACGTCCACATTACCAGAACGGAATCGTTGGAACCACCGCTTTGCTGTTGCATTCAATACTGTATTGGGTCCATAAACAGCACTATTTTTTTTGGCCACCTGCTCCGCCTTTTCACCTTGGTCGTAGTGGTACTGAAGAATGTATCGAATTTTCTCTTTTTTTACCTCCATTTTGGAACGCTGTAACACACAACTGGCTTCAGCAAACACAAACCGTCAAAGAACTTTTGTTGAAGCGTAATGTCACCTTTAAATCGCCGTATAGTATGACCCGATGCGATGTATACATCGTGAGATATGGCTCACTAAAGACATCTAGCGGGAAACGCTCAGAACTTTTTACTTCACCCAATATAAGTATCGGCGAGAAGGGAAAATTCTCTTGGAAAGCTTATTGATGAACCCGTGCAGAAAATTTTTAGGGATACCTAAGTTCCGATCAGATCCCGATCGGGATATGATACGGATTCCGTAGAAGGGGTATCCTCATCGGAATCCAGATAGCGTCCACTACGTAGCACAAGGTGCAGACGCAATGGCAAGAATTTGAAATACGTATTAAATACATTTTTCTTAGCAAATTTATTATACATTTTCTTAATTTGAACGATCTCTATTTAATTTAAATATAATTACTTAGCATAAAGAACCTATATCACATTTCTCCAGAAAATGTGAGTCTTGCAAGGTCTTTTGTTTTTTCAATTTTTTTAAATTAAATGTAAAGAAGTTTGTTCTAAATTCTGTTATTAAAATATATAAGTTTTGTCAGTTATACTGTAGGGCCAATTTTTACCTAATCTTTTTTAGATCCTTGAATACATGATTTCAGAAAACGTCCAGCGTCTCCAGCTGATACAGATCGGTATCTCCTGGTCATTTTTACATTTATCCCTGGAATCCAATTCGATATCGAACTGAATCTTGTTCTAGAAGTTCGGGCTTCTAGCCTGGAGCCTATGCAAAATGTCCATTTGGATTCTGACTAGACCCCTTAATAATTCCGGATTAGGATCCTGGCTGGAATCCGATTTGCCAGCGTTACATTTCGCTCCCGGATCCGATCCGATGTCCAACTGGATCTCGATTGAGAAATCAGGATTCTAGTCCGAATCGGACTGTATCCATGACAATATTTCTGCACGGGAACTTACTATTTACTTTTACGCGCCATTAGACAGTCTTCCGATTCAGTCGCAAAAATGAGAGCAGCCATTTGGGCGACATTCAGGCACGAAATTTCCACTGACAAAAACTACAGCATCATTACCGTCCTCCTGAAGCAGAATACTGGCTTTCGTAGCAAAAAGCAAAGGCGAATGGATCACTAAAGTAGTGCAAGTACAAAGATACTTAGCCTCAAGTCGATCGACGACGACTAGAGCTAGCAAACATATTTATGAAGATATGTCCCGTGATCATTTATTGCAACTTCAACTAACTTTTTTTATTGTTAAGACTTTCATTGTTATTTGCTGTGGAGCCACCTATAAGTTACCTCTACAGTAAATAACATCGAAAGCCTCAACGCAAGCATTTGGAGCTTTGCACCAAAAGCAAACAACAGTGACATTGTCATACTACGAATCACAAAAAATGTGAGTACATTCAATGACTGTTACCAAAGTATTCTGCTAATGATGCGAATGATGGGATTGACCCCAATGGCAATGCAAAGTGCCACAAAACCCGCACATAGACAGCTAACAAGCGTGAAATGGAAGCATCGAAAGAACGGCGAAAATTTCCTCTAGCAGCCCAAAAAGAAGCTGAAGAACTGTTGCTGCGCAAAGATTACCATATAATGCAGAAATCTTAGATTAAAGTTACAGTTTAAGGGGCTATTATACTGTGAATGCTCAAAGAATAAGCAATTTAAATGTTTTTTGAAAACTGTTGTATGTATCGGTACAAACTTTTCTTCGCTTAAAGGTACACTCTTATATAATAGAAAAAAAAATTCGTTGCATATAAATGTATATTTATTTAACAATTTTCTAATCGTGTAAAAGCACGAAAAAAAAACATGTCGCTGGCCTTGATGATTTCCGCTCTCCAGGTAATCTGAAACAAAAAATTCAAGAAGATTCTTAATCCGTATGAGTGTCGCTATCGCCCGAACTAGAATTATTAAAAAATATTAATTTTTACTTATACTTTCGCCCGAATTATGACGAAACGTGCTTTTCGAACACTTTTGCAAAAAACGATGCCATTTTGTTATTTTGCAATAAAAAATAATAATTCTAATTCGATCGATAGCGACACTCATATAGATTAAGAATCTTTTTGAATTTTTTGTTTCAGATTACCTGGAGAGCGCAAATCAGCACCGCCAGCGGCAAACTTTTTTTTCATGCTTTTACACGGTTATCAATTGTTAAATAAATGTACATTTAAATGCAATAAAAAATTGTTTTCTATTTTGTACCTTTAAGCGAAAAAAAGTGTGTACCCATACATGCAACGGTTTTCGAAAAAAAAAAAATGATTAAAAATAGCTTATTTTTTGAGCCGCCACAGTAGAATAGCCCCTTAAAATAAAAAATATGTCGTACTGGTCGTCTATATGCCAAGGCACTTTCTTATAATTTAATTATTTAAATGACGATTTGATTCACAATAAAGAACGTCTCATTCATTTCTTTGCTAACTTTATTAGTAGTGGAGATAAGAAATGGCTGTTTATCTCGCCACCTGCCACGTGTCGTTCCATATCTCTCTCTCTCTCTCTCTCTCTCTCTCTCTCTCTCTCTCTCTCTCTCTCTCTCTCTCTCTTTCTCATTGAAACGGTCACAATTGTCATTGGAATAATTAATTCGCTTATAAAGAAAAAAAACACTTGTAGAGAAAAATAACTTCCTTGTTCGTATTGCCCATACCCAAAAGTATACAGGAATAACAAAGATATTGAACAGATCTTCAAATTTATATGGCAGATGTTGATTTTACTACCCCCTTTTTTGCGTTTTTTTTCAAAACTATGTTTCATAAAACGGTGTGATTCGCATCTCAAAATCTCTTCCTTCGTTTCACTTCAAATTCGGACAGAGCATAGTTTACAACATTTTCTATCGTATGACTGGATGATTTTACGATGTCTTTATCCGTTTGTTAAAAATAAATGATTAAAGTCGCTTTTTGTCGAAAATAGAACGTCTTTTTGTAAAGCTTGCCATTTTCATAATTTTCCAAATTCCATAAAAGTATCTAGTCATGCGAAAGTTTATTATACTAAAAATACATTTTTTATTTTTAATATCAGATTATCTTAGTTGCCAAAATCGATTGATCATGCAACAACGGCGGCAGATTGTTTAAATAATAATAACTTTATGGTTTTTCAATGTTTTTCAATTTAAAAAACTGAAACTTGGCAGAACGATGTATGTATTGTGTGTAAAATCCCGACGTGGTCATCCCAATACATTCATTAAAAAAAATATCGAAAATCGTCCTGCTTTTTTGGCCCCAGGCTTCTGCAGACCGCTTTAAGATGGCTTGGCCGTACGAATGTTATAAATCTAGCAGACTGTAAGAAAAAATAAATGAGCGACATTTATTTTACAACGTAGTCTCCCTTCAACGTAATACACTTGGTTCACCGCTTCTCAGGACTTTTCGGACCCTCAGAATATTTCTAGCCCGAACCAGAGCAATAGTCATTAACAGCACTTATTACTTTCGGCATTCGATAAAACTTTGTTCCCCGATAGCCATTCTTTCAAACTTAGGAAAAGAAGCTAGTCGTACAGTACCAAATCTGGACAATGCGGTGGCTAAAGAATTAATTCAGTTTGTGCGCTTTGGCCATGGCAATTGTTGATTGGTTTGCATGCGCATGGTGAAACGGCATGCAACGTGAAAGAGGATGTTTTTTGTTTGTTCAAATACAGTTTTTTTTTAATCGATTTTCTTCGTTAAACGTTGCAAAAATCCAGAATAACATTCTCCTGTAATCGTTTTTTTTTCCTTTTTCCGCGTAGTTGATAAGAATTATCCCATGACAATCCATCAAAATTTGTGGCCATCATCTTGCCATCCAACGGAGCTGCTTTCGCCTTTCACAGTCCAGTGTTTCGACTGTTGGTTTGTCTCCGGTGAGCAAAGATAAACCCACTTTTCTCGACAATAACAAAATGTCGAAAAAATATTATTATTATTTTTTTAAACAACGCTCATTCTTTTATCAACCGCGAATAAATGTTGCACCCAACGTGCCTTCAGCTGTCTTATGCCGGGCACCTCACGTAAAATGCTGAACGTCCGTCCATGTGAGGTGTTAGCACCCACCGCTGGGTCTCTCAAAGTTAATCGACGGTTGTCCATCACGATTCAGTGAACGTAATCGAATACCTCGTCCATCCTTGCGGTTCTTGGTTGTCCACAGCGTTTCTCGTCCAAAATGCTCGTTCTTCCCCGTTTAAATTCAGCAGCTCAGGTTTTCACGGTTGTTCCCGTGTAGAAATTTAAGTCGGGAAAAAAGTATTGTCCCTTATCTGCCTTCTCTCGATAATATCAGGCCATAGTCAGGCCTTTCAGCATGTATCAGGTTCGCCATGTAAGAAGTCTTAGGCCAGGCCCCGTTCCGCCGTTCCTCTTTTCGCGAACTGATCTGCAACTGGCGGAGAATTGACTAGGAAAGGTATTGGAAAATCGACGCGAAATGACGAGGAAGATATACTGACAGGACCCAGCATGAGAAATAAACTGGCGGACGGATGAAGTAATGATCAGGTACTGAAAGGTCTTTTGACGATATAGCCGAGTAAAATAGACAGTATCAGGTCGCGCCAAGATTTATTATTTCACAAGCAAGGCCGAATTCAAAGGTGTGAACGCTCTCGGGCAAGGAACAAGTGGGAGGCCTCTAATTATTTTTCAAACGTGAACATTTTTTTTTAATAGTTTTTAAACAATTCCATGCGAAAAAACCAAGATCCTTTCAAACAACGCATGTCGTTTGGGTTAATGAAGGAGATCTTTCCTGACATCAGCTAAATTCGATTACAATTATAATATTTTTCCATTTTTTCATGTTAATAAATTCTTTTTTTTTATCTTGTAATTATACACTTTATGTTGTTATATAGTGTAATTATATATACTATACACTACACGTGAGGTGGAATTTCCAGCTTGAAAGCTTTGGCCATTTTTTAATTTATACAATTTTTAAGTTAACTCTTTTTAGATGAATAACATATTCTGGCAAGTTAAGGCATCTGGCACTAAGCACTATAAGGGCTATGAAGTATTATGAGTAAACAAATATTTTTCTTTTCCGGATAATCTGCCGGATTTTAAGAAATGAATAGTAGGCCCAATCCTTGGACATTTGAAAAATTATAATCCATGTAATATATTCTTATATAGAGAATTCATGGCGTTTGGTGTTTTTCATTATTTTTTACCGAAATATGCTTTGAAATGTTATTGAAAAAAAGTGCGAAAGCGTGACAACTTGTTTTCTCTGTCAGATCTCTGGAGTGATTTTTTGCACTAAGTCTTGCATACCATTCGTCAGTATATTTTACCAAAAATTTTGAATTGTGGAGGCCCCTCTCTTGTGAAAACCACGGGACTTCAGCTACTGTTGCCCTCCCCTAAATCCGGCCCGGTTCACAAGTATCACAAAATCGTAAGCAAAAGTGCACACAGTTAGCATAGCACTTTTGTGTGTGATCCAACGGCGGGTCGAAATTTTATCGTTGTATGATGGTACCTTTGTTACGCGAAGCGCTTTACTTGAAGCCATCTCGCGGTGGCTTCAAGTAAAATCCCCTATTGGGGATGGCCTTATAACTGCCTCAGCATTCCATCAACGCACATAACCTCCTATATCCTACGTGGAAACTTTAATTCAGAAGCATATTATCTTTGAAGTTTTTACGTTTTTGAAAGGTGTTATGGACTGTGACGAAAAAAAAAACATTATGCAACTCGAATGCGTGTTAGAAGTTTTCGCTGTACTTTAAAATCTCAAAACACAGTACAAAATGTGTCATCATCGTGCAAACAAATCATGTATAACCTACAAATATATATGGACGTTTAATACGTTATTAATGCCTAAGTTTCTAAAACAAAATGTTTTTCACCAAGTTCATGTCCGAAAAATACGAACTAATAATTTATGAGATGTTTCAATTGAATGAGCGTATATTTTTCTTTATTTGCCATCAAAATATTTTTACCAAGCCGTGGGAAAAATAATTAATAATCCCAAGGATATGGAGGAGAACCACGCGGTTTGGAACAAAAACACTTCGACATAAAACACGAATGGAACATTATTTATAATGATCTCTATACTATTTTTAATGAATCTATGTATAACTTTTTTTGTAACTTTTCGTAATAACAAATAAATTGACAAATACATTCTAGGCCTTGTATACATATATTGTAGAGTGTGTATGTGTACTGTCACATCCAGAAGGGATGAGAGCATAATTATTTGTTTCCCTCTTTGTTGCCTACGCCTAGTGCAATAGCACGGGATGAGGGTAAAAAGGGGTAGTGTGTGTTAAAGAATGTAATTAAGGAATTTACGCAATAATTCAATGTTATGAAATGATTCGTTAGATTCGTGTTCGATTGACTCGTATTTTATTATAATTAACCAATCTGGCTAATCCTATTAATTTTGAGAATACATAGAAAGGAGGAAAAATATATACATATATAGATCGATCGCTTACAATTGTCGGTGGTGCGATGTACACTCGTTCGCAGGAGTGTCGGCGGTCGGACGTAAAGATTAGGGCCCTTCGGTGGTGGGCCAGGTACGCTCGGTGTTATAGGGGATGGTAGCACGTACACAAGGATTGCGATGACGCGGACTCTAGAATTAAGATATATACGTATCGCAGACCGAGAATGGAAATTTTACACTTGGAAATACGATTTAAGATTCATAGACTTCGTACAAAAATCGCGTTAAGACTTGTATATAAAAAATAAAGATTGATGTATAAAAATATGGAGATGTCAGGAGACTGAATGTTAAAGAACTAACTTCGATGGAAACTGTCGTGGGAGAACTTGAGTCGTTGAAGGATGTTGGTCGACTGACTTGAAGATTTTTCTTCTATGATGTGGGAGTTTTTGGAAAAGCTGAATTTGTGAGAGAAGGAGCATTTGGGAGAGTGAGTTTTTTGGTGATGCGTTTTCTGAGGATTGGTGGAGAGGACATAAAGATATAGGTTGACTCGCATAATTGGTCGAGGCAGCGTACAAGAAGGACGTCTTGCTCGTTATTGGGTCGCGGTTATGATAAATGCAGTTGCTGCTCTTTTTCTGAGAATTGTGTTCAATGCACATGTTTTCCGTGGGTCTAGTTTTACGACCGGGCCATGTAGTCCGTCTGTGGCCGAATTTTCTCGGACGAGTGTTCGGGTCTTAAGATAAGGAATTAGCTTTTCTCGAGTGTTCTGGGAATCTTTCGGGGCTGCACGTATATTTGTGCATAGATATGTTTAAGGGGGGACAACCTTTTAGAACCTCGAAATTGAGCAGTTTTTTCGGAATTTTTTTGAAGGGGAAGAAATGGATGGATCTTTTTGAAATTTTTACAGTTTATTATACCTATTTTAACGAGTATTTTCCATTTTTAGTAATAACAAAATATTGAAAATTGACGGAGATATAGCATGATGAACCCACATGGTCGCGGAGGCATTTTTTTTACGGTGCCAAGTGTAGCGCCGTGAAAAATGATCTGAAACAGAAATGCAAAAGGATGCGGTCAGTATATGCATGTAGTCACTCGGTAAACCTAATTTTTTGATAATAAGTTAAGAATTGTAGAAATGGCAGACGTAAAATCAAAAAAGACGATATTTTCGAAAAAAAATTTCTTCGCTGATTAAAAAAATCGTTAATTTTGAGAAATTTCTAATATTTTTAGGTTTACCAAGTGGTCTCATATGTTATGAAAACGTGTGCAAAATTTTGGCCCGATCGGTTGAATAGTCTCTGAGCAAATCATTGGCACCGAAAAAAAAAAAGTTTCGAGAAAAACACGTTCCAAGTTTTAGTAACGGAAAAGTGTTTGATAAAGCTACTTACGGACTAATCTGCTATGCCAGCTCCATACAGCAGGCCTTCAGTTTCGTCAAAAAAGGCACTTTGCTCCATCCTCTCCCCTTTTCGCGCCTTCCGAGCCTCTCTCGTCGAGGAAAGGCTGCGCCTGTCTTGCCGAACGATCCGACGCTCATCGACTTTGCTAGCGTAATCCATAGCTTGCTTGCCGATTTACAGCTCCAGTTCTTGCATAACTTTTAAGATCTGAGAATAACCTTCATTGAATATAATTGCTGCTAAATAAGCCGCAATTTCAACTATTTTGAAGCCGCAATGAAGGTGTTTAGGAGCCAAACGCCAGATAGTCGCGTTTAAACTTTCATTGGCGTTCTGCGTGTGGCCTCCTAAGCACCTGCTTAATAACTCGTCACTACTTAGATCGTTGAATATGGGTAAAATATGCTTTTGTACATCAGGGTGAAGAGGTGGAGGGTGCTTTATGGTGTTGCTGTTTACTCCAATAGCTTCAGCCTTTTTCCACTTGCACCAGCTATCTTTTCCAGAAGGACAAAGCTCGTGTCTTGGATTTTCATCTGTTGAGGACAAATGATGATAAGTAGCCATTATTGCATTTTTCATATCATCAACGTTGTCTTTATTGCGTCTAATAGCTAATCCATAGTAAGTTTGAAGTTTTTTTTATCAAAGCGTCGGTTAATTTTCCTTTCCTTCCCAGTTGATGCAACTTCTTAGCGTTCCTCAGCCGAATGCCCATACGTTTTTCAACATGTCCAACGCATTCAATTTTTACGACTGTAAAATCATCACCGTATGGATTGAGATCTAGGATGGCCTTGAATGTCTTGGAGGCGCCGTCTCCAATGTAATTTCCGTATTTGACTTCGTACTCTTCTTCCGATCGCGAAAACATTTCGGTTATAGCAGAGTGATCCATTTTTCCAGCCGAACCTTCGTGATTTTTGGAGCAGTTTTCTTCATGTTCTGTTAGCCATTCATAATATTCCTCCGTCTTTTGTCTGTTTTTCCACATATTGCATTCCTGACAGTAGCTGCTTTTCACTACCAGATCAATGACTTTTCCGGTATAGTAAGCAATGAGTGTAGTGACGCCGTACAAAGATTTAAAACCTCGCTTCTTCCACGACCCATCTCCAGAAACCTTAAAATTTAATAGTATTCTTTCATGTTTTTCATTTTCTTTTTTCTCTTCATTTACGGCCTTCTCACAACAGAAAGCAAATACAGCTTTCGTAGCCGAATAAAGATGCATCACGATGTTATCATAAGCTTGCTGACTCAGACCATCGCAGATATCCATAAGATTGGCAAACAAATTTATCCCTTCTTGGGCAATGCCTAAAAGACGCATAACTAACACTATTCTTCTGTTGATTTCGTATCCAGTGCCAACAAAAGGACCAGAATTAATTGTTGAACGGCCACAGCGACACACAACAATAATCTTGAAACCAAAATCACGAAATCCAGTTTGCTCAAATTTAACAGGGTTTTTACACTTGTAGCAGACGAGAATCTCGGATAAAGCGGTGAAAACTGTAAAAAATTCTATGATACGATAAGCAATGAGAGGATTGTACGAAACTTCGTCGCCGGTTTTCCTTTTAATTTTTTTAGCACTAGCACTTGAACCAGCATGTTCTTCTTCAATTTTATCTTCACCACTTTTCTCAACAAATTGATTGCCTTGGAATTAACGCTTTTTAGCTGCATAAGCACGAGATGGTTCACCTCTTTTTCCTTTTCCAAAGTGCGACATTATTTCTCTTTCGATAGATATATCCGTGCACCACGAAAGACGAAAGAGAACTGAAAAATACGTTAATTTTGTCTCTCGCTGGACAGCTGCTCACAAATACCACTTTACACGTATACACCCTTGTACTATATTTACCAAAAACATCCGATTATACCCTAGTATACTTATAAAAACATTGCCTACAGAAATTTTGAATAAAAGGGCTCCCCGCTGCTCTTTACTTCGTATACCTGCGCTCGGCTCTCGGAGTGAATGGACGGGGGTCTCGGAAATTGGCTCTATCTCCGGGAGTTTTGAGTTTTGGCCTAAGTCATGAAGTTTTTCGGATTCTAGACATATTAAAGTAACTTTTAAAGCAAAAAAAATCGATTTTTTGAAGGTTCTAAATGGTTGTCCCCCCTTAAGGCTTCTCGCGTGGGAAAGTACACACGACGCTTGCTTGTTATCGATAGATTACATTTCAGCTGTAGTAAGCCTAAGCTTAAGGAAAATATAAGAATGCGTCGAAAAATGAGAATGCCGTATTAGTTTAATGGTTATTCACGATTTCTATGAGAAATCGCGCAGGCCAGCGTTCTCGCCGGATTTCAACAAAGTAGGAGAGAGAAAAAGAAATATTTTTATGCGCTTTTGCTCGCGACGTGACATTACGAGCATATATGTGTACTGGCGCGTAAGGCAGTATTATAATGACCTGACCAGGCAGCATTATAAACGCCTGATTAGGTAATCTGATAACAACTTGATCAGGCAACCAGATAAAGCCCATATGTCACAGAACGTTACACTTTCTTACGGGGCGCCATCGGGTTGTCTTATAAGTACCCTACCAGGCAGTGTTGGGCGTTAATGAATTAAATTTTCAATCAGTTCATTAACTGACTAAAAAAGTAATTGCAATTAATTTAATTGCAATTAACATTAATTGAAATTAACATTAATTGGAATTAACTATTAATTGCACATTGCAATTAATTTATTTTGATTAATCTATGTTAATTGAAACTCGCAATTGAAACAATTGCAATTAACTTTTTCAATGATCTAAGAAACAATTAAAACTAACAATTAATTTATTACCTTTACCGATATCAGATACGACATATATGTTTGGGTTTTGTAGGCTTACGCAGCGCATAGTGTAGTTTGGGTTTTGTAGGCTTACGCTCGCATCTCGCTCCCACATATTTGTTCTGACGCTACTTCGCGCCCTATACAATAATCAGTTTTAATTGTTAGTTTTTAATCAAATACACCAAAAAGATTGAAAATTGATTAGTTTCTATTTGTGGAAAGTCACGATTAACAATTGATTAATTGTTAATCGTGAGTTGTCACAATTACAATTAATTAATTGTTATTTGTAATGGTCGCGATTAATAATTAATTAATTTTTAATCTTTAGTTATCGCAGCAATTAAATTTTGCCCAACACTACTACCAGGGCAATCAGGCAACCTAATAGCATCCTGAATCGGACCCTATCGAAATTTCTACGTGGGTGTGTGACGCAAACTAATCGCGCAATCCACATCGGATTCAGTTCTTTGTGTTTCTTTTACTGCCATCTATTAGAACAGTACTGAGATTTGAATGCAATTCTGCCCATTCTTGGTCAAGTCGGAAACTTTCCAACCCACCCTCGTATATATACGCGGAAAATCGGATAAAGGAAAACCCTCGGGAAAAAAAAGCACCCTATGGAGAAAGAGTATATCTCTGTGTGTGCGTGTGTGTGAAAGAGTGAAAAAGATAGAACGACGGGGATAATGAAGGAGAGGAAAAGAGAGAAAGGTAGAGCAAAGGTAGACGAAGAAAGAGAAAGCGGAAGGTTGGCGTGATAAAGTAGCAAGATGAAGAAAACACTTCTAGAGACTTTACACCGAAGTCGTATAAAGCGAATTCATACTGGTCGGAACTGAGTTCGAAGTTAGCACCTCAAAGCTAGGCTGGTGATCGATTTCCTGGAATCCCTATAACTATTTCCTACAACGGGTATATATATATATATATATATATATATATATATATATATATACACATGCACACAGGTATGTTTGTATATATACACACGGACACCTACCATCTCCATATACACGTAACAGCTATATAGTTGGAATAATAGGTGACGGCGGTTGCGTGACTACACATTGAAGAAGATGGCGCTGTAATTGAGGTATGCGCGGTAGCAGAGGGAAAGGAAGCGAAATTCTTGGCAGCCAAAGCTTGCGAATTAACTCTCAACGAGAAATTTCTCATCCTCTCATTGCGCTAAGAAAACCAACAGAGTTCGAGGGATACAGAAAGGAAGTGGAGATAGGACGCAGGTGGATCAGGTCTCTTCGTATGCCTTTTCCATCGTCGCTGAAAACCCCTTAAACGTAAATTCGTGATTTACAAGAAAATTGGACGGTAAGATAACGTCGGGGACCGTAACAAGTTCGTGATTTGTTCCTTCTCTGTAATGAGAAATTTAGTTTCGAGTTCGTGGGTAATAGGGAGTTCGGTTGATTGAAATCCAGGAGGTTGTAAAGGAACGCCGAGAGAAAACGTTGTGTTATACGGACTTATTTAAGGAATATATCGTATAGATACTGTTAAGCCTTTGCAACACGTATCAAGAGTTTATGATGGGGCATAGTCAGAGACCATGGTATCGCCCTACGAATACGTTGCGGAGCATTGTGACAGGGGAAGAAAGGACAAGAGGCCGTTTAAGCAGCATCATACGAGACCTAAGGGATTCCACCAACTTGGCACCCGAAAAAATAAGTACAAAAATAAATAAAAAGATTTGACGCCCCTATTAAATATATAAAATCATTTTTATTTTTCAAAAATACATTATAGTTTGAAGAAATAAAATTAAACAATGGCGGATATATAAGTTGTCTAGTATAACCCTCTTTTGAAAATCCCTGACCATGGTTAAGTTTTTTTCTCTGCCAGGCATCGTCTGAAAAATAAATGGAAAATCTCGTAAATAAAGATAATAGCTAAAGTGTAGCATAGGGAAAAAATGTAAACATTGTTTTTGTGAAAATGACAGCTGTTTGAAAAAAACAGTGATTTTTACCAAAATTTTGAGTTTTAAAAATTAATGAAAAAATCTACAGATATTAGACAAAGTGCAACTATTTCATGGCATTAAAAATGTAGTCAGACCTTTTGGGTGATAAAAAAAAGGTACAAGCAAATAATATGCGTTGCTCTCTCCCATTCTCTTACTTTCTAACTCTCTCACTCTCTCACTCATAGTCTCACAATCCATCCATCCATCCATCCAAACCAAACCAAACACACCCCAACAAACCCAAACAAACCGCACCGAACCCCAAACAAACCCAAACAAACCCCAACAAACCCCAACAAACCCAAACAAACCCTAACAAGCCCAAACCCACCAACATTGTAATGTACACACTTAAATTAAAACTTACAACTTGTAACCACAAATAACTACTCTACATGTAATGCAGAATGTTTCGACAAATCACAGGCATTTAGCATGGCGCAACTCCCCACCCTGCTACAACAAAGCGGCAATGGAGTGGGGATAGCGTTAGTTTCGTGTGACATCTTGCTAAATCAGACCCCCTATATACATCTTTAAAAGCATTTTCAATGCTAAAATGAACGCGGCATCCAATGAAAAAACACTACGCTACGATAATTCTAGAAAAACCCTACGATAATATTATAAAGGATTGAAGTATATTTCATCAAAATCGGTTGAGTAGATCTTGAAGATAATTTGTGTGTATTGGCAGCATACCATGTACATATACGTGTATAACCACGTGATTCGCAGGCATATGTCGACAATTATATCTTATCTCTCACATCTCTGTAGTGATTTTGACGTTTTGTTCGTCTCGTATGCCACAAAGGTGCACATCAATCTTGGAGCTGGTGAGAGCGAACTTGCAAGCCCCACCGGATTAACCCTCAACGATCTAACGTGGCACGAAGTGAATATTACGAGGCGAGAGGCGAATATAACGCTTCAGATTGACGTTATACATACCACGAGGTCGATCCTGCCGGGAAGATTTTTCGAGCTCAACATACATTATGGCGTCTACATCGGTGGCCTCGGATATTTCAACGAGTTATTTCTAGGTAAGCTCATCATTTTTTCTTCTTTTTTTGTTGCTATTACTCATCGTGACTCACTCGTCACCGATGAGCTGTCATGCATGCAGAGTACATATTGTGAGCTGATTCGTGAATCATGTATTAATCGGTGTGTTTGAAATGCAAAAAAAAAATGAAAGTTGTCCAATCGATAAAAATTTCGTAAGATAGTTGGCCCAGCAATCGTCAACTTAAGCAGATCACTCGTCTTTGCAAATTTATATAGCTCTAGTTGAAACATGAGTTGAAGTTATTTCACGTCATTTGTAATCAGTTTTTTTTAACGAAGAGCAATGGCGTTGTAAAATTCTCGTACAATTTTCAAGAAAATATTTCGTACAGCTTTCAGGCCGGGATCGTACGAGTCATCATCATGCCGCCATGGCGGTTGTTTCAGTAATCACCATGTGAACGTTCCACTAATCGTCACATGCGTTCGAACTGCTTTAACTAATTATGCAAAGGTCCGTAGGCCTTTGTTGACTCGATTGTGTCTGCATATAAGTCTGCAGAATAATTTGTATTCACTCAGTCACAAACTTTTTGCTTTTTATTAAAACATTTGATAAACAGTTTAAGGTATTACTGGATGGACCGCCGGGCAAAAAGTTGGTCCAAAATGGGCTAATCGTGCATTTACAAGTCTAGATCATGTTGTACATATTTATCCTTACAAATAGCTAATTTAATAATAAATTAACAATTTGAAATGTTAATTTCCCACTTTTAATAATAATTGAAGTCAAATTTGACGATATTGGCATGTGCTTGACTGATGTTTTGTCAGTGACTGTACATCTGTTTCGACTGTCCAACAAAAAAATTTCGCAATTTTAAAATTTAATATATACTTTCAGAATATTGAGCTTCCCAATGATTGCTATTAATTAATCGTTAAAAAAGGTGATACTCTTCATTACTTTAATTAATTTCTCGACAATTACTCAGTCGATTTATTTGAAACTTAGCATAATCAATCGCTTGATCCTAAATGTCAATATAATATTTTCAGAATTTACGGCGATTTAGTTCCATTCGTTTTTCAACCATTAACCTCTGCAGAAGCTGTTTTCCCATAATCAGCCATGTTAAATTCATATGTTTATAACTACTAAATTATTTAGTGAAAAATTCTAAAATAATTCACGTATTATTATTCTATCAAGAACGATAATTCCTCAAATTTTCAAGAATTTGGGCGATTTTTTAATATTCATTGAGTAATACCTTAAGACGTAAATTTCTCTAACATACGATCCAACAATGTATTTTATTTTTGTAATGTACCGGAATTTTCTTTTTTAATAATGTATCTGAAACCTTAATGTCTATTTTTATTAATATTCTGTTTTTTAACTATTTATTTTAAAATATTTAAAACTTATTAAATATTCCGAATAATTTTTAATCTTTTTAAACTACTTTTCTTGACCAACATACGAGTAACAGATGGAAGAGGATAAACTTTATTCATTTAAAGAGTAAAATTTATTATGACTATTACATCAGAATTATCATTTTTATTCATTTTCAATAATTATAAACAACTATTTTATGATAAAATGATGTTTAATATTTTTTCGATCGAGTGGTGTTCATCTGTGTTGAAGACGTACCAAGTTATCGACATAGTAATCAACATGGTCGATTACGACCCCGTAATCGACCCCGTAATCGATTTGCTATAAATTAATATTCGTTTCATATAATTTTTTTTGCCGACCGAGAAATACTTGTTCAAGGATGTATGGTAGATATCGCAACTGCCAAAAGAATTGTGAAATGAATTTTCTTACTTTCAACCATGATAATTTTATATAAACTGGTTTCGGATAATTATATATAGTAAAAAATGCAATAAATCATAAGTGCAACTATTTCATGGCATTGAAAATGTAATCAGACTTTTCGGGTGATAAAAAAAGTATTTGGGTGATAAAAAAAGTAAATAATATGAGTCTCTCTCTCTCTCTCTCTCTCTCTCTCTCTCTCTCTCGCACTCTCTAACTCCCTCACTCTCTAACTCTCTCACTCCCTCGCTCTTTTCTCACTCTCGCACTCTCACATTCTCACATTCTCACTATCCATCCATCCATCCATCCATCCATCCAAACCAAACCAAACCAAACCAAACCAAACCGAACCCCAACAAACTCCCTCATCCAATTCAAACCAAACCAAACCCCAAGAAACCTCACCGAACCCAAGCAAACACCAACAAACCTCATCAAGCCCCAAAAAACCTGAACAAACCCCAATAAACCTCAATAAACCTCAACGAACCTCAACGAACCCCAGCAAACCTCAACAAACTCAAACAAATCTCAACAAACCTCAACAAATCCCAACAAACCTCAATAAATCCCAACAAACCTCAACGAACCCCAAGAAACCCCAACAAACCTCAACAAATCCGAACAAACCCCAACAAACCCAAACAACTCCCAACAAACCCAAACAAACCCCAAAAAAACCCAAAACACCCAAAAACCCCCAACAAACACCAAAAAACCCCAATGAACCTCAACAAACCCCAACAAACCCCAACAAACCCCGACAAACCCTAACAAACCGCAACAAACCTCACCAAACCCCAACAAACCCCAACAAACCTTAATAACCCCAAAACCCTCAACAAAACCTCAACCAACCAAATAAACCCCAACGAACCCAAACAAACCTAAACCCACCAACATTGTAATGTACACACCAAAATTGAAAGTTACAACTCGTAACTTTGCTTGTTACAAGTTGTAAGTTGCTTTGGAAGATATAAAAATTTAAAATTCAATAGGTAAATATCACATTCATACATCACATTAATTTTCATAGATCGAACCGAAAATTCTCTTATAATACGTAACTTTCACAGATGATAGAGATCGCCAAAAAACGATCAATCTTTCCATCAATTGAATTTAATGGTCTGAATCAATCCTTTGATTCACCTCTACAAGACATTATTGCATCTGCATCTGTATGTTCTATTTCAATCATCTTCCAAACAAAAACACGAAACTAGAAATATCGACAATATTCAGGTTAGTCACTTGACACATTTCATAACCTAAAAATATATAATAGAATAAATCACATTTTCACATACCACTCATGTCACGCAACCTCAAAATAAATTAACATACTACAATAAATTGCTCATACAAAACCATTATTATTCAAATTATAACACATTTAACATAAAATTTATATAAAGCACTATAACACATTTAACACATTTATATAAAATCTCATCAACTCTATCTATAAAATTTGTAAATCACAATTTATAGAGTAAATAAAATTCTGAAGAGGATTCAAATCAAGGATCGAAACGTAAAGCAGAAAAACTTTTATTTCCATCGAGACCTGAAAACTTTCATTGGCCGAATCGAAGCCGATTCCATAACAACAATTATACAACTTGTAACCACAAATGACTACCCTACATGTAATGCACCATTTTTCAACAAATGACAGGCATTTAGCATATCGCAGCTCCCCCACCCTACTACAACATAACGGCAGTGGAGTGGGGGTAGCGTTAATTTCGTGTGACATCTCGCTAAATCAGACCCCCTATATACATCTTTAAAAGCATTTTCAATACTAAAATCGTAATTCTTCGCCCAAGTTAGAAAAAACTTTTGGACGCGATGTACACCTGAATCTATCTGTTGGAAATGTGGGTTGTATGTGTCGCGTATGGTTGCCACATCTGATGCGTCGTTTTCCGATATTGACAATTTTCTCCCGGGTTTTAATTAAATATCACCAAAATTGCTTTAACCGCGCGTACAAAATTTTGAGAATAGGTTCTTGAATGTATTCGATACACGTGGAAAAATTTACAACTCGATCCTATGATTTCATCTATATTTTCATAGTATAAATATCGAAGAAAGTGCTATTTGTCATAAAAGCGCACGCTAAGTTAGTTATTGTATAACTTTTGATGTGTTTCGTCAATCGTCTTTAAATTTTGTACATGAACTCAGATTGGATTTGTGAATATGTCAAATTTTGAACAGTTTATTTTGATTTTCAGTTGTATCCCAGACATCCTTAATGAGTATTCACGACGACCACTACGAACCTGGCGATTACTGGCCCGACGACCGTAGCTCAATTTCCTTCAAGAAGATTAACGTTCCAGGAAAGAGTAGAGGCTCACTTTGTTTTCCTTTTTATAAAGTGCAAGATCAGACTTTTCTTTGTAGCGAAACGTCAGAAACAGATTTTGGCCATCTTTCTCATACTCGTTTGACACGTGGTACATCTTTCACTTTGCCTTAAGATGAAACAGCATGTGATATCGTGCACACGAGACGATGCCAATGAATTATAAGCCGGAGTCGATCGTAAAGATGATATGAATCGAGATATATGCATCAGTATTATGTATTTCTATCATGTCCTCGGTGTGTAAAGTCCTGCATCAGTAACAGAATTTGTATTGATGACAGAGAGAGCAAGGAAGAGAGAGAGAGAGAGAGAGAGAGAGAGAGAGAGAGAGAGAGAGAGAGAGAGAGAGAGATAGCGATATTACGTACGAAGGAACGTATAGACGTGTACTTATATAACATGTACATAGAGCACAAGTTCAGGCACGATACTACGAAGTGATTTGTATCGAAGTTCTGGTACTTACATCAGTCTGCTTGATGTTTAAAATCAGGATCGCAAAAAAGAATACGAAAGGTAACCCCGGAGTCTACTCTTCAAAGTTGTCTTCTTTCATGTTATGTTTAGATGTGTGCAGGAAACTCTTGGCGAAAAAGTCCCTCGGAGTTGCGTGTATTTTCTTGTGGAAAATTACTCCTAGTGAATATACTGAGCTAAATATAAAGTGGAAAATACAACTCATCACCGTTTAACCCTGAGCTAATAAAATTATATTTCAAATCGCCACTAGCTAGCCGTTTTAGGTAGTAACTGTCCAGCCTTGTAACGCTCTCGTCGTCTAGTGACTGGATACAGAAAACTAGGCGGTGACTAGACAAAAAAAACTATCCCGCAGCTGTATAATATTATATTTCTTCTCCAGATAATGTGCAAAATTTTTTATCCACACTATTTATATCATGGCGTAATTTTACGATTTTCTTCCTCAACTCCCAATGTTGGTTATGATATTTGCGCTGCAAATATACTAATTGATTAATTAGAAATTATATCAGAAAAAAAACGCTTACGTGTGAGGTGATTTCGAACCCGGTATCTCTGGGTGATAAATCTATGGCGTTTGTCCACTGAGCCAGTTCTACTTACAATTAGTTAATTTATTAATTTTGGATCGTCGACACATGCAAATATTGTATTCACCCAAACATTTATTCTAGCTAGGGACGAATTAATGGGGAGGATGTTACTGCAACCAATACTATCCATTATATAAACTACTAATGAGGATATAAACATTATATGAATTAATCACGATCGGCTGGGTAGTGGCTAATCAAAGAGCACATAGCCGCAGTTGGCTAGTGTTGGCTAGGTCATCGCAAGATACCCACTTGAGGATTTTTTTTCTTCATTCATAATGTGACGTTCATTAGCTAGCCAGGTACGACTTAGTCATTAGGTGGCATTTTTATCGTAAGGCAGCGACATCTGTAATCAAGTTCGGCTACGCAGTGACTACCCAAGAGGTGCATAGCCGCAGTTAGCTAGTGTTGGCTAGGTCATAGCAAGAAACCCACTTGAGAGTTTTGTTCATTCACAACACCATCTGAAACTCAAATTGGCTAGCCAGCCATGAGTCACTCGCTAGATGATAGTACGTGTAGTCACATAACCTCACTTTGTTATTCGTAATCATAGTTGGCTAGTCCGGTATGGCCTAGTTACTAGGTGGCATTTTTATTGCAACGCAGCGACATCTATAGTGAAAATCGATTGGGCAGTGAATAGACAAGGGCTGGATAATAAAATATTTAGAATATTACTAGCTTATAGCGAAGCAGCCATTAGTCAATTCGTATGAGCTGAATTGGGCGAGCCAGTTACTAGCACGTAACTCAGACAGGCTAGCACAAATTCTACTCGAGTACTATACTGAAATACCGAAGTGCTTTAAATTCAGTTAATCTGAAACTGTTCGCATACCGTGTCCGTATTTAGGATTTAGATGTTTTAAATATTCGCGGCAAAACGACTGATTAGGTGGCAACCAACCGACGGGAGTATACAGTTTTTGCCTAATCAGTTTTTGCCTAATGACGCTTCCCTCTCGGGAGCAGTCGACGGTTTTTGCTGCCGGCTTTTTCTCTTAGATTAAGTACTCCCCGCAAGCTTTAGACATCACAACCTTCTGCTAAATTTTTGACCTCTTGCTTCACATAAAGAGGGTTATCGTCTCGGTTTTTGCAAATCGATTTTAACGACCGTGACAGAAACGAGGATAAGCGATCAAAAAGGTATGGCGGAAGCAGAAATGGAAAAGACAAAGAAGGTTACAACTTTCTTCGCAGTTTTTTTACGAGGCAGTTTGACAGGATTAACTCCTTATTAATGAAAGAGGAACCTGATAAAAAACGAGATGCAGATTCCGTACGAATCACTACGCGATAGGGCACCCGACCTAGAGAAGGCGAATATGCGATATTTCGAAAAAATTATAGAAGCGGGTTGCAAAGACAAAGATTTCTAGGAAGAAAGCATGGCTCTGGAGGAGTACAAACCGCAGTTTAATACAGTTAAATGACAGGCAACCAATACGCTCGACAAACTCACCGTAGCATCAAACAATAACAATGACTGTGGCAAC
This sequence comes from Ophion ventricosus, assembly GCA_963932345.1. NCBI lineage: Eukaryota > Metazoa > Arthropoda > Insecta > Hymenoptera > Ichneumonidae > Ophion > Ophion ventricosus. Next base: position 9,589,483 of record OZ010711.1, on the reverse strand, counting down.
AACAATGGTTTTAAGAAAAATACTGCACATCGATAAAATTTTAAACAGCTCGAGGTCGAGTTGAGGATGTATAGTAGATACCGTCACTGCCAAAAGTATCGTGAAATCAATTATCTCACTTTTAACCATTAGAAATTCGTGTAAACTGGTTTTGAACAATTATATACAGTAGAAAATGCATTAACTCATATGCCTAGGGGTTATTGCGATGGAAAAAATTGTTTTCCTTGAAAAATCGTAATGTCTCACCCAAGCCAGAAAAAACTTTTAGACGCGAATTACACCTGAATCTATCTGTTGGAAACGAAAACAACAGAAATTTAAAATTTGTGAAATTCCATTGAATGAACTCCTGAATCTAAGAAAATAATATTTCTAAACTGTTTGGATAATTTAATAGCGCTTATAGAGCTTGTATGTATTTATTTATTAATAAATTTGTAGGAAGTTTTTCAGATATTGACAATTTTCTTCCGGTTTTAATTAAATATCACCGAAATTACTTTGACCACGCGTACAAAATTTTAAGAATAAATTCTCATATGTATTATATGTATGTGGAAAAATTTACAACTCGTTCCTATGATTTTATCTATATTTAGACAGCATAAATATCGGAGAAAGTGTTATTTTTCATAAGAGCGCACGTTGAATTAGTTATTGTATAACTTTTGATGTGTTTGGTTTATCGTCTTTAAATTTTGCAAATGAACTCAGCTTGGGTTTTTTTAATGAGATGCCATATTTCGAACAGTTTATTATGATTTTCCGATTCAAAACAATTTAAGGTATTCCTTTCACGAACCCGAATATTTAAGGGAGTAGTCTCGCCAAGGCGTTTTTCTATAAAAAATTTTTTTTCATTTTGAGGACCCATTCAGGACACTATTAAATTATAACCTGCAAAATTTCAAAAGGATTCACCATTCCGTTTTCAAGATATTGGCAATCAAAGGTTTCGTGGTTTTACATGTGTTCTTATGGAGAGCAGTGGGAAATTTCAGATTTCACGCAATAACTTCAAAACTTTTAAACAGATTTTTTTTAAATTCTCAATTACAGAGGAACATATGACGAAGTGGGTAGAAAAAAATCATGAATTTTTACCGTCTAGTTTCAGAGATATAGCGATTTAAATTAAACCATGTCTAGCGACGCTAGCGCCACAAAGCGACTGGAGCAGACTAGAACTAGATTACCGTAGTGCGTGCATATCCTTATACGCAGAGTATCTACATATTAGTAGCCGGAATGGATAGTCTGATACAAAAGTGAGTGTTATGTAAACATTATATTAGGCGTTTTCATCATTACTTTATAAGTTTTTGCATCCCGATAAAATGTACAACCTACATTATAAGGATATTTCGCAATATTTCGAAGCTTTCATCGATTGAGCGGAGAATAAACTTTTCAACGTGACTGTGGCGAGACTACTACTTTAACAATTAACTGATTTTCGTCTGCCATTAAATAAAAATACATACCAGTATACGTTAAACAAAAAATACTTTCAACAAAAAATTATGCCTTTGAAAATTGTCTAATTTATGCAGCACTTTATGGAAATTACATGCGAGCCACATTTATATCTGATGTTTTATATACTAAATAACTCTAGATGCCTCATATAAACTGCTCTCAGGATGTGAAAAATTCTGAAGATTCCGTAACAACGGCAAAAACAGGGGGCCACCGAATGTTTAAAGAAAATGTTATTGATAAAACTTTGAAAAATATGACGGGCGTACTTCCGAAAAGCGGAAATCGAATTTCGATTTGGAATTTGGCATACACCTTCTAATACTGTAAGGCTTCCCTAAAAAGAATTTTTGGCGAAGCGCCATAGTTTTTGAGATATCGATTTTTGAAAGCTGTTTTTTTTACCGCGCTCCTAATATACCATATCTATAGCTGACGGGCTTAGCTCTGGCTATACGTATATATGTTATCGCGCTCTTCACTTGGTGTGGATCTCTCGTCAAGTTTGGGCAGTAGAAGTGTTCCACCCACCCCACCATTCTACACGCACATCCGAGGTAACCCGCGCCACACTAGTGTTTCACGCACCCCACCATGCCACACGGACATCCGAGATACCGTGCGCCCACACCAGTATTCTACGCACCCCACGATTGCACACGCACATCCGAGTCGCCTGCGCCCACACCAATGTTCCACGCACTCCACCATTCGCACAAAACGGAAGAGCGTAATAACATATATAGCTATAGATTAGCTGTAGATTAGTAGCTATAATTTGTTAGTTATATATATAGTAGGAGCGTATTTCAAATGAAAACAGATATAGGTACTTAGCGGTCTGAAGTAACAATTTCAAAATTTCGATTTCTCGGAAAATATGGCAAGTCGCCAAGAAGCCATTTAAGTCAAGTCTTATAACATTAAAATGAAGATGTATGCCAAATTCCAGATCGAAATTCTGTTTCCGCTATTCGGAAGTTCATCCAATGTTACTACCGCAAGAATTTTCGCGATAGCGACTTTTCAGAGCAAATGCAAAAATGTCTATGTCTACAGAACTTATGCGAAATTTGCAATCCAGTTCATCGTTGGGTATAATAATGGAATGTAACTTATTTTGATTAAGCGCCACTATAATCTACTAATGATTAAAAATAGCCCGACTAGAAATTTTGCTACGGCACTGACTAGGGCCGGATCCGGCATCCGTATTCCGTACTACGGCACTGATCAGGCGGCCGGATCAGGGCTTTATCAGGCGTGTAACGCTTTTTGGCATCCGGCCCGGATCCGGCTGCCGTTTACGGCCCTGATCCGGCTGCTGATTACGGCCCTGATCTGGCCCTGATCCGGCTGCCATGCCTGAAATGAAAAATAAAAAAGGCAACAAATGATGAATAAAAATATTCTGGTAGTATTTTTCGTTTCCATATGCTTTACTTATATTGCTGCATATATGATAATTGGATTAAAACGTGTTCTGCCTCATTTAAGTTTTTGTCTAACCTCGGTTTCGAACCTACGTCTTCTAATTCTAGAGTTGAACGCGCTACCTACTTAGCCATCCTAATACTTGTAGGAATTCTCTTTTTTTCATTGCTTATATTATCATCATTTTAAACAATATCAATATTTTTTTATGGCGTTGAAGTTAGTATCGAAGTTAGCAATGCAACGAAAATTAATACTTTTTGACTGCTGAATTTCTTTTTGCCTGATTAGGCACTAAAAATAATCCACACGTTTTTATGTATTCTCATTAGAGTTTTACGACTTCAATTTACAATAAAAGGCTTTTGATCATGATCAAAATAAACGAATGAAAAATGAAAAAAAAAATCGTTGCATTCCACCGATGCAAAATTCAACGTTATTTTGATTTCTTTTTTAAAGAATTTGTGTTTTAAAGAACTAAAAAAGGGGAATTTCGTATTTATGAATTTATAATAATTTCGATAACAATAATAAACTCACTTATATTTTTATTTTGATCTATCTCAATTCTCTAGATTTGATCTAGATTGCCAATTGCCAATATAGGCAATCTCAAGTCTCAAGATTTGTAGGCAGTTCTCCGCTTGGCTCTAAAAATACCATTACAAAAATAATAGATATTATGCATGTTAATAAATAATAATAGATATTGTTAATTTTGAAAGTCAAGAATATATAAATGAAAATGTATATGTATATATATATATACACACCTAGTACGGGTGAAGAATTTACTTCTGTTAGCCGTTGTTTTTTTCTTTCAGCGTGTACAGCACGCCACTTTCGCATCCGTAAGTGTCCCAATAATTTTTTTCGGGACTCTTTTCGATCCATATGGTACTATTATTTCAGCCAGATAATTGGAAAAACGTATATATCCGCGTGCATACACCGCCAACACTCTCAAGTATGGCAGTTTCAACACGGGGCAGATCAAGCTACAGTCCGGAATGCCGTAGTACGGCACGCCTGATCAGGGCCGGATGTCCACCGGATCAGTGGAACCGTAGTACAACACGCCTGATCAGGGCCGGATGTCCACCAGATCAATGGAAACGTAGTACGGCACGCCTGATCAGGGCCGGATGTCCACCGGATCGGTGGAACCGTAGTACGGCACGCCTGATCGGGGCCGGATGTCTACCGGATCAGTGGGACCGTAGTACGGCCGTAAAAAGGCACCCTGATCCGGCCGTAGTAAGGTAGCCCGTGCGGCGCCGTAAAACGGCGTCCGTGGACGCCTTGTTACGGCGCCGCACAGGCTACCTTACTACGGCCGGATCAGGGTGCCGTACTACGGCATTCCGGACTGCAGCCTGATCGGGGCCTGATCAGTCTTCAGGCTGCCGGATCAAAATTTCTAGTCGGGAGCCTTGATATGCGCGCACACAAGACGGCCCTCCACGAAAAGAACACTTGAACGGCGATATTGCAGAATGGTTGCAACTTTTATTGCAGTTCAATAATATATATGAAGACACCTAAATGGGTAACGAGAGCAAACTTCCGTATTTGCTTTCGGCAATATGACACCGCGTTCTCGAGCTAGTAAACTGGTCGACAGCTTTCCATCGACCGCAGAAGATTACGGAGGTCGTAATCCCGAGTTTGAAGAGTCCTTCTGGCCTTGGCGAATTGGACGTAGAGGTATATGTTGGAAAACAATTCAAAGTCGTTCTACAAAACACTAGAAAACCAAATGAACAGTTCCGGTTGGCAAGTTTGTACGATGAACTTGAGTCGCATATGAAGGCTCTCAAATCACTCGGTGTGCCGACAGGGAAGTGTTCTAGTGAGCTGATGTTACCCACATGGAAATAAAATATATAAAAAATATATCGAAAGATATATAAAACATATATAAAATATATTCTGTACGAAAAATTCGATATGTCAATTATATTTTTGGATATAAGTCAAAACCTATGCGATATATAAATATAAATACATTTAAGATATATCTTAAATATATCAGATATACAAACTGAATGTATGTTTTATATATTGGAGAATATACTGGAGAAAATATGCTGACGTATATAACAAAATGCATATCAGATATATATGAAACCTATCGAAAATGCATCACTAATGTACATTTTATATATAGGGAAATATACCCGAGACAATATGCTGACGTATATAGAAAAATACATTTATGATATACAGGGTGTCACAAAAGTAACGGGACGGCTGAATATTTCCGCAGGTAAGACAATTTCCCAAAATGTTAAGGTCGTTCTAGAAGTAACTTTTCCCAAGGAATTCAATGGTGACCTTTATTTTGACCTTGGCGATGTCCTTCAAGGTTATTTCAAGGTCAATTTTTGTTTTTCAAATGGGAACCCCCTTTTTGACATCGGCAATCGATAGAGCGGAAAATTTTACGTACAGATATGTACTCAAGTCACCGGTCCCCTTTGACCTTGAAGGTCACTGCAGGGTTAATTAAACTTAAACACAGTATGGATACCTTGGACAAGAATAGAAGCTTCTTAAATTCTATCGTTAAGACCAAAGTTATCAATTTTAACAAGGCGCATCTAGTGGTGACCTCGATCGTGACCTTGACCATGACCAACTTCATCATAAGATCGCACGCGATCTCCCCAACCACGCATCATTAAAATAGATATCCTCTCTTTCTCCGAAAGTCTAACATACGCCATGATATTTTAGCGAGATTCATTCAATTCAGTGAGATTAATATGTAAATTCAGTTATGATTCGCAATGTTCGTATGATAAAAAAAGAATAGTGACGAGGACTCTTACGCAAGTTATAAAATGTGATGTGAAACAATTTAAAAACCTTCTACCCCCCGACATATCCAGGCCTTGTTTAAATTTATAAGACTGTAAAGCAAAAGAATTTATGAATGTAAACGTAAAACTGTTCGTTCTATTGATTTCAAAACTCAAAAGTACTGATTCCCATATTTCTTTAAAGTTGACCTTGAAATCACCTTGAAGGCCATGGTCAAGGTTACGATCGAGGTCACCACTAGATGCGCCTTGTTAAAATTGATAACTTTGGTCTTAACGATAGAATATAAGAAGCTTCTATTCTTGTCCGAGGTGTCCATACTGTGTTTAAGTTTAATTAACCCTGCAGTGACCTTCAAGGTCAAAGGGGACCGGTGACATAAGTACATATCTGTACGTAAAATTTCCCGCTCTATCGATTACCGATGTCAAAAAAGGGGGTTTCCATTTGAAAAACAAAAGTTGACCTTGGAATAACCTTGAAGGACATCGCCAAGGTCAAAATGAAGGTCACCATTGAATTCCTTGGGAAAAGTTACTTCAAGAACGACCTTGATATTTCGGGAAATTGTCTTACCTGCGGAAATATTCAGCCGTCCCGTTACTTTTGTGACACCCTGTATATAAAATTTATCGAAAATGTTTTACTAATGTACGTTTTATATATTTTGAATGTGAAATCCGATTATAATATCTAATATTTTTATAATTATAATTATAATATTAGAGCACATTAGAATTAAATAATGAAATTTGGCACATATTTTGGCACTCAAATGTTTAGTTTGGAAAATTTGGATTTTAGAACATCAAATAGTCGCTATAAGGATACATTCATAGCTGTTATTCCATAGCATACTCTGCCCATAGTCAAAACGTCAAAAATCTAACCATGAAGGTAGATACTTTCATATCTCAGTATATGCAGCTATTTTCATATCTCGATTTTGTAAGTTTCGTCATCTGTCACGAGACTTGACATCAAACACAGTTCCGAAGGAATAAATAACCGAACGAGCAATTTGACCAACGAACGAACCATAGTTGTCGAATTTATTGAAAAACAAAATGATATCGTTTGGATTTGTCGGACAATTTATAAAAAGGATTTGTCGAAGGACTCAACGAACCAACTATTCATTGAAAAACGTCGTTCGATTTGGTTTGATTTAAATATTTGTATTCACGTTTAATTTGTAGTTTAAAATTACATTTGTACTTAAGATTACATGCATCCTACTTTTTTTTAATATACTCAGGTGCTGTCATCTCCTGCCCATGATTAGTCGACGGCCATATTTTTTTTTTTTAATATTTACCGAGAGCATAACAGGAGATACGTCATCGTGACAACGTATAAGAATTCGATTTCTTGACTTTCGTGTAATTAACATAAATAAATAGGATCGCACCTCAAAATTATTCGTTGTAAAATTTTTTGTAATATCTGTTTGATTCCTGCAGATATTTATAAAATTTATTTTATATAGATTTTATAAACATCTTAAAATATGCCAAAAATGTACTTATTTTAAATGTATTCCGTATACACTTCAGATATATTACGAGGATATTTGAAATATACTTTGAATATATTTTAATAATATTTTAAATCCAGTATGAATATATTTCGTATACAGTTTAGATGTAGTTTAAAGACATTCAAAGTATATTTTAAGCATAATCTAAATATATTTCAAGTATATCTTGAATAGACTTTAAATATATTTCAATAATATTTGAAATGTAGTATGAATATATTTCGTGTACATTTTAGATGCAGTTTGAATATACTTAAAGTATATTTCAAATATAGTTTGAATATATGTAATCGCATATCCAACATATATTCTCTATACATTCTGAAGATATATTTTTTGACGAAAAGTTGGATATCGCGAATATATTTTTAAAGCATTTCCCGTATATATTGCATGTATCTAATATATATCTAAGATATATAATATAAGGTGTAATAAAAAGAAATACATTATTTTTGCATGAAATTGAAGGCTTTATTTAGCATAGTTAGAATGATCTGATTTAGGTCTAATATGCACCGTTTTCATCGATAACTTGTTGCCACTTTGAAGTTAATTTCATTATGCCTTTCTCATAGAAACCCTCGTCCCTATTGGCAAAAAATTGGGACAGGCGATTTTCACAAGCTCCTCTTGAGGCGAATTTTTCACCAGCAAAATCTTTCACCATAGACAGAAACAGGTGGTAATCACTTGGTGCCAGATCCGGACTATAAGGTGGATGCATAAGAACCTCCCAACCAAGCTCCCGGAGCTGCTGGCGAGTCACTATCGATGTGTGTGGCCTGGCGTTGTCCTGATGAAACACAATTCCTCTCCTATTGGCCAAAGCTGGCCGCTTCTGGGCGATTGCTTCCTTCAGAAGAACGATCCAATTGTTGACAGTACAGGTCCGAATTAAGAGTTTGGCCGTAGGGGAGCAGCTCATAGTAGATGATTCCCTGCCAATCCAACCAAACACACAGCAAAATCTTCCTGACCGTCAATCCTGGCTTGGCCACCGTTTACGCCGGCTCACCGCGTTTTCGCTTGACGTTGTCGAAAGTGACCCACTCTTCATTACCAGTCGCCATCCGCTTCAGAAATGGGTCGATTTTGTTGCAATTCAGCAGCGATTCGCAGATGGAAATTCGGTCCATGAGGTTTTTTTGCGTTAACTCGTGTGGCACCCATACATCGAGCTTCTTTTTGTATCCAGCCTTATTCAAGTGGTTCCAAACGGTTTTTTGTGCAATGTTTATCTCCTGGGTAATCGAAACAGTGCTTATATGACGGTCGGACTCGACGATTTCCATCATTTTATCGACATTTTCGACAATTGGCCTTCCAGAGCGTGGTGCATCTTTGACATCAAAATTACCGGAACGTAATCGACGAAACCAAAATTGCGCGTGATTGGCTGTTACAGTATCAGGACCATAAACACTATTCACATTTTCAGCCGCCTGACTTGCGTTTTCGCCTTTATCGAAGAAAAACTGTAAAATATGGCGTGTTTTCACTTTGCTGTTGGCCATCTTTGACACGCGCTCCAACAATATTGAGCCAAGCAATCACAAAACTGTCTGAGATGTTTATTTTAGTACGAAATCTTATCTTTGTAACGCCGTCTAGCGTAATCCGATCGCACTTACACAACTCGAGATACAGATTACTAAAGCCATCTATTGCAAAAATAATGGATTTCTTTTTACTACACCTTATATATATCAGAAATATATTTTACATCTATTTTTTATATATCGAAAAATATATTTTTACATATATTTTATTTCCATGTGGGTACTAGAAAATTGAAAACGAGACAATTGCATATTCGGAAAAGTGGCCCAGTCGTAATCAGGAAGTTTTCTTCGTACGGTTCGCATACACGATGAGAGACAATATCAAGTACGGGTACGGTGAACAAAGGATCATGCACCACTGCCATTCAACCGTGGCATATTACAAAAGCGCCTTAAATCAATGCCGAGAACCTTACAGGAGGTTTGAGGAGGGTTTGGGAACCTTGGAGGTACGTTCGAGGAGAGTTATTTCCATAATAAAGACAAAGTTTTGCAAAAATGGTTGACGGAGGGCATCATAGACGCATACCTAATTCAGATGCCGATAACATCGGACGCGTCCCCACACAGACAGGTCCATACAACTGCAGACGGTCGTAATGTTATTACTATGAGAGATTTAGAATAAGTGTGAAATCGGATAAAAAATGCTATGCATATAGAACATTTAATAGAATAGGGTAAGTCCAGGCAAAGGGAACACCTTAATCTTTCCGTGATTATTGCCGATAATGTATGATAGAGGAAATCAAAACAATTATCTGAGATTAGTCTTCATTTAATCAACTTTCGAAACGCGTTAACAATTTTCCCTTAATTCTAGTTTAATTAATTGCTATAAATCAAATAACAAAAAATTTCAAAGTATCCAGTTTGCCCGAGCCCCCGGGTAAAGTGGATACGGCATAACGGTAAAGTGGATAACAACAAAGAAATCTGTGGAAACATAAGTTACTAACAAAATGATCTGTATAAGGTAGCGTACGATGACTCGTACTTTTTGGCTGTTCCTTTGATGGATTCTCCAGCTTTACATAAATTTATTGCTGTTTGCATGACGTGTGCATTTCAAGAACTTTGCGTCGTCTTTTTTTTATTAACTATCTGAAACGAAATTTGCAAATAATTATATCTAATGAAATTCTTTATGATCACCAGGCAAAGTGAATTCGGTATTCACTTTGCCCTATTCGCGTTGCCCCACGTGGTCACTCCTGATATTATCCCGTTTCAAATAAAAACTATTGCTTTCGGTCTCATTTTCTACACAGTGTATAAAGCTACATAAACATACATTGTAACCACCCAAAAACTAAGAATGATAAGTAAATAACTCTCTTATTATTAGCAAAATACTTACCTCGATGAATCAATATTTTTCAAGCAAAAACACAAAACGTCGTCTCCTGGACGGCGCGTGATACGGCCACTCAGCAAAGTATTTGCCAGATACTGGGTGACGATGGGCGAACATTGCTATAGTAATGTGATGATCGGCAAACGGATAATTTGCGAGTGGTGGCGAGTATTCACTTTGCTCGGGGTATTCGACTTACCCGGACTTAGCATAAACCTTTTTACTACAAATACGTTTATATCATGTTATTTTTTCTTTTGTTCAACAAATTAAATACAACCGTACATAGAGCTATATATAAAAATCCCTCAATTCTTTCAATTATTCCATTCAAATCTCTATACAAGTAACTGTTGATGCACCCTTCGTCATTGATATTATAGTGCTACATTGATTTAACTGCACATTTATCCGCCCACAATCAATGAATTCTTTGTACAAATAGTCATTTGGTAACTATACACGAATCTTGATTTGTGCGAATATAAAGTATCGATCACTCAACTATCCTTTACATCTGGGACAACTTTTCTAACGATCTCATTAAATAAACGTCGCAGTTATAGGAAACAAGTATTTATAGTATATTAATACTAAGCATTGGGTTAAACCAACTGTCTAACTATCGGCTGTTAAGAAAGGGTATGTTCTATTGAAGTATCCATTTCTTAACTATTACCAAATATTTATTCGTGACAATTCTGAGGCTCAAATGAATGATTCATTAACTTTAAGAAGATATTTATTTCGCCATATCCAACTTTACCATTTGTTAATAGTTAACAAATGGTAAAGTTGTACCATTTGTTAACTATTGGTTAATATACCTGGTACATAAAAATATATTCTTCTCTCAGTGTAGCCAAAAAAGAGGGAACGACGAAACGACATCCGATATTCGATGCCTCAGTGAAGGAAAAGAACATGCCACGTTAAAGCTCTGCTTGAAAACGGGTTCAATTTGATCGAGTTAATTCCCACGGTCCTGTCGAGATTTATAAAAGAACCAGTTCGAATCGTCGTTACTAGGAAATACTTTTTCCAAAATCAACATTTACTCCAGAAATGTCCTAGGGTTTCTGTGGTGGAATCGGGAATCAGAACGGCAAATAGAGGTCTATCGACATTACGGAATTGTTCTCAGTACTTCACGCCATTCCTTTTCGCTAGATGCGGTTATTAAGTTGCACTCACAAAAGGCACTGAAAGACAGAAGTGCTGTAAAACACAACTACTTCTCAGAACCGAGGCTCGTATGGTTGGAAAAGGCTTCTGCGCGAACAACTGCAATACTAGAGTCGAGGCAGCAGTCCAACTTCACCATTTCATGGATGAAGCAATAGCTGTGATGGCCGCAGGCGGGTTCGAATTATGAGGGTGGGAGCACTCGGGGGAAGATTAGGACGATAAGCGCTCTCAAGTTCTAGTACTCCTGTGGAATAAAAAGAACGATACTCTCGATTGAGTCCGAGAGTATTACCAAGAGCACGATGCTGGCCATCGCGCAAGCGGTTTTTGACCCAATTGGATACACCCGTCCGATGACATTGTGTCCAAAGTTACTGTAGCACGAGACATGGTCTTCGAAAATTGATTGGTATGCAGAAATTGACGACACCATAAAAGCGAACTTTATGGTCTGGTTTAAGAAACTACCATTGATATCAGGGATGAAGATTTCAAGATACACATTCCACCACGCAAGTAATGCAACAAGCATAAGTCGACAAATGTTCTAGTAGTTTAGTCGCGATGCTTATATCACCGTAATGGACGTGAGGGCCAAAACGCCGGACGGCGATAAGACCTTAGGCCACTAGGATTTTCCAAAAATCAATTTTTTTTTGTTAAAAATGTACCTTAGTACCTATAAAATTATATTCCAAAAGATTATGGGTATGGAAAATCTCTAAGTACTCGATTTTCGAAGTACTTGATTCATGTCGTGACTTTCTACTAACTTTAAACGCGTTTATCTCAAAACTACATTTTTCAAGACGGCCGGACTCATAACTCAAACAAATTTCAACCGATTACTTGAAATTTTAACTGTATATTTAGAATTACATTTTCTGAGGCACTACGTAGGATTTTTTAAAATTATATTGCATAGTTCCTTTTTTATAAACAATTTTCTGACGATTTTCTCATGGCATTTTATACTTTTTGTTTTCGAAATGCGCCATTTTGACAAAAAACAATATATCAAAAAAATACTACGTACGTCTATGCCTATTCTTATATATAATCGAAAAAACTTTAGTGTCTCATCATAACTCAAAAATTATAAGAGCTGTTGGTCCGGCCGTTGACCTTCCAGAAATAAAGGCGTCATCGGAAAAATGCTGCATAGTCGCCATTTTGATATGTATCGCTGTGAGATAAATAATGTTGTATAGTCAATTAGGTGTATAATAAAACCCCTATTTTGTAATTCCGATTTATTTTATGGTTTCGCTGAAAAGAAATCACAAAATATACCTTTTTTAGCCTCTAGAGTTGAAATACAATTCCAACAATTAAATTTGACGAATACTAGTGTAAAATAAAATCTTCAAACTACACTCTAACTTCAATATCTTCAGCTTCTTCTTGGACCGCTCGATGAAGTTGGTGCCCTTCTTTCGATGCTTTCAGTGCATGCTTGTCAGCCGTCTCTATGCGTTGTGCATCGATTTTGTAGCACGATACATAGGCATTGGGCCAATTGTCAATCCCATCAATTGCGTGAGAAATTTCAAGCTGCGGCAGCCAAACGATGCGTCTACTTATGCAAACAACTCACTTGTTTCCAATTTGTCCGTGAAAGTACTCGTGTTATGATCATCACTCTCTGATGCTCAACGTTCGGGTGGAGGCAGTTTTCTTTGTTTTAATTGGAACCAAGACGTCCAGCACGATCGCTGGAACCTCTGCAAACAGAATATTTGCGTTCTGTTTCCTTGTAAGTTGTAATATACTTTACTCGTTGATCTGTATTGTAGCACTAACTCCGAGTAACCGAATCAATATAGATACAAGCGTATTTGTTGACGGACGGGCTGAGACGTACACTGAGAGAAATGTATGGTAGCTTCAACCATATTTTAACCATATTTTATATTACTCTGAGGGGACAATAATATTTTATAGTCATGGTTACTGCCTAAAATATAGTACTGCTTATGATATTTTAGCAGTTGTGTTAACTATGCTCATATGTTAACCGCAATCAACAATCTTACAAGCATACGTTGATTGTTCAATGCTATATAATATAGTAGTTTTTCATAAAATGGATATTACCTTACACTATCAAAAAATAGTAATTTTTACCATATTGAATGGTATGTCTAGTAAATGTAGAAAATAATTTGTCATTCCCTGAACTCCTGAAATGATTCCTATCGGAGAAAATATTTCGCCTGAACATGGATTCGAACCTACGACCTACCTATCTATACTACGCGCGCTGCCACTATGCTATCGGGTACTTATGTTATTTTGATCGGAGATTTGGCATAAGAGATAAAAGTAATTCCAGCTGCAATTCCGAATAGCTGTTACCTCCGATATAGGTAGAATTTTGCACAGATGGTCTTTTTGATAATATATGCCACTGCTAAATGGATTTTTGGCGCAACGCAATAGTTTTTGAAATATCGAATTAAAAAAACTGATAAATTAATGCGCTAATATATCTATATCGATCACAGCGTGCTACCGCTGTCTCTACTTTATTGACACGTTCCACAAATGATTTACGTCTTCACTATAAGATTACCATAATTGTGTTCGTATTGTCACTTTTCGTAAGATCTTGTAAAAATTTATACTCAACAAGTGTTAATGTTAACCATATCAATAGTACAAAATTTCACTGAGAAAAATGTCCATAGTATTTTCTAAAAAAACGACCATTGTAAAAGTGGGCATAGTTAAATTCCTTATAGTTTATTGACACCGCAATCATAATATGGTTAACACAACTATAAGTGTCTATCTAATCATGCCGTTTTGGTAGTGTGTTTGATTATCTAGTATCCCCGAAATAACTATTAACTACTGTGAAAGGCTTTACAATATCGATATAGTTAATTCAGTTAATATTTTTACAATAGTTAGTAGTTATTTCGGGGATAATAGATAGTCGAGCACGCCACCAAAGTTGCATTCTTAGATATACTTTTCGCTTATAGTTGTGTTAACCATATTATGATTACAGTGCCAATAAACTATACGGGATTTTACAATCCCCTCTTTTGTCGTGGGCGTCTTTCATAAATACCATGTACTTTGCTATCAGTGCAGCATTAGTATTTGTGCGCCGATTTTGTGATATAGCTGAATTAACCATATCGATATTGTAAAGCCTTTTACAATAGTGTATACTAATTTCGGAGATACTAGATAGTCAAATACGCCACCAAAGTCGCATGTTTACGTATACTTTTCGCTTATAGTTGTGTTAACCATATTATGATTGCAGTGACAATAAACTACAGGGAATTCGACTATACTCTCTTTTACCATGCGCGTTTTTTGTAAATACTATACACTTTTCTCTCAGTGTATCGACAGCGGTATTGATGGTGGGAACATCATTACGTTTCAATTCTATATTTTGTACGTACAACTTCGCTGAATTAAAAATTGTGTTTCATGTTGATATTTGAGTATGCATGGCGAGAAGTTAATTGAACTGATGGGGGGGAAAACGGCGGACTCACTGAAAAAATTTCGTTACGTCATCTGTCAGTTCTCTTAATTGTGTTGAATATTCTCCCTCAATATTTCTTTTCTTCAACATACTGTGCACCCAAAACGGTCGCTTTTTTTTCTTTTTCAGACAGACTGATCAAGAACGGAAAATGAGAATAGACAAGAATTTAACTAAACGTATATATAATGGTTATAGCATGGAGGCGGAACGTACAGTGAGAATCGAGCATAATGCAGCAAATTAAGGTTTCCGAGTCAAAATTTATAGCCTCCTGTGAACACTCACAGGACCCATTTCTTTTGTAATGCCGCCAACCTTTGCTGAATCTACCAAACCCCATTTCTCGAGTTCAGTGTCATGAAGAGGCCTCCATTTGGTCCAGTGTAGCCTCTGTTAGTCTTCCTAAACCTTATTTCGACCCCACAGTGTCAGTGAAACGTGCAGAACACAGGCCTCTTTAACCTGCTTTGGATTCTAACCTGCTTTGAGCCCAAATTCGAAATCTCCTCCACTCGTCCGATTCGGGACGCTTTCAGGTTGCCTGACTGCCCTGGTAGGGCACTTATAAGGGAATCTGATAGCACCCTGATAGAAAGTGTAACGTTCTGTCACATATGGGCCTTATCTGGCTGCCTGATCAGGCCGTTATCCGGATGCCTGACCAGGCATTTATAATCTTGCCTGATCAGGTAATTATAATGTCGCCTGATCAGGTCCTTATAATGCTTCCTTATGTAGCTAGGACACATACATGCTCGTAAACATAAACACTCTACAATATATTTATACAAGGCCTAAAATGTATTTGTCAATATAATTTTTATTACGGAAAGTTACAAAAAAGGTCATAATCAGATTAATTAAAGATAGTATAGTGATCATTATGAATAATGTTCCATTTATGTTTTATGTTGAAATGTTTTTATTCCGAACCGCCCGGTTCCCTCCCGATCCTTGGCATTATCAATTACTTTTGTCACGGCTTGCTCAAAATCTTTTGACGGAAAATAGAGGAAAATATAAGCTCGTCCAATTCAAACGTCTCGTAAACTATTAATTCGTACTTTTCGCACATGAACTAGGTGAAAAACAATTTTTGGGGGGAATTTAATCATTAATAACGTATTAAACGTCAATATATATTTTTAGGTTATACATATCTTGTTCACACGACGATGACAGATTTTCTACTGTGTTTTGAGATTTAGAAATACAGCGGAATCTTCTAACACGCATCCGAGTTGTATAACGTTTTTGTTTTTTCGTCACAGTCCACAACACCTTTCAAAAACGTAAAAACTTTAAAGATAATATGCTGCTGAATGAAAATTGCGACGTAGGTTATAGGAGGTTGGTAATGTGCATTGGTGGAATGCTGAGGCAGTTGTAAGGCAAGCTCCAACAGGGCCTTATTAGGCCAAGCCCTAGTAGGGCCATATTCGTATTGCCTGATTTACGAGAGTAAAAAGGCACCCTGGTCAGGCCGCTGCGCCGTAAGGTAGCCTTCTTACTCCCGTACTACGGTTTCACTGATCCGGTCAGCATCCAGCACCGATCAGACGTGCCTCATTACGGCATTCCAGGCCGCAGCATGATAGCGGCCAGATCAGTGTTCAGGCTGCCTGATCAAAATTTCTAGTCGGGTATCGCCGATCTCTGCTCAGGGAAGGAGGCCTTTATTTTACGGGTTGAACGCGGCTCAAAAATTTTGACTCGTGTTACGTTTGTGGCGAGAGCAATCCCCCAGACCTACTATCCAGAGGGTGTACTGCACGGCATTGCTTGCCTCGAAATGGTAGGAAGGACTTGAGTAATCGTGTCGATCTGAACAGATATGGTATTCGATGAGTTTTGAGGTTGATGAGGAGCAAATCGAACGCGAGATGAAAAAATCATCAATGACGATGATGGTCAACGCTGAGAATTGTGATACCGAGAAAATTATCTGCGGCGCCGGAAAAGAATCAACCCTTTGGTACTCTTCAAAGTAGTCCTAATATTAGACATCATCAGGTGAATCCGACCTTTTAAATATTCGCGGCAATGCACTTGATTGGGTGGCGATGAACAAACGATAGTATGCGGTTTCCGGCAAAACCCCAAAGCTTTCCTGTCGAGAGCGGGCAACGTTTTTGCAGCTGAATTCTTCTCTCCAATTATGTGCTTTTCCCTAGCCTTAAACACCAACAATAAAGACGTTGGGCTAAGTTTTTCACTCTCCGCCTGTATATTATTTTTTTCTGCTTCGCTTAAAAATGGTAATCATCTCGAATTTTTGGTACATCGCACAAATATAAATGCTATATGAGATTTATTGCACTTTCACTGTACGTATTTTCTGTATGAGGACATACATATATATAACTCTAAATATAAAATCACGTAGCGTCAGGTTTACGCTGAGATATGATGGGGTATAAAAACATCCTAAAAGAACCGAAAAAAAAATAAGTGAAAGCACCTCAACTCCACTTCTGACCGATTCGCCTGTCGCCAGCAGAAAGATCCGGGTATGAGAACGAAGGGAGAAATCTTACAAGATGGAGGAACTTAGATCCAGACTGAGGGAAAAGAAGGAAAAGAAAAAGGAGGGTTAAAAAGACAAACTCGTAAAAATGGAAACCGTCTCGGTCGACTCCGGTCTATATATATATATATATATATATGTATATAGACATTTATTTTCCACGTCGAAAATTGCAGTGAGAAATGTTTGGTTTATATAAAGGTGACTGTGTGTATCAAGTGCTACATTGTTTCGCTCTGTATTATCGATTATATCCCCACTCTCTTTTCCAGTTGCATCTTGGTAAAAAAAAAACAATGCTGAAGATTATTTTTCTGAATCCAACCGCTTCGTTTCTCCAGTCTGTCTCGATAAGAATCTGTTCTTATTCTTTTTTTTTCATTAATCCACTTAACTATCCCCGTTCCATTGAGATGTGGGCTGGTACGTAACTCGGCACTGTGAGAACCGAGAGAACCCGGTGTAGTATTTTTTTCTCTGGTAAACCGTAGCCAGGACCAACACAGTATATCGCTTAAAGAAACCCGGAGCAGTGGCGATGATCAGGAAATGCGATTAATAATAATTGCCCGGTCATTTAGTAAATACGATACAACGCCGCAAGCCTACATTGTGAAACACATAAAACTTTCTTATCTTTGTTGCTTTTGACTCGTTTCCATCGCGTAATCGTTCAGAGGATGGCCTAAAAGTTTCCGTACTCACGATTCCCATAGACAGGTTAAAAAAAAGTGTGTAGGATATCAGTTACAACAAAGTTCGCTCAAACGCTAACGGGATCGACGGTAATAATGTTAAAAAGTTCTTCATAATTAATGGTAGTAGAGGCCGTGCCAGTGTGCCGCACACGGGCTTGCGATATGACTGTTGATAAAGAGCATCACTTTGGCGTCCGCCTGTAAAAATTGTGAAAACTGATGCAGGCTGTAGAGCACTAAAAATATTCGCCGTGTATTTTTTATCGGCGGAAAAATGCTTTTAAGTGATTCAACCATCCCTTAGAAGAAGGCATGTCAAAAGACAATTTTGCAGTCTCACTTGCAAGCAATCCACCGATTTCATTGAAAACCCTAAATGAGTGCCAAGGTACTCACGAGAATTGATGTGTAAACATGTGAGCTCGTATCAGTTCGGTTTGGGAAAATTGAGGTCATGCACTGGTTTTGATCAAAATTTATTTTGTAATGAAACAATGCGAAAATAGCGTAAAGAATGAAATTTCAAAATTTATTTTATACATGAAATAATAGGTTTGTGGTAACTGAAATAAGACACATACAACTGTGACTGAAGTGTTTCCAAATACCGCGAGAATACAGCATCGATTGTAGTGTTTGAATTTGTTGTTGGAATGTTTTTATTTGTATTCATTCGTAGATTATTTTTTTTAGATTTTTTTTTTAGATTTATAATACTATATTTTTGAACTGAAACTTCTTTGGCGTTTTGCAAGATTCCGTGACGGAAAAGAGACGAAAGATATAATTTAGGGAGAGAGAGAATGAGAGAAAGTTATAAATCGTATACCTTACGCATAGCGTTCCCTATTCTCCGTCTCCGCTTTGTACGGTTCTTAGTTTCCCTATTCCCTACGCGGTGGGACTAATACACATTTATATTCTGTACATGTGTGCATACTCGCCAAGAAAGGGCAGTTGCAGCGATTTGGGCGAGAATAGAGAGAGAGAGAGAGAGAGAGAGAGAGCAAAAGTGACGGATCAAGGCGATGGAATAAGATAGAGTTATGCGCATGCGCGTTGCATACAAAGGCCGCCAAAAACGTTTCACTTCTATGTATCACGATCGAAGCGTGTTAACCTAAAAGTTTCCGAAGCGTCGTTCGTAATATTTATTGTTTAGTTACGTTTCATGCAGAAGTATACATTATCAACAATGTTTGAACAGACAATATAATAATAATAATAATAATATTTGTTATTACTTAAGTTTTTCTAGTTTTGTAGAGTTGTTTTGTTGCTATCGGCTTGATTGTATAATTACTTTTTTGATTTGCGACACCACGTAATATTCCAGCAACAGAAAATGTCCGGCATGCCGATACCTAAGCTTTGTCATACGGTCGTATACATAGAAGTGTCCATTAGCCCCTACCGTGTACCGATCTCACGCACACATTAACGCACTCACGACAAGAAGTCTTACGGTGACGTCATCTGACGCTCGAAGCCTTACGCTTACTCGTCTGACGCTCGAAGTCTCAGCTAGCCCCTACCGTGTACCGAGCGCTAAGATGTTTACACATAAAAAAAAGCAAATTCTGCTCACGTAAAATGATGAAAAATCGATTGTAGGTGTATTGAAAAAAAAAAAAAAAAAAATTAAGAGGTGGACCGTGCCTTTATTTTTTTCGCTCACCCTAAATTTAAAAGAGGTGCATTGAATTGAATCAAACAGAGGTGATATTGAAGGAAAGATTGAATTAAAGTTTACGTGTTGCTGCATATTTATGGGATAACAATTTTAAAGGTGTAACCCACTCAGTACTTGAAAGCCCTTATCACAGTTGTTATTCTCTGTTTAAAATGCGTTTGGTGATAAAAATATTTCTACCAATGCCAAATTGATTTTTTTTCTCGTGTTTCGAAACGATTAGACTTGTATCAGAGCGTATCCCACTCCCTCACACTCCCTCTAGTTCATTTGTCATTCGGGCTTTGAAGGAGGCCCGAGTCAAAATTTTTGAGCCGCGTCCAACCCGCAAAATAAAGACCTCCTTCCCTGAACAGAGATCGGCGATACCGGGTTAATGGGTACCTACACGAGGGTACAATGTTTGGAATACCAGTACGTTAGGGCTTCCGATGAACCTTCCGAATGGCAGAAACTGGACATTGCCACTCAAAAGAGGCCAATGCAGAGCGCAACTGAACCTGCGAAACCCCAGGTTGGCCTAGTTCGAGCGCTCCCGCAGAACCTACTGGCCCCCCTTTCGGTCTACTCTAGGCGCACTGTCGACCCGCCGGACCCTCCATTCAGCGAAAACATGTTTCCTTCGTCGTCGAACGGATTACCGATCAGGCCACAATGGAGTGTTGATGGAGGAGATATCGAATTTAGACTTACGGCCTTATATACGCGATTTCGCCGATTTTCGAAGGTACTTTTCTAGACGCGGTTAAAAAAAAATGACGCATATATTGACAACATTTTTTTTACAGATCATTTATGCACATAGTTAAATATATGTAAAAAAAAATCAGAAATATTAACAAATGGCGGAGATATAACATAATAAAGCAATGTATTTTTTTTTGCGCGCGCGTTGATGGCGAAAGTTCTCGGCATCGATGTGGGTGTCTGAAAAAAATGAACATATTTATAATTGCATAATGAATGTATCTTCAGTGTGACCCAACAGGATTATTTTTTTTAAATTGTTATAATAAAAATTCGAAACTTAAAATTTTTTTACTCAATATCCTGACGGTATTTTATTTTTTATATTTTTTTGTGTCATTGAAATTTTTGTTTCTGTGGTTCACACGATAGGTGATGATACTAAGAATATGTTGTAAAAATTTCAAAGCTATCTGAACCTTCGTTCAAGATTTAGAACTTTCACAAGGTTCAAAAAAGTGAATCGTGGGAAAACGGCTTTGAAGTTGGCGGTCGGGCGCGCCGTGCGGTCGTTTTACGCGGTCGTTTTACCTCTAAATGCTGTAACTTTAACAATTTTTGGAATTTTTCAATTTTGTAAAGCTTAAAATATTCCTAACCGTTCAAGTTAATGGAATCAAAAATTTTTAAAAATGAAAATTTTTGAAATTTTTCACGTATATAAGGCCTTAAAGCAGGTTAGGTGGGGTCGAGGCAACGGACGTGAGATCGAAAGCAGGTTAAGGAGATCTGTATTCTGCACGTTTCACTGAAACTACGGGTCGAAAGAAGGTTTGGGAGGACTAACAGGAGCTGCAACTGGACCAAATGGAGCCCTCTTCATGGCACTGAACTCGACAAATGGGGTTTGGTAGATTCAACGGAGGCTGGCGGCTTGTGCATTACAAAAGAAATGAGTCCTGCGAGTGTTCAGAGGAGGCTATACATTTTGACTCGGGAGCTCCGTCACGAAGGGCCGGGTTGCGTAGGCGCATAAACGAGGCCCTTTTTTGTAATACGCATGCTTGTCATAAATACAGTTGATTATAAACGTGCTATTGGTCATTTTACACAAAACTTATTAGTTGTACATCGATAAATCAATACCGTAAATTGTAACGTAAAATTGTGCCAATTTTATCTGACCATGGGTCGTCGCCACAAAACACCAGAAATAAAAAATAGTGTATTATATGTAATTTTCCTTGTATTTAGATGGGCAAGACGTTTACGCTACGGACGACTTAATTTTTTTTGCGATTTAGCACCAGGATAAATAATTTCTAACAACCGATTAACGTAAACTAAACCTTTGTAACATTTAGAAAAAATACCTTATCTTGCCCAATCTTGCCCATCGGAAAACATATATATTCGATACTGAACCATCAAGGTTTAATAAAAGATGACGAATCTTTTAGATTTTTTAATCTTTTAAATCTGTTTAATCCTTGTAATCTCATAAGAGATTACGACTTTTTCATAATACTCAATAATGTTATACTTTTTCAAGTTGCTTGTAATACAACATTTTTTCTTTTACACGTAATAAATGTATAAAAATGGATAATATTGCCCTTTAATTGTATATTTTATGAAAACTTATCATCTATAGAATAAATATATACCTCGTAGGCATTTTTTTGAGGTTTATTGAAAAAAAAAGCGCCTAAACCATCATCTGGCTCAAATGGACCCCTCCAACCTCCCTAAATGTAGTCAAATTGATCAATGAAGTTTAATAACGTTGATTGGGTGCAGCTTCATTAGTGATAAATTTTTCATTCGCAACACAGAGAATGCAATTCGAGACTCACTTCAACATCGAATGGAATGATACGAATGGTGACCGCCGTTTAAAGCAAGCATCGGAATTGCAAGCTGTTTGTCAATCACGCGATACCCGATAACATATTCATTCAACGCAGACGTTTCATCTCATCCTTATGATTTTGTTTCTTCCATATAATGACAAAACGTATCATATACTGATGAATATAGGATATAATTTCAAATGATCCTTTCGCTTATACGTAAAAAGGAAGTTTCCAAGTATAAAAACGCCATATGATAGTTCATTTAAGATCGAATTTCGTATATAAAATGAAAATGCGGAAATTTATAACGCGGAAGTAAAGAAACATCTTAAACAAAAGAAAACAAAGTTGTATATTACTAATGGCATTGTTATATATATTTGCATTTTTACTGAAAATATGCTTCTATATAGATGTGTCAAACGGCGTGGAAAGCAATTCGACACATAGATACGAGCACTGAGAGTAAGAGGTAGGTAGTAAAAGATACCCTCCGAAAGCTCAATGCAAATATGCAAGTATACGTAAACAGAAAATACATATTGCCGATGGAATGGAAGCAGTTTCAGCGGAATAGATGGGCAAATGTTCGGAGCCGCGAATGAAAAGGAAACTAGAGGGGATGATTCAATCCTTTAAAATAACCGTGACACTTTTGAAATACGAGAGAATATGAATTTCGAGGGCGAATAAATATTTAGATTCAGCAGACACGTCTCAGAAAAAAAAACAACTTCGATATAGAAATTCAAGTAAGTAGTGGTTCTTGAGCTCGCTATTCTGCTGAAATGCAAAAACACGTAAACTTCAATTTTATTTCCCCTTCAAAGTGATCCCTGTTTCATTCAATTCGATGCACCCTTTTGCAGGATGAGAGACAAAAACAAAGGAGCGATTAATCCCTTAATTTCTTCTCGATGTGCCCATAATGGATTTTTCATCGCTTTGCATGTGAGAGTTTTTGTTTCTGTTTCACTGAGATCAGTGAACTGCTTGTGAGTGAACCTTCAAAACCTCCCTTTGTCATGCCTCATTGTAAAAGGTGGTACCGCCCCTCAAAATCTTTTTTTTTCAGGTGATAAAAAAACACATGTATAACAGTTTTTGATGTTTTACCGTATACATGACTTTAAAAAAATCGAAGGCGGACACCAAAGTGATGTTGCTTGTCAGTTAAATATAGCCGCCCCTATCGGTACACGATAACGGGCGTGATCGACATACCGAGTTTCCCTGTGCCCTGATAAAGCACAATACACTAATGCGTTAGGAATGAGTGGTTATGGAAAACACTGTGAGTAAGGGATCTCCGTCAGAAATTAGAAAAAGTTAAGGAGGTACGACTACTTCTTCGGGGTCAACAAAGAGACTATATTTATGTTACCCCTCGGATGTTCTGAATTTATGTTAACTTATGTTGAATATTCGTATTGTCGATTTCAGAGTGCTAAATTTGTGGTAAATATTTTATTTATTGCATATTTACTAATAAAAACTGAAAAATTAGAAGAACCGGTGCAATGGTCTAGTGGTTAGCGTGCTTGCCACTAAACCTGCGGACCGGGAGGTCCCGGGTTCGAATCCCAGTCGCGTACATTTCGTCGTGAAATGTTTTTCTTCGGCATTTCGCGGCGAAATAAGACTAGTTCCACGACTGGGGGGCGAACTTGATGACCGGCTGTATTGGTATAGGTTTTCCGCAGTTTCCCTATACCCATGACAGAAATGTCATGATGAATATGATACAGAGGGGGAAGTCGGCTGCGGCCGCAAGGTGGGGGATGGAAGGTAGACGGGGGAATCGTGGAGGGGAGGTGGGAATTGTGGAATCAGGAATATTTAGAAGGGCGAACTGGAATGGGTGACAAACCGAAGTTGAGATAGGGGCTCGTAAAAAAGGGTAAGACCCTGTACGACTGGAACAAACCAATAAATTTTTTTTTTTTTTTTAAACTGAAAAATTAGATCCTCAGCGACTCTGGAGTCTTCAAGACGATTTCCAAGCAGTAGCGAAATTCTGTAACTCGATAGCGACCGTTTTCGTTATCGTTAGCTAGCGACAGTCAATAAGACAGCCCTTTCTTCTGTGATCGTGCATGCGATTGGCTATCGTTAGCTAGCGACAATGAAAACTGTCGCTACCGAGTTACAGAATCTCGCTACAGAGCTAGGTTATGCTCGCCAAACGAATCAGCTGTTACGCCCGACGTTGCATGTCTATGGGTGCTAATTCGTCATTATGATAATATTCAACCGGAAGTTGATACCGTTTTTTAATGTAGTGCTTGAAGTACAGGGTGAAGCTGAAATTTTAGATTTTTTACAATATCTGTTATGTCTAATTTACCAAATTTCAGTTTTCCAACGAAATTAGTTGGATACGTGAGCGTCAAAACCGTGATCACCGCACTTCCGGTCGACCCTCTCCATAAGCCGATGTGCTTCACTAGCTCAAAGTGGTCGACTTTGCAATTGTGTTGCGAAAAAATTAAACGGTCAATATAGCTCAATTTTTTCCAAAGGGTGCACAACGTATTCGTCAACATCATATAAAAATTTCAGGTTCGAAAGTTGGATTCTTCGTAATGATCGTACCTCCTTAAGGAGTTTGGGCCAAATTACCTTTAGGGGGAATCAGAGGGTTAATTCTATTGTTCTTGAGCAGGGCGCCAACTTCTACACACCAATATTACGTGCAAAAACAATACGATTAATGCAATAAATTTCGAGTCCTGCATTCAAGATTATTATTATTTTTACACAAGTCTATTAATAACGTGTTTTAAATGTTATATCAATGCGTATATTTCGATTATTTTATATCTAAAAAAAATTTGAAAATTTGTCGACAGCGCACTGCTTGTATTGCGAGTTTATTTTTTCACAGTTAGGCACACTTATTCTGTTACGCGAGCATCAGCGAGCGCAGCAATCCACGCAGTACATTTTTAAAAAAATTACTTCTCTTTATTAAACCGAATAAATTTTGAACGATAAATGACAAGAGCCAAAAATAAAATATATCATTTCTCTTTGAAAATGCATTTTATTGAACGTACAGTGCCATAGTCATTAGTGGTATTCAAACACGCGCGCGGTTTAGAACTCATGCCACGTTGCCATACTTCGCCGCTACGCTTCGTCGGTAGGGGAAAAACTGAACGTTTTCATTTACAAAAATGTCAATAATTAATAAACAGTGTAGGCAGATGATTCAATGTTAGGGTGACATAATTACCATAATGTATTGAGTGGTTCGACAGTTTTCCATAGCATTCTTAACATTTTTTCACACTATTTCGTACGTAAAACTCCCGATGAGCGATGAATGTCGTCATCTTTCTATGTTAAAAAGTAATTTTATTATTATAAGTTTTATGGAAACGGTGTAGACGATCGATTTTAAATTTGAAGGGTGCATTCGGTCTATGACAAAAAGTCTATTGTATAAATTTGAATCGAATGGTAGCATTTCGTCACTTGTCCCGAAACTCCTTAAGTGACAAGTGACAACCCAAACAAAAGCAAACTAACATATCAAAAAACATAAGAAATTAAAAGAAAAATTCTTCAAAAAACAATTCGTAACGAAACGTTTTTTGGTAAATTTCCTGGTGCATCAGTAACACTGATTGCCGTTAACACTTAATTTTGTTGTATGTTGATTGTCGAAAACTTTTTAAGTATGGTTTTGCGTCAAATAAGCGACGTAGAAGAAGAGTTGTATTTTAAAAATTTCCTGGAGTTTCGTTTCATTCGTAAAAACTCGTTTGATTCCGCACGGAAGCTTGAACATTCGAGTTCGATAACCCTATATTAAGGGATCATGCCATTTTAACGGCTGAAAAATTCGGTATTTTTGGGATTTTTTTATACGGTTCCTATAAAAGATATTGATGTAAATCTTTTTGGGCTTGATAAAATAACTCTTGAAATGTATGAAAAAAAATGTTTATTCATTATATATCATTTATCTATACCTAGTAGCAGCATCCGCATAGCCCCTCGAAAAAAAAGCGACGTCAGCTTCGTTGATGAAATTTCTGAGTAGATTTATCTGAAACACAAAAACCAAAAATATTTGAGTTCAGTATGGTTATGGCTGCTGTCCGAAATAAAATTATAAATTTTTATACAAAAGTAACAAAATTGCGGCTGTTGAAAAAAATTCTCCAAAAAGAAGACTTTTTTAAAGTGATATTTAGGTTAAAAAAAAGTACTTAAAATGAACATTTTCAAATAATTCTAGTTCCAGCAGTAACCATACATGTGACGAATATGTAGTTAAAATTTCGTAAGGATCGGTTCAGTAGTTCCGGAGAAAAAATCAACGAAGCAAGAAAAACAGTGGTTTTGAGAAAAACGCGTTTAAAGTATTTTTTACTGAAAAATCACAAAAAAAATCATACTTACCGCTAATTAGCAATGCCGCCACCATACAGAATGTCTTTCGCTTTGTATTTTTGAAGTGGTCTATTTTTTTAATCCATTTAAAAAAATGGATTTTTGATGCTGATAAAGTGGGATGATCCCTTAACATAGGAATTAAAGTTTTCACAACTCATCAGCTATTTTTTGATAACCAAAAGAATACATTGATCGACAGGAAAAAGCGCCTAGAATCTTATATAAAATGTTATCACCAAGTCAAGATTTCGATTTATATGCAATGAAGAAGAAAACTTCATCCTTCTTCTAGAGTATCATGCTTTGTTCAAAGATTCTGTAAATAAATACTCCGCTATGCTATTATTTTCATTCAATTGTTTGTTCGTTCGCAGCTTATTCGCCAAATATAGTCTGTTTGCCAAGAGCGTGTACGGCAAAACTCAAAAACTATTTAGGTGAGGGTATTGGATGAAATACACCCACACACGACATAATATAAATCGTGATGCTTTATTATTGATGAGTGGTCCAGTCGCCTCCACTGTTAATAATCTCCTGGGACCTCCGAGGCACACTTTCCCCTAATTTCATGGTATAATCTGGTGACAAAGACCGCCATCCGAGTCGAATCTATCGAAATGATTGCTTGACGTCCCAGATATTTGGTATCTATTGGCGTGAGTGACCGTGTATGATTGATGGGAGAAAGTGACCAAAAAGAAGCTTCGTCCGAAAAAATTACGTTGTCCCAACCATGGTCCAAACTTTCTTTCGCCCAAGGGAGTCTTTTTCGGATAAAGCGTTTCGTCTGTGACCACAGTCGGACGACAACTGACGCCTTCTGTAAAAAGTATCAGGTCTCGTTGTCTACTTGTGTTCGAATCTACACTGCCAAGAGAAATGTATGGTAACGTCAACCATATTTTAACCATATCTTATATTACCCTGAGGGGACAACAATATTTTATAGTCATGGTTACTGCCTAAAATATAGTACTGCTTATGATATTTTAGCAGTTGTATTAACTATGCTCATATGTTAACCGCAACCAACAATCTTACAAGCATACGTTGATTGTTCAATGCTATATAATACAGTAGGTTTTCATAAAATGGATATTTACACTATAAACTTACACTTACACTATAAAAATAAAATGTAAATTTACACTTACACTATAAAAAAAAAGTGATTTTTACCATATTGAATGGTATGTCTACTAAATGTATATAATATTTCATAAATTCAAAAATTCTCAATTTAGACTACTACCTGTATGATTGTTTATCATAATTTGTCATTCCCTAACCTCCTGAAATGATTCCTATCGAAGAAAATATTTCGCCTGAACATGGATTCGAACCTACGACCTATCTATACTACGCACGCTGCCACTATGCTACCGGGTACTTATGTTATTTTGATCGTAGATTTAGCATAACAGATAAAAGTAATTCCAGCTGCAATTCTGAATAGCTCTTACCTCCGATATAGGTGGAATTTTGCACAGATCGTCTTTTTGATAATATATGTCACTGCTTAAATTGATTTTTGGCGCAACGCAATAGCTTTCGAAATATCGAATTTCAAAAACTGATAAATTAATGCGCTAATATATCTATATCGATCACAGCGTGCTACCGCTGTCTCTACTTTATTGACACATTCCACAAATCGTCTTCACTATAAGATTATCATAATTTCGTTCGTACAGTCACTTTTCGTAAGATCTTCTAACAATTTATACTCAACACGTGTTAATGTTAACCATATAAATAGTACAAACTTGCACTGAGAAAAATGTCCATAGTATTTATAAAAAAAACGCCTATGGTAAAAGTAGGCATAGTTAAATTCCCTATAGTTTATTGACACCGCAATCATAATATGGTTAACACAACTATAAGCGTCTATCTAATCATGCCGTTTTGGTAGTGTGTTTGATTATCTAGTATCCCCGAAATAACTATTAACTACTGTGCAAGGCTTTGCAATAACGATATAGTTAATTCAGTTAATATTTTTGCAATAGTTAGTAGTTATTTCGGGGATAATAGATAGTCGAGCACGCGACCAAAGTTGCATGTCTAGATATACTTTTCGCTTATATTTGTGTTAACCATATTATGATTACGGTACCAATAAACTATACGGGATTTTACTATCCCCGCTTTTGCCGTGGGCGTCTTTCGTAAATTCCATGTACTTTGCTCTCAGTGCAGCATTAGTATTTGTGCGCCGATTTTGTGATATAGCTAAATTAACCATATCGATATTGTAAAGCCTTTCACAATAGTGTATAGTAATTTCGAAGATACTAGATAGTCAAACACGCCACCAAAGTCGCATGTTTGCGTATACTTTTCGCTTATAGTTGTGTTAACCATATTATGATTGCGGTGACAATAAACTATAGGGAATTCGACTATACGCTCTTTCACCCTGCGCGTTTTTTGTAAATACTATACACTTTTCCCTCGGTGTATGCTCTATGAGTTTCCAGGCAAAAATATAGCCGGGCTAGTACAGTCTAAACAAAAATTGATGCAAACATCTATATTGATCATGATGCATAAATTGCGGCTATGTGGTAGGACATATTCGCGAACTCATTATCCAAACAAAATGCTTCTTAATTTATCGATTCAACATTCGATAAATAAGCTCGTAATTCCTATATTCGCTCTTCGGAATATATGAACTATAACGTGCTCGAAACTGCGTACCAATTCAATACGTACGCTGCATATTCATCGTTTCGTTTAACATCATTCAATGTATCGAGCATTCGCGCACCGTTCGTATTGGCCCATACGGGCCACTAATTCTCGATCCTTTCCTTTTTCAAGCTCTCTCGCTTCTTTTTATTTACGAAGCGTTTTTTTTTTTAATAACGTTCGAGTCAAATAGGTTGAATATCGACGAGAACCGTATAAACGTGAAGAGTAAAGTCAGAGCGATTCCAGTAAACGTATGCTACCGAGAAAAATTCACGGAGAAATGTTTCTTGTATCAATCGTTTCTCAGCAGTTTTCGTTTTTTCTTTCGTTTTTATCTTGGAAATCGTTGCATCAAAAGAAAGTTTTTCGTTTGGAGTTACCGATGCTAGGACAAATTTCCATACTAAGCAAATCGAAAACTTGTTGAGGGTCGTCAAAAAATGCTATAAAATGCAATTTACTCGTATTAAGGGCGCTCCACCACCTTGGCGCTCGGAAATATAGGTATAAAAAAATTATGACCTCCTATTAAATATATAGAATAATTTTTATTTTTATGAACAAAAAAAAAAACGAATGACAAAAGTTTAAAAATGGCGGAGATATGAGTCATATAGAAGAACCCTCTTTTGAAAATCCTTGCCGATGGTGGAAATTTTTTCTGTCGGGCATCGTCTGAAATTTTTTTTTTTAATTCTTGTAAAGAAAGATAATAGCTAAAGTGTAACATAGTGAAAAAAATAATTTTTTTTGTACAAATGAAAGCTGCTTGAAAAAAAACTCTGATTTATACCAAAATTTTAAATTAAAAAAATCAATATAAAATGAACGCGGCATCCAATCAAAAAAAGCTTAAGCTACATCCTAGATAATATTATAAAGAATATGTAGTATAAATTTTATAGAAATCGGTTAAGTAGATCTCGAAATATTTTTTCCACCAGTTTGAAAAAAGCATATTACTAGACAACTTATATCTCCGTCATTAATTTTTTTTTTTAATTTGTTCATAAAACTATAATCTCTTTGTAAAAAATAAAAATTCTTTTGTATATTTAATAGTCGCGTCAAATTTTTAAATTTATTTTTATACCCACTTTTCCGAGCGCCAAGGTGGTTTAACCCATAAATAAGCTACGCTTCTTCGAGTCCGCGAGTACAAGGATCGCAAGAAAGACAAAGAAATTTCACCGATTTTTTCAAGTGTATCATGCTGACGCAAAGAGGGAAGCTTTTTTCCACGTTATCCTGAAAACTCTTTGGTAGAATTACGAAAAATTATGAATTCCATAAACTTGAGCGTTCTTTTTTCATTTCACCCCGAGTCTTCGTGACGTAAACGAATTACACAGGTCGGCGAGCGTTTTTTCCGCGCTATTCGAGATTTTCCAATGGTTGCCTGGGATGCCGACTCAGACGGGGCAATAATCTTCGCCGGCCCGGAAAAACTGGGTTGAGCGCGAGAGGGTAAACAAATACGGGGTGAAAGAACGAAGAAAATATATTTAAAAAAAAAGCATTAAGAAAAAGAATTGCGAGTGGGAAGGTAAAGCGAGCACGTTTTGGCGTCATCGTTTAATTTGCTTCACCCGTGTGACGAAATTGAATACGGCCAAGCCGCGAAAACAGCGACTTTTCGCGGGAAAGGTTCTTGCGTTTTCCGTCGACGAACTCACGGCCACTGAACACTTGTCCGCCTCCCTTAACCTCGCTAACTTCGTCCCTCTCTCCCTGCCTACACCCAACACGACGGCCGAGAAGTAATATTCCTCGAGGCTAAACCGACGAAATACAATTTACATATTCATGACAATTCATTTGTACGAGCCGGGCGGTACAACCAAATTTTATCCTGACGTGCATGAGCGAGAGGATAAAAGCTTCGATAACTCTTCAGCATTCAGCCACGAGCACAAATATATATACGCTCAAATCCAACAATCCACGGAATACTAAAAAGCCCCTCGGCGTTACCAATTTGTCTAAAACGTTTTTTTTTTTCTTCTATACATAAGTCACAGTAAACTTGACATTTTCGGACGATCGACGTTTTTCACTTTCGTATTTTGACTTCGTCCAAAGAAGAAAAATAGAAAATATTGCTCCTGTTAGCCCATGTTAAAGAAATTATTTGAATATCATGAAAAAAATTCTGTTTGTTTCTCGAAAAAAATACTGTTAATTTATGGATTATTTATCCCTTTTATGACTTCCAGGATGTTATACTATTGATCGATTGATCTGCAGGGTGTCCAATAGGAAGTTGCTAAAACTAAATAAGTGTCTCTTCCCTCCATGAATTCAATAGGGGTCCCTTTTTCTAAGGCGCATACCTGAGGCCCCGCAGTTTTATTCCAGCCGTGGTTGAAGCAAGTACGCGCGCGTCAAAATGAGTGAGCTCACCACGGAAGAAAAAGTATATCTTATTGAGTGCTTCTTCTCGAGGGGAAAAATTTATGGTAATGCGTATAGAGGGTTTCGTACTAAGTTTGGAACTCATAGAGTTGCCAGCGAAAACACTCTGAAAAGGTAAGAATTTAATATTTATTCATATTCATCTATCACACAACTTGTGTTTCAATTCAATTAAACTGCATTGAAGCAATTTTACGTTAATTTTTGTAGGATAATCGATAACTTCGTGGAGTATGGTACAATCCAGGACCGTAGACACGAGTTGCCAGGTCCATCTGTTACGGTGACTACACGAGAGAAGATCAACGAAGTTGAGAATTATTTCAAACAAAATCCAAATGATTCGATTCAGAAAGCTGCTCAAGCATTAAAAATAACCAAATCATCATTACACAACATTTTGAAATATTTTTTAAAGTTTCATCCGTATAAAATAAGCACTCATCAATTGTTAACTGAACATGCCATGACGAAACGCATCGAATTTTGTAACACTATTACGGGAATGTTTGAAGCCGAAGAACTTAATGAGAAAATGATTATTTATTCCGATGAAGCACATTTTTGGATGAATGGGTACGTAAACAAGCAAAATTGCCGGTTTTGGGGAACGGAAAATCCCAACATATCGCTAGCGAAGTCCGTTCATCCACAGAAAGTAACGGCATGGGCAGCGATTTCAGTAAAAGGAATTTATTTGCAATTCTTGGAATCTACGGTAACAGGAGAGAGTTACAAACAGCTTTTGGAAACGAAATTCTTCCCTTATGCAAAAAAAAGGGGACTGGTTAAAAATGTTTACTTCATGCAAGATGGAGCGACGCCGCACCGGACTCATGAGGTGTTTGAAGCTATTCATCGCGTATATGGGACTCGAGTAATCGGTCTGGGGTACCCTAAATTTGCTCAAGGCGGACTAGAATGGCCTCCGTACTCACCGGACCTGAACCCTTGTGATTTTTTCTTGTGGGGTTACATTAAAGATCATTGTTACGCTAAAAACCCCAGCACAGTAGAAGAACTGATCGCGGCCATCTAGGAAGTGGTTCGCGGCATTACGAACGATATGTTGGACACAGTTTTTCAGAGTTTTCAAAAGAGAATTGATTTTTGTGCACAATCTAACGGTTCGCACTTCGAAAATATCTATCATTAATCACTGTACTTTTTCGTTATTTTTATAAGATGTAATAAATTGACATAAAAAATATTTGACTGGGTTTTATTTATGTGCGTTTAAAACTGCAGAGTTTCCTCTATTTAAAGCAATTTGGCTTTTCTGATTCTGTGCACGTGTTTTGAAATGACAGCCGATTAGTTTCAGCAACTTCCTATTGGACACCCTGTATAATCTGTGACATGTACGAGGTGTGTAAATTAAATAATGAGACTGTTTTTTTATAATTTTTTTATTCGAATAGAATTACAATTCAATATTGTCTCAGTCAAAATAACTTCCTGGGGAAGTCATACAGCGCTGAAGACGGGTCTTCCAATCCGGTTACAGTCGTTTTAATGTTTTTGAGTGTCCCAAAATGACGTCCCTTGAGGTGATTTTTCAATCTCGGGAAGACCAAAAAGTCACAAGGACTCAAGTTAGGCGAATAAGGAGGCTGAGGAGCCACAGGAATGTTTTAACTGGCCAAAAACTCGTTTATTGAAATTGCTGTGTGACAGCAATTTTTCTCATCCCCAATTCATTGGTCAAAATCTGATGAACAGTGGTGTGAGTCAAATTTAACTTTTCCCCGATCATTCTGACTGACAATCGACGATCTGAATGCACAAGATCCCAAATTGTGTCGACATATACATCGGTTCTTGAAGATCAAGGAATTCCGTTGCGTGGTTTGTCTTCAATCGACTCTCTTCCTTCTGAAAATGCCTTGAACCACCGAAAAATCTGGGCCCTTGACAAAACACTGTCTCCATAGGTCTGCTGAAGTTTTGCAAAAGTTTCCGTTGCACTGTGCCCAAGTCTGAAGCAAAACCTGATAGTACACCGTTGCTCAAAATTGACGTCACTCATTTTTATAACGTACTAGAAAAAATTGTTTCGCGAAAAAAATAGCTACAGACAACCAAATGACTCTAGCGAGTTCAAACTTGTACTAAAGGCATATCACATGTTCACCTGCCGCCCCTCCAAGTCTCGCGTTGCAAGTGTTGCCAGATTAAACGCTACGTTGCCAGTCTCATTACTTAATTTACGCACCTCGTATCTATGTACAACCCTCTTTTAAAGCGTTACACCACCTTGGCACTCGGAAAAAGAGGTATAAAATTTTTGAAAATTTTTACGCGTCTATTGAATATACAGTAGAACCTTGATTACCCGAACTTCGATTATCCGAACTTTCGGTTATCTAAACTTTCGGTTATCCGAATTCTTCGGCGCCTTATCCGAACGTTCGATCATCCGAACTCAATGATGGTCTTTTTTTCTCAGTTAAGGTATTCCCCTTTTTTCTCTAATAAAGCTGTTTCCTAACACTTCGACATATTTTCTAAATACCTTATTGTCTATATGTAACTTCATACATCAAATCGTATATACATTGTATGTATATACGAGAAACATTGCATGTACGAGTGTATTCCAGCAGCGTCTGCCAGCAGTTTCATCCTGGTTTTCAAATTTTTGATGATCATGAGATTATATCTTTAGTGCAAGGGGCTCAAGAGAATGACAATAACAATGATGATAATGATGATGGCGATTTATCTGACTCGCAAGCGCATAATAAACGGTCTCACAGCAAAGCATTCAGCGCTTTAGAAAGCACCCTGGAATGGTTTGAAACCGAAGCAGAAAATAGTCTCACACAGCTGCTGTTCTTGAAACGAATTCGAGACTTAGCGGCCGAGAAACGAGCAACTACTATGAGACAGCCAAAAATTGATCATTATTTTAAGTCATTTAACTGCATAAGTAGTGGTGGTATAAAATTTGAAACTTTATTTATTGTTAATTGCTATCAAATAAAGAATTTAGGGTCGTTGGATTAATAAAGAGAATTTTCGATACTATTTATATTATATGAGTTGATTTTCCCGGGAATCCGAAACATATTTTCGATTATCCGAATTTTTTATTATCGGAAAGATACCCGGTCCCAATTAGTTCGGATAATCGAGGCTCTACTGTATACAATCTTTTTTATTTTTCACAAATATATTTTAGTTTCATGGACAAATTTAAAAAAAACTCAATGGCGGAGTTATACGTCGTTTAGTAGAAACCTCTTTTGAAAATCCTTGCTGATAGTGGAATTTTGTTCTGTCAGGCATCGGCTGAAAAATTAAAGATGAAATTTTTTTTCTGAAGTAAGGTCATAGCTAAAGTGAAGCATAGAAAAACATTTTTTTTTATTTTGTAAAAATGACAGCTGTTTGAAAAAAAAAATTCTCATTTTCACCAAAATTTTAAGTTTTGACAATTAATAAAAAATAAACGCAGCATCCAATCCAAAAAATCCTATTCGACATCTTAGATAATATTATAAAGAATATGTGCTATAAATTTCATCAAAGTCGGTTGAGTAGATGTCGAGATATTTTGTCCACCAGTTGGAAAAGAGGGTTCTACCAAACGATTTATATCTTCGCCATTTTATATTTTTTCATTCGTTTTTTTTTCAAATTGATTCATAAAACTATAATGTATTTGTGAAAAATAAATATTTTTTTATATATATAATAGTCACGTAAAAAAAATTATTTTTATACCTATTTTTCCGAGCGCCAAGGTGGGCTAACCCCTTAAGTGAGCAATGAAGTTGAGTACGTAAAATATGATACCGAGTAATATGTGAGCCAATTGGTCAATTGTTCCCTCCTACTTTTGGTAACACACATACACAAACACCCACACACGAGCTAGCAATCCTCTCAACAAGTCCTGAACCATTTCCAAAAGTTGGATTCACCAATTCAACCGGACTCGTACATTATCTGTAAGTATATTCACCGAATTCAGCATCATGGTTGAATGAATTTTTTCTCGATACGAAACATTCGATTTATTCATTAGGGGCGTAGTTCCGGAAAGCCCATACCGCCAATTAATTTGGAATTTCGTGTACCCATGTATTTTGACTCGTTGATCACAAATATGATAGTGAAAATCCCCGCAAATTTGATTTACGAGGACCCTACATATAACATATCATGTGTTCCAAGTTCGTGTGCCGCACGCGGAAAGGTGTTTGCTACTCCGGCGCCCCCCCCCCCCGCCGGTGGCTCCAAAGGGCCGAGCCCCCGGGGGGGGGGGGGGGGGGGGGATTCCCCACTCAGGGACACTAAAAGTAGTTTTTAAATGTATATCCGGATAAATAAGTAGACGTAATTCATCCGGATATATTAATGTTTGATTTGTAAAATTTTTATTAAGTTGGTTTCTTTGGTTCGTTTGGGTTTGGATGTGTTGGTTTGTTTGGGTTTGGGGTCGAATTTTCCGTGGGTTTAATTTTCCGAAGACCAAATTTTCCGTGGGTTGAATTTTCCGTAGGTTGGATTTTCCCGGTCGACTTTTTCTAGATTCTGTTTGAGTATGCGTGTTGTGTGTTGTTGAGGCATGCGTATAGTGTTAAAGATCAAACTCCAACCTTCCCGCGCTAAAGTGCGTAAGTAGATAATATCGAAACTAATGGAGTTTAGCAAATTGTACTTATTGGGGCATTATCCCATTTTTCTCGAAACAGAATGGTTTTAGACAAATCCTGTATAGAACATAAAAAGTCAATCTTTTCATAGGCTACAACTTTTGTAAAAAAATTTTTTTCTCTAAGATCAACATTTATTAAATTAAAATAGAAAAACTTAAAAAAAAACAATTTTTGTGAGTTTTGACCGTGAAAATCAAATTTGCGGGTATTTTTTACTATCATATTCGTGATCAGCGAGTCAAAAGATATGGGTACACGAAATTCAAAATTAATCGGCGGTATGGGCTTTTCGGATCTTTATCCTTCATCAGTCTCTCACGGTACAGAAGTACGGCGAAAAAAAAAATCGTCACGCTATACATTTATACTTGAAATATGTTTCTCGTAGCTTCTGCAATTATTCAATTTTTTAAGCACAAATTCTAATGTTATTTCGAGCTAATACGAAAGATGTCTCATCACGAAATGACAATGCAATGCCCGTGATGTACAATCTATTTCGTAATTATGCTATTTCGGCTTCAACGAGTTGACTTGGCAACATAGTATGTAAAAACCGGCGTTACGCGACACAGATTATTCGCAACGAACGTCATATACAATTAAGGAGGTACGATCATGGGAACGAATCCAACTTTGGGGTCTGAAATTTTTACACGATGTTGACGAGTACGTTATGCGCCCTTTGGAGAAATTTGAGCTATATTGACCGTTCAGTTTTTTTCGTAATAAAATTGTAAAGTCGAGCACTTTGAGCTAGTGAAGGACGTCGTCTTATGGAGACGGTCGGCCGGAAGTGCGGTGATCACGGTTTTCCTGCTCACGTATTCGACTAAGGTCGTTGGAAAACTGGTATTTGATAAATTAGACATAATAGATATAGTAAAAAATTGAAAATTCGAACTTCACCGTGTAGTTCAAGCATTACATTATAAAACGATTTCAACTTCCGGTTGAATGTTATCATAATGACGAAATAATACCCCCCGACTTGCCAACGTCGGGCGTAACAGCTGATTCGTTTGGCGAGCATAACTTAACTCTGTAGCGAGATTCTGTAACTCGGTAGCGACAGTTTTCGTTGTCGCTGGCTAGCGACAGCCAATCGCATACACGATCAGAAGAAAGGAAGCCTCTTCTTGGCTGTCGCTAGTTAACGATAACGAAAACGGTCGCTACCGAGTTACAGAATCTCGTTACTGCTTGGAAATCGTCGTGAAGACTCCAGAGTCGTTGAGGATCTAATTTTTCAGTGTTTATTAATAAAATGCAATAAATAAAATATTTACTACAAATTTGGCACTTTGGGCTGGATAATACGAATATTCAACATAAGTTAACATAAATCAGAACACCCGTGGGGTAACAAAAATTTAGTCTCTTTGTTGACCCGGAGGGAGAAGTCGTGCCTCCTTGAGGCAGCATTGTTGTCTAGAGCGCTGTTTTAAAATGTTCCAGTTTTTTCTGCAAGTTTGTTGCAGAAAGGATCAATTCTTGAAGCATCAATAAACACATGTTTATTGATCCTTCAAGAATATGTACAGCCTGAAAAAAAAAACAATTGTATTTTTATATGCCACAACCATGTTTTCCTCGCTTTTTCGTGCGTGTAAACGCGACCTAAAGTAGGTCCCTTAGGGTCTAAACCATAAATATGTGCGCGCGCACGTTTCTCACGCCCACGGTCATGGAACGCCGTTGCGGAACAGCTGTCAATCGTTAGGTGCTACTTTTAGTCGTCAGGTCGAGGAGTTACGTATGTTGAAACGTTATTTACGGGAAGAAACATAACCGCACTTTCACATGACACCGCGACAAAGCATATCAATTATTAATAAGATAATATATTAAAATATGCTGAAACATTTCAAAATTACGTTTAGTGTCAACGGTTGGGGGCTCCGCCCCCTCCACCCCCACGTGGCGGGCGCGATACAGCTTCCGTGTGAGATACACCTTCCGGGTGCAATATGCCTTCTGCACGTGCTTGCAGCCTAATGTATTTAACAATACAAAACCACGGAAAACGTGGTTTTGATATATAAATACTCGTGTGCACCGCGGCGACGAGAACGTTTACGACTCATTGGGAAGCGCGGGGCTGAAAGTGCTAATTTTGAGTAATTTCTCAAGATCAGTATTAAAATGAAATCCAGGATTTTCAATTTGTAGACCATCTAGTGTCAAATTTAATAGATTGGGTGAAGTAAAAAGTTCTGAGCGTTTTCCGCTAGATGTCTTTAGTGAGCCATATTTCACGATGTATACATCGCATCGGGTCATACTATACGGCGATTTAAAGGTGACATTACACTTCAAAAAAAGTTTTTTGACAGTTTTGTGTTTGGTGAAGCGAGTTTTGTGTTATAGCGTTCCAAAGTGGAGGTAAAAAAAGAGAAAATTCGATACATTCTTCAGTACCACTACGATCAAGGTGAAAAGGCAGAGCAGGCGGCCAAAAAAATTTGTGCTGTTTATGGACCCAATACAGTATCGAATGCAACAGCAAAGCGGTGTTTCCAACGAATCCGTTCTGGTAATATGGACGTCGAAGATGAGGCACGCTCTGGTAGGCCAATCGTCGAAAATGTCGGTAAAATCATGGAAATCGTCGACTCGGACCGGCATGTGAGCACTTATTCCATTGCCCAGGAACTGAAGATTAGCCAGAAAACCGTTTGGAACCATTTGCATAAGGCTGGTCTCAAGAAGAAGCTCGATGTATGAGTGCCACACGAAATGACGCAAAAGAACCTTTTGGACCAAATTGATGTTTGCGATTCTTTGCTGAAACGTAACGAAATCGGCCCATTTTTGAAGCGGATGGTGACTGGCGATGAAAAATGGGTCACATACGAGACCAACAGCCGAAAAAGATCGTGATCCAATCGCGGTGAGCCGGCCCAAACGATCGCCAAGCCCGGGTTAACGGCCAAGAAGGTTTTGCTGTGTGTTTGCTGGGATTAGAAGGGAATCATCCACTATGAGCTACTCCCTATGAGCTAATCGGGCCAAACACTCAATTCGGGCCTCTACTGTCAACAACTGACCAGATTGAAGCAGGCGATCGACCAGAAGCGGCCAGAATTCGCCAATAGGAAGGGTGTTGTGTTCCATCAAGACAACGCCATGCCGCACACATCTTTAACGACGCACCAGAAGCTTCGAGAGCTTGTATGGGAGGTTCTATCGCACCCGCCGTACAGTCCAGACGTGGCACCAAGCGATTATCACCTTTTCAAGCATTTGCAAAATTTTCTTGATGGTACAAAACTGGCCTCAAGAGAGGCTTGTGAAAATGAGCTGGTCAAGTTTTTTTACCAATAGGGATGAGGACTTCTTCAATCGCGGAATTATGAAATTGCCTTCAAAATGGACAAAAGTTATCGAACAAAACGGCGCAATTTGATCTAAATCGGATAATCCCAACTATGTTAATTTCATCGTCGAAATAAAGCGAAAAAACGCTCAGAACTTTTTACTTCATCTAATGGTTTTCGAATTTTTATTTGTAATTTGCAATTTCACAATAGTTTATGACTGAGACTCAAGTTAGTGGAACGAGGCTACGTGGCACAATGGATTCCGCTGTGGGGCGTGTTGTGCCTATCAAGGGGTCGGTTGTGCCGTTCGGAAGGTGGACATTTTAAATAAAAATAAATAAAATTTAATAATAATAAAAAAAATAATGAATAATTCAAGAAGAATAAATAATAAACGAGATTAAAAAATAATAAAAATATTGTAATTTTTCGAAAATGTTTTTATTAATCAAATAATATCCACTAACCTCAATGGGCTCTCCTTAAAATCAACCCTTTATAAACAACGAGTTTCCGCCCGCTGCTTCGCCTGCATAGAATTTGGCCCTTAGAAACTTCATTAGAAGGAGCTCCTCGCATTACGCGTTCAAAAAAATACTAAATTTTTCCCGTACAAACTTTCAACCCCATTTCATCCCCTTAAGAGTTGATTTTAGAAATATCCTTTTTAGTGCACTTCGTCACCTTCTAAGGATTATATGTTCCAAGTTTCAAATTGATGCACGCAAGGAATATAATGTCCCATACCAACTTTTACATCCCATTTCACCTCCTTAAGAGTTGAATTTCAAAAAATCCTTTCTTAGTGCACTTCTACACCTTCTAAGGAACACATGTACCACGTTTCAAGTTGATCCACGCAAGAAATATAATTTCCCATACAAACTTTTCCACCACATTTCACCCCCTTAAGAGTGGGTTTTCGAAAAATCCTTTCTTAACGCACTCCTGCGCATTCTCACGAATATATGTTCCAAGTTTCAAGTTCATACACGCAAGGAATACAATTTTCCATACAAACTTTCACCCCTTAATGTCTGTAACCTATAATTTTTGAATATTTTGTAACATAAACTACAAATTACTATCAAACAAAAAATTGGCTATAACAATGGGGCACTTGGGGGGAGGGGGGGGGGGGGCTGGGGGCTGGTTGTGCCGCGGCACAAACAGCCCCCAGCGAGCGGCTCTTTTAGGCCCGTTACAAGTACACGCACTTTATATCAAATTAAAAATATATTCATTCAACAGAACTCCGATTTGAATATATCGTTCGATCGTATATCATTAACTATCGTTTCAACGAAAAACCGGCATTCAAAATTTTGAAAAGTTAGCCGATAGGCTAAAAAGTATAAACACGAAAATTTTTAGTCACGTGTCACGAAAGCGCTCGATTACACAATACCACAGCGCTCGCGGTCGAAACCGCAACTAAACTAAACAAAATGGGCTGCCGCCGATGTACGAGTGTCAGACGTTTTGCGAGACAACATAAAACTGCAGTATCTCTTTTCATCTTTGAGATATTCCCATCGGCACAACTGACAGCCGGCACTTTCAGCCCCGCGCTCCCCTACTGAAAACATCACGCTTGGCCTAAAAGGCACATTTCGTTTCCTTGCTACACAATGTACTATTGTATGGTTGTTCACAACGGTTGACGAAAAACGCGCCCATAATTGGCGAGAGATGTTGTGGACATTGTATGAATGTGAAAAGAAACCAAACATGTTCTTAATCCATATAAGTGTTGTGATGTTTGGTACCAGATCCAGAAAAAAAAGTTCAAACTGGCGACATCACAAACTTTGTTTGTCAATTTGTTCTATTTTCTGACCATTCTACGAGTTATAGATAAACAAAAAATCATTTCGACTCAATTCTGCTACCAACATTGAAAAACATTCTACTGAAAGTGTATGCCGAACTCAATCGGAGCTCATATCCTGAGCTCAATCGACAAATTAGTTATAATGATATCGTGTTTGACGATTTGAAAGACATAATTTTGAAAAAAAACGCATTTAAGGGACCGTTCCAGTGTGACTGGCTTGAAAATTGCTAATATTCATGACTTTTTAAAAATAAAATTCGATAATCAATCCGATTTTTGTTTCGTTTATTCAAATGACTTATGTTTTACGTAAAAATATTTAAAAACAATTTATTAGTTTTATTTTTTATGTACTTTTCTTGGCCACTGCAAAATGATGCGTAAAAAAATAGCGCCTGAGGGTAGAAAGTCCTACTCTTCCAAAAATTTTCTGAAAGAAAGAAACCAAAAAGATTATTAATCAGTATGAAAAACTATAGAGGCATACAGAGGATTTTTTTCGATGAAAATTAACTAAATGTTCGCCATTTCAAAATGAAGGGTCACATTGGACCTTATTCGACAGTTTTTCGTTTAAAAAAACGTGATATTTTCAAATAAAAAATAGCTTGAAAACGCTTCGTTTTAAATCTTCCAGCGTTTCAAAAAACGACGTTTCGAGAACAACGCGCTCAAGCAGCTCGTCGAATGCTTTTTTTCTAACAAAGGCTGTAGCGACCGCAATAATTCGGATTATGCGATCGAAATTTAACAGCATCATTGTGAAAGTCAATATTTTTGGATAAGAAAAAAAA
Source organism: Ophion ventricosus (assembly GCA_963932345.1). Taxonomy (NCBI): domain Eukaryota; kingdom Metazoa; phylum Arthropoda; class Insecta; order Hymenoptera; family Ichneumonidae; genus Ophion; species Ophion ventricosus. Next base: position 9,546,967 of record OZ010711.1, on the reverse strand, counting down.
GATTTTCAAACAATTTTAAATTGAAATGATCCCTTAAAGTTTGCTGCATCTCGACCGCGCTCCACGTGCGGACTCCTTATAATTTCTCTAACTCTCTTAATTTTATGAGTATCATTAAACGGTTTTCACCGACGTTTTCAGAAAGATCTATAGATTAATAAAATAAATGTAAAAAGCCATTCTCTTCAAATTTCTACACAACAATACCTCCTTAAATAAGATTTAAAGGATATCATAATATTTTATGGAAAAAAGAGGAAAAATAAATAAAACTTTGATCGTATCAGGATTTTTGCATATGATCGGTTCGAAAATAATTCAATACTGCTAAAGATTATGTACAGCAGAGATGAGTAACGATAACATATATATATATATATATATATATATATATATATATATTATATATCGCGTCTAAATAGAGCTACTGAGTTTTCGTCGACCATTGATGGACATAAAGCTCGAAGGTTGAAAATTTAACGGACGCTAATAAACCCATCTTTGAGGTTCATTCCAGAAATGCAGGATTCCATCTCGTTCCGTATTGATAACCACGGTACATAGACTTGTATGCATACTCATGCTGTAAACCCACTCTTGGAATATGCGTGAAAAGTTACGCCCCCCCCCCCCCCCTCCCACCCCCTCGCCCCTTTCAACGTACAGTTTCACTCGCGATACCAGTCCGCGGGCATGTACGAGCTCGAGTTTCAATTTTTTTTTTCTTCTTTCGGTCTCATTCCCATTTTTTAGTTTTCCTTCCCTCTAACAGGGCGGAGAACTGTGAGCGAGCAGAGAAACACGGTGCTGCGCTTCTTTGGCGTATATGGTGCGGAATAGCCCTTGCATTCTTTCAATTTGCATAGATAAATATTAAAGGAACACGCGACTGAGGGCTTGCGAGGTAAAAATACATGTAGCGCACGTTGATTAAAACATGATATCACCGGTCCGAATTTAACTGTATGTGAATCCTTACTCATTCAACGTATAGCTATTGTATCCAGTTAATCAGAGAATACTCGACGCTTGTATTTTGGATTTAGAATGGTAACAAACTCTACGAAGACAGACTATACTTATGGAGGCAGAATGATGGATTTACGACTACCGCTGGAAAAATGTGTCGCGGAGTCCCCAGATCCTAATACATTCCTATAGGGACTTCACAAGTACAAATCTCTATAGGAATTTATTAGGGATACCGGACATAAGGATTCCTCATTGGGATCTAATTGGATTCTTCACTGTTCCCCGGTGAACGCCGTTTGAGAATTCCTGCTATGTTCGAATAAAAAATATGTGAAAAGTCACGAGAAAGAACTGGGCGTGTTGAAACATGATCTGAAGGCTTCGTGAGCGTATACGTGTATAGGGATATAATGTCAAAGTGCAGTGGAATAAACAACAAACGATAATTACAGTGGATTTTCAGCAATTCTTAAGATACACTTTTGTGAGCGATTCATACTTTTTTAAGATCCACTTATTTTGCAAATTTATATATTTTGTTTAGAAAATTCAACATACAGAATGGGATAGGATCCATTAAGAATCGGATCGGATTCTGTTCGGTAATGGGAGAATGCTTTAGGATTTAAATTGTATTCGTACATTAAATTCCAATGGGGAATCACGATTAGAATATAATCCCACGTAGAAATGCCAATGCTCAGCCGTTAGTGGACAATCGGCTGAGACTTGGCTCAGTACTGGATGCCAAGCATCGGCATTCTAGACTGGCCGAAGCTTCAGCATGTCGATGGTGAAGAACAGACCCAACGCTGGCTCAACGCTAGAGCCAACGCCACAGCCAGCGCTGGCTCAACCGTTTGTGGACAATCGGCTGAGACTTGGCCCAGTACTGGTAACCAAGCGTTGGTATTCTGGACTGGCCCAAGCGTCAGCCTGTCGATGGTATAGAACAGACCTAACGCTGGCTCAACACCAGAGCCAGTGCGGGCTCAACCGTTAATGGACAATCGGCTGAGACTTGGCCCAGTGCTGGATACCAAATGTCGGCGTTCTGGGGTGGCCCAAGCGTCAGCATGTGGATGGTACAGAACAGGCCCCACGCTGGCTCAACGCGAGAGCCAGCGCTGGCTCAACCGCTTGTGGACAATCGGCTGAGACTTGGCCCAGTACTGGATACCAAGCGTCAGCATTCTAGACTGGCCCAAGCGTCAGCATGTCGATGGTACAAAACAGGCCCAACGCTCGCTCAATGCTAGAGCCAACGCAAGAGCCAGCGCTGGCTCAACTGCTTGTGGACAATCAGCTGAGACTTGGCCCAGTGCTGGATACCAAACGTCGGTATTCTAGACTGGCCGAAGCATCAGCACATCGATGGTACAGAACAGGCCCAACGCTGGCTCAACGCCAGAGCCAGCGCTGGCTCAGCCGTTAATGGACAATCGGCTGAGACTTGGCCCAGTGCTGGATACATGTCGATGGTACAGAACAGACCCAATGCTGGCTCAACGCCAGAGCCAGCGCTGGCTCAACCGTTAGTGGACAATCGGCTGAGCCTTGGCCCAGTATTGGATACCAAGGGTCGGCATTCTAGATTGGCTCAAGCATCAGCATGTCGATGGTACAGAACAGACCCAACGCTGGCCCAACGCTAGAGCCAGCGTTGGGAAAAGGCAAAAATTGGACCGACAGCCAATCACATGCACGAACACAGAAGAAAGGGAGCCTCTTATTGGTTGTCGTTAGCTATGACGAAAACGCTCGCCACCGAGTTACAGAATCTCGATACTATACGTGTGTGTACATCTACACTCATGCATCCATATTGTTCAGAGTTTTTAGTGTTCGAATAAAGAAGATCTCCTCGTGTTGTTTTAAACGACCAAATGAAAAAAAGTATTTGTGTGATTGATAATTACAAATATACAAACGAATTGACAGCCAATATTCACGGTGAAGTGTTTTCTGAATCGGGATTATCAATATCCAATTCTATGTTTCAATTTGTTTTCTGAAGTTCAGTCGTAAACTTTAGCTTTATATATAACGTGATAAAATGTTTTTTTTTTCGTGGAGCAATATCCTATTTTTGAAAAATATGATTGTCATGATATAAAAATATAAAACTTATAATTTTACCGAAATTGGTGATAATCTCTGATGGTGAGACTCTTCACGGACGAAAACTAACCTATAATTTGTTATCTTTTTCGTTTCTTTGGTGTTTATACCACATCACAATGGAAACCGGAAAATCAGACGAGAATTTATATTAATATCTGTTTGGAAGTTTTTTGTTTCCAATCGATACATTTTCATCAGTTAGATACATGCCTCATAACCCTAGAACATACTTTTAAAACCTATTTAACTTTTGCTAATATGTTGTTGTATCTCTTTCTCCCTCACCGATATCCTTTCAAAATCTTTCCCTCTCTATCGCAGATATCTTTTCAAAATCTTTTTCTCTCTCATTGCTATCTTTATAAATTGTTTTCCTCGCTCTCTGATATCTTTTCAACATCTTTTTCTCTCACCGATATCTCTTAAAAAACTTTCCTCTTTCTCCGATATCTTGGAATAATCTTTTTTTCGCTCTCCGATATCTTTTTAAAATATTTTTCTCTCTCTCCGATGTAATTCTTTCACTTTTTCCCATATAGCCTTAAGAGGTTTTTCACTCTCTGATATGTTAAGGGCCTTACATCATCCACCCTCTCACCCGCCCCCTCTCTCTCTCTCTCTCTCTCTCTCTCACACTCACTCTCACTCTCCCACTCTCGCACCGTCTTACTCTCTCAAACTGTAAATATAATTATCATCCGTGTGATCCAGGCATCGTAACCTATATGTGGCTGCCGAACGTCAGGCGCGCGTCACATTTCCATGCCTGTACCAAGCATTTTTGCCGAGCCTCCGCCAATCAAATTCGACACTGAGCCAGCGCTGGGCCGATGCTCAATTTATACATAGGCCAGTTGTGGTCCTGGCATCGTAGCCAACCCTCGGCTGCCGAGCATCAGTCGCGCGTCACATTTCCATGTCTGGGCCAAGCATTTCTGCCGAGCCTTGGCTAATCAAGTTCGACACTGAGCCAGCGCTGGGCCGATGCTCAATTTATACATGGGCCAGTCGTGGTCCTGGCATCATAGCCAACCCTCGGCTGCCGAGCGTCAGCCGCGCGTCACATTTCCATGCCTGGGCCAAGCATTTTTGCCGAGCCTCGGCCAATCAAGTTCGACACTGGCAATGAGCCAGCGCTGGGCCGATACTCAATTTATACATGGGCCAGTCGTGGTCCTGGTATCGTAGCCAACCCTCGGCTGCCGAGCGTCAGCCGCGCGTCACATTTCCATGCCTGGGCCAAGCATTTTTGCTGAGCTTCGGCCAATCAAGTTCGACACTGCGTCAGCGCTGGGCCGATGATCAATTTCTACATGGGATATACGAGCATAACGTTTTAACATATGGATCCGATGCGATACCCCATCGGTTCCGTATCAGGAAGTAGGGACAAGTATGGGAATCCAATTGGATCTCAACGACAATTTCTACACAGATAAGGAGATAAACGTATTCATATGGAGAGCAATAGATACAGGCTGTTTGACAAAAGCGTATACGGCTACATTTTTTCCTGTAAATCATTAAGGGGTAGATCCGAAGGCGAACAGGTAGCGGGACCCTTTCGGCAAGATACTTTGTATAGAAAGCGTCAATTATCGTCTGACCGTAGTCCCAAACGGACTGCTATTGTCCAACAAACTGGTCGAAAAAAGACTCACTTCAGTGGAAGAAAGTTTGCACCGCGATTGGAACAACGTAGTTTTTTCGGTGGAAACTTCTTTTTGGACACGTTCTCCCATCGGCCATACCTGGTCTAACCACACAAATAGACATCAAAGATCTGGAACGTCAAGCAATTATTCCGACAGATTCGACTCATATGAAGGTCTTTATGACAAGATTATGCCATGAAATTAGTGAAAAGTATGCCTCGGAGGTGCCAGACGAGTATTAATAGTGGAGGCGACTAGAACACTTATCTATTTTTCGAAAATCAACTCCTAACAGGGCGAAATGGGATGTAAAAGTTTTTACGGAAAATTGTATTCCTTGCGTGTGTCAACTTGAAATTTTTGTATAAATATTCTTCAAAACAAATAATAAAACAAATGATTTAGGATTTTTTTAAACAACCCCGAATTAGGAGGGCAACGGGGTATTGAAGTTTGTTCTTTTTTGATGAATCGTCAATATTTTGTCTTTTCCCGATTTGAATGTAATCTGTTCAAAAACACCCGAGGCCTGAGGCCCTAATAGCTTGTAGCCAAATTTCGCGCGAGAGAAGCCGCGGGCGGAAGCTAACCTGTATCATACCATGAGCATCTATAGCAGTTTTCATATTTTTTGTGGGTTGAGATATTTTTATAAAAAGTATCACATGCAAACGAATGTGATAAATGTGACTTACTTGTCCAGCAATATATGCACTGTATAGGAATGCAATGGATTTAATATTATGGCTTTCGAATGGTATCATAACACGTTACGTCATATGATTTCGCGTGTACAGTTGGAAAACTGTCAAGTGTAACCCGAGTCGAAATTTATAGCCTCCTCTGAACACTCGCAAGACCCATTTCTTGTGTAATGCACAAGCCGCCAGCCTCCGTTGAATGTACCAAACCCCATTTGTCGTGTTCAGTGCCATGAAGAGGCCTCCATTTGGTCCAGTGTAACTTTTGTTAGTCCTCCCAAACCTTACTTGACCCCCAGTTTCAGTGGAACGTGAAGACCACAGGCCTCCTTAACCTGCTTTCGATATTAAGTCCATTGCCTCGAACTCACCTAACCTGCTTTGAGCTCAAATTCGATATCTCCTCCATCAACACTCCATTGTGGCCTGATCGGTAACCCGGTCGATAACGAAATAAATACGTTTTCGCTGAATGGAGAATCCGGTGGGTCTACAGTGCGCCTACAGTATGCTAAATGGAGCGTCCAGAGGGTCTATAGTGCGCCTAAAGTAGGCCGAAAAGGGGGCCAGTAGGTTCTGCGAGAGCGGTTGAAGCAGGCCCACCTGGGGTTTCGCAGGTTCAGTTGCGCTCTGCATTGGCCTCCTTTGAGTGACAATGTCCAGTTTCTGCTATTCGGGAGGTTCATCGGCGGTCCTAACGTATTAGTATTCCAAACATTGTACCCACATTTAGTTACCCGACAATCCACTATCGCCGATCTCTGCTCGGGGAATGAGGCCTTTATTTTGCGGATTGAACGTGGTTCGAAAATCTTGACTCGGAAACCGTGGCCGGCGCCTATCGGGAAAACGGATCGTGGACATATAGTTGTTCCCTATGCACAAGGCTGCCGAGTATATTGCGGATAAACTAGCCCTCTCGTCAAACATTCATCCGTATATCCCGTCTACAGAAAATAACGTCTAACTGAAAAGAAGAAAGAAAGAGGATGTCACACTCGAAAATTGCCAGTCCGAGACTCAGCTCGGAGAGCGAAAGATGAAAGTAGCTTTGTTTCAAAATTAATGTGCGTAAGATCAAAGTGTTTGATTTCCTGAGGCCTAAATTCCTATACAGGATCTGCAATTGGCCCGGAATTTTTACGCTACCCCTGGCACAATTCACGGGAAGATTGTTGAGTACGTAACTCGGCATGCGCAATTTTTCTCCCACGGGTATGCTTCTTTCCCTTTCTGATGCCATAAATATTTCCCGCAAGAATTCTTCACAGGGGGAATGAATTTTTCAGATTTTACATGCACATTGCACTTGGACCGAATAAATTTTCCTTTCGGAGGATTCGAAGCGAAACTTCCTCGTCTCTCTCTCTCTCTCTCTCTCTCTCTCTCTCTCTCTCTCTCTCGATGTTGAGAGTCGTTCAAAACCCGACGCAAAGGGATGATGTGTCGTAAAACGGCAAATGTAGTTGAAAGGCGGAAGTAACAATTGTCTTTTATTGAGAGTGATCTGTCTCATCACCTGGACGAGGACTCGCGACGGGGCCACGAGCCAATCTTTTCTCAATGGGGCAAAGCTGCCCTTTTTCCTTCCTCTTCAATCAGACACTGGGGAAATATAAGATCACTATACTTACGAGAGTGAATTATTCAAAGGGCTCAGTAACCAGGCTGGTGGTACACTGCCTCCTTGTTCTCTTCCTTTGGCCGGTTTCGTTTTATTCTCTTATGGTCCACGCTCGTTTCTCGCTTTGAGTCGACGAAGATGGGGAAAAGAAAACGCAGGTTATTTTTCATTCTTGGAAATGTCCAATAACTCGAGCGCAAATTTAAAGAAGATCCGACGGCGAACGATTTACTCGTTATATATATATTAGAACGTTCACGCCACCGAGGTTTAGCCGAACAAAAGAACCGAGGAAGGTTTTTTTTTATTCCCCTTTGTTTGCTCAGTCATATGGTTCCCACGTGTATTCTGCACGAAAATTCTTCCTGAATGAGATATTCGGAAAATTCAACTGCATAGGTAACAAAAATGACGGAGTTTTGGCCATTTTTTGTCTGCCTTAATTTCTTTGTAATTAAGTCGAAAATAGCGGAAAAAAGTCTCGTAGATATTTTTTTAGAAGATTCAATTGCAATCTGAAGATCGTTTGTTTTTTTATTGCGGAAACAATTTCCATCCGCAGCACTCCTTAGCACTGACAAGTTTAGCGTACAAATTTTTCACTCTCCCCTCTCCGCCCCCGACTATCTACAGCTTATACTGTGATGTATTTTTCAACGAAGTTTTCTGAAGCTCCCTTCGTGTTTCAATGGTTTATATCAGTGGTTCCTAACCTTTTAGTGACCAAGGACCGAGATAATCTTTTTACTCCTAGCAGGAACCATCCGATACATTAATATTAAACTGAGTTTATATTTAAATACACTTTAATTGAGACTTTTAACGTGTTCGTATATTTGGAATTAATTTTTATCGTTTGGTAAAAGTTGAATACTCAGTCCCAGTATCGAACCAGTGTGATGGTCTAGTGGTTACCCTGCTTGCCTCTAAACCAGAGCATCGGGAGGTCGCGGGTTCGATTCCAAATCGCGTAGTCTCGAAGAAAAATGAATGCGGGCGTGATGTAGCTCCAGTTGTACACGGATGTCACACGCACGGACGGGTACGTGGATATGTTTCGTGTGTGTATACCTGTAGTCCGTGATTTGTTTCTCGACGTAATGCAACTAGCTCCGAAACTGGGAGCCGAACCTGGGACCGGCTCTATTGGTATAGGTTTTCCGCAGTTTCCCTGTAGCCATGGTAGATATGTCATGGTGAATGCAATAGAAAGGGGGAAGTCGGCTGCGGCCGCAAGGTGGGGAATAAGAACGTGGTTCGTAAGAAGAATGTTGTAACTTAGGTATATAAGGTACAAAATGTAATAAAAATACTGTAAGCTGGGAAATGTCACAGCAATCGCAAAACATATGGAAATAAACTATCTATCTATCTAGTCCCAGTATCAAAATTTTACCTACTGATAAAAACCAGGTACTAGTGGACCAGGTCTTAACTCACACGACAAAGAAAAAATAATACTGGAGTCGAATCACTACAAACAATCACTGGCACGCAGTCGTGTGAATCGGATAAATACGAGCGAAATGACACATTAAACAACAAACGCGCGCTGGGACGTCTCGCGCCTTCCAACGCATCTCTTAGCAACGCGACAAGCCCTACATTAGTATCGATGTTCGGAAAACATGAGAAAACTCGATTCTTTTGAACACACAATCAAATATCAACTGTCCGTTTCTGGGCTTACTTGTCTCGTTTCAACGACGAGTTCAGTATGGTAAGACAATCAGATTTTTTTCTCAACCTTAAGAAATTTGACGGACAAACAGCTGTTCGTCTATCGACTTGATGTCGGTTGGTCAAGTTTTCCGAAATTCTGAGGAGTCATTTCGGAAATGCGTGGGTACCTACAATCGTCTTCTGCTATACTGGTGGCGGTGTGTCATTCCGTCTGAACATTCCACTTGTCAGGACAACCGCACATCCTCGGATTTTGTAAACCAAACTGTGCTCCTCATGCAAATTGATAAGCGGTTGATTCCTCGCTAAAAGTAATAAACGTTTCGCGGACCATATTCTAGCCCTCGCGGACCACCGGGAAACTCTGGTTTATATGGACCCCTCACAAATTTTTGGGGGAAAATTCAATCTTAAGAGTTTCCAAATATTACCCAAATTTATTCCGGGTCCCAAGATGCATTATAGGAATTTGTTAAGGACACCGCACGTCGGGAGTCCTCATTCGGATCCAATTCGATTCTGCACTGTACCCAGATGAACACCTGTTGAGAATTCGTACCACGTTCTAATTGAAATTATGTGAAAAGCTCAGGAGAAAAAGCTCGACCTGTTGAAACGTAACCTGCACGCTTCATCAGCGTTTACGTGTGTGATGATATTATGATAAAGTACAGTTCAATAAATAACAAACGATAATTACAGTGGATTTTCACTGATGTGATTCTAATCGATTTTTAAGATATAAATTATTGAACGATTTATACTTTTAAAAAATTATATTTATACTTTTTTAAAATCCACTCATTTTGTATATTTATATAGTTTGTTCAAAGAATGCAATGTATCGAATGCGATAGAGTCATAAAAAAATAATATCGGATTTTTTTCGATAATGCAGGAATCCTTTAGGATTTGAATTGAACTCGTGCATTGGATTGCAATGGCAAATCCCGATCCGAATCCAATGTACAAGCGTGACGTTTTAGTAAACGGATTTAATGAGAATTCGCCATTGGAATCTAATGTATGAATCCAATTTGAATCCTAAAGGATTCCCACATTATTGAATAGAATCCGATGTACGTTGAATTTCCTAAATAATATATATAGATATACAAAATGAGTGAACTTTCAAAAAGTATAACTGTTATCTTAAAAAAAATAATTCGCTCAATAAAGTTTATCTTAAAAATCGATTTGGGAACCAACGAGATGGCCCATTGGATCCCCACGACAATTTCTGCGCGGGCATCCCCATGTCACCGCTACCTCTAAGCAAACCCACGTTGAAAAGGAAATCCTAATTTGTTCGCGTTGGATCTAATCCCATGCTTTTAAAGTACTGATATTCTTGTTTGATTTTTATAAAGTTTAGTTTTCATCGCTTTTCATTTCGACCTACGAAAATAACTCAATCATCTAATTTCGTCTTCACGTCATCAAGCTGCATCTGTGCATAAAAAAAATATCAAGTCTTATTGACTTGTGATGAACGTAATACTGTTCTTTCCGCACCAATCGTAAACAGCTGAAAAAATCAACTTGGGCGCACATCAAGACGAGGCGAAAAAAAATGTTCGATAATATCAATGGAAATCATAAAATATAAACATAGGCGATGTATCCAAGTTTTATTTCCAACTGCTAGATCTAAATGGAGGGCAGAAGCCTGATTCGAATCAGATTTCAGAACTAATTGATTTTATTCCTCGACCTGATAAAATACTGCTTGGTTTCACACTTCAGGCAAAATCTGATCTCATAAATCGGATCTCGTAGTACGGAAAAGTATGCGATATCAGTTTTACGAGTTGGCAAGGTAACCATTGTGCCAAGTATTTCTAACATCCCCAGCGCTAAGCTCTCGAACCGCCGCTCTATCTTATTACACACGTAGATGTACCGATATCTTGTCTCGTTTATTGAACTTATGCGTTTTAATCGTCTGTCTGGATAGGTCACACTGAATATTTGAGAGGATGCATGGCGGACATTATGTACAACGGAGCCAAGGTTGTGGAATATGCAAAGTCAAGAAGAAGCAAATCCGAGGCTGTCGCCGTGACATGGGGATGTTCCGCTGAATTTGATGCCTCGAGAGACGTTGAAGTGAGCTTTGTTGAAGACGGCGCCTTCACTTCGATACCACGTCCAATACCGAGACACGGCTCTAGGTAAATACACACACACATATATATATGTATACATAAAGTTGCAGTCATTCAACAATGGAAAAAAATATCTACAGATATTATACATAGTGCAACTATTTCATGGCATTGAAAATTTAATCAAACATTTCGGGTGATAAAAAAGGTATATGCAAATAATATGAGTTGCTCTCTCTCTCTCTCACTCTCTAACTCTCTAACTCTCTCACTCTCTCACCCTCACACTCAAATTCTCACATTCTCCCTCTCTCACTATCCATCCATCTATCCCAATCCCAAACAAACAAACCCAAGCAAACCGAACCCCCAACCCAAACAAACCCAATCACACCCAAACAAACCCCCAAGCGAAACAAATACAAACCCTTAACCCAAACAAACCCAAACTCTCAACCCACACAAACCCAAAACCCAACCCAAACAATTCCAAACCCACCAACAGTGTAATGTACATACCAAAAATGAAACTTACAACTTGTAACCACAAATGACTACGTGTAATGTCGCAGCTCTCCCCCCCCCCCCCCCTCCCCCTACTACAACACAGCGACAGTGGAGTCGGGATAGCGTTAGTTTTGTGTGACATCTCGCTAAATCAGACCCACTCTATCGTTGAAAGTTGAAAGTATTTTCGAGGCTAAAAGTATTTTCCCTTACAAGGGGACATCGCCATAGCCGGGAAACGGATTTGGACGAGGTTTTTACCTATTATAGTACTCCGCTAGAAATGTGTTATAGCAAAGCCATACGATGCAACGCTCAGCCGTTTACGAGAAAAATTACAGTAAAAAATGCGACGCAGCTCATGTACCATTTCAGTTAGTCTTTTTACACTGAGGCGACACGGCCGAGTGGTTAGCGCTTATGCCGGTCGCGCCTTATGCTTATGTTCAAATCCCGACCGATTTTTTTTTCTTCTTTGAATATAAAATAGAGATAGGTTGATTCTCATCGAGAACTCGTAGTTTATGTTGAAAGAATAAAGTTTTTATTAGAAATAAAAAAACAACCATATTCCTCATAAAAATCATATTGTTTATTATTAATGTCATCATTATAAATCGTCACAATATTGCTAATATTAATAGTCGGATTCATCGTCAGTATCGTTCTGAGAAGTTTCTTGACAGATTTTTGGGTGATATTCATCATTAAAGCATTTAAAACACTCGCATGCCCCACACCAGGCACACTTTATGAAGGCTTATGACTAACTTCTTTGCACCTACAAGTTTGCTTCAAAAGCACCAGAGGGAAATAGATTTCATTGACGTTTGCAAAAATCTGTTTGTCTTCAATCAGTTTTGATGCACACCAAGCACATGTTATCATTTTTTTCAAGCTAGGTGCGCTTAATTAATGGTCGTCAAGCGAATGGATTTCCAATGCGTCTTCTCGAAATGATGTTTCTATACCTTCTTTTAACAAAGTGTGACAGTTTTGTAGACGTTTTATCAAGTTTTTCACCTGGCGATAAAAATATTCGTCGCATGGCTGGCAGAGCGAGATTTATTTTCATTATTACTATGTATTACTTTTACGGTACAACTTGGATCCTCTGCGATTTTTCGATCAAAATCAACCTATCTCCATTTTATATTCAAAGAAAAAAACAATATTTCGGTCGGGACTTGAACACGGAGCGCTCGCGCGCCAGGCGTAAACACTAACCACTCGGCCGCGCCGTCTTAGTGTGAAACGAGTAACTAAAATATACATGAGCTGTATCAAATTTTTGACTGTAATTTTTCTCGTAAACGGCTGAGCGTTGCATCGTATGGCTTTGCTGTAACACACTCCTAGTGAAATACTATAAAAGGTAAAAGCCTCATCCAAATCCGTTTCCCGGTTGTGGAAATATCCCCTTTTTAGTCGCAACAAGATTCATTTTGCATACCTGCCGAGAAGTATCTCGCAATTTGCATTTCTCTACTATTACCATAAAAATTGCCAAGTTTAAAGAAAGATAGAGGCTCATTTCAGAACGGTCTTTTAGTAAAACATCCACGTAAAAATCATAAATAAGTGGTTTTGCAAATAACTTCGATTAGTAAAGTCAAATACGAATCCTCACTCAAAGTTGTCAAAAATAAGTTAATAAAAATAATTTCGAGAATCATACTAACTCTAGAGGACGGATGAGGTGAATCACATTCTATAGCGATTTTTCAACTCTCCACATTGTTGTGCCTTCCGCCCTCTAGTATCATGGTATTTAGGGTATTCATCCATTTTTTTCGATATTGAACGGATCAGCCTTAACCTTTTAAGGACGGGGCTGGTCGATATATCGACCAGCAGTTAGGCTTGGGACTCCAATTGAGAAATTCATCGATTTTATTGATATCTTTCATGTAAAAAAAAAGTCGATTTTAATGGAAATTTCCCCGTCCTTAAAAGGTTAAAGGAGACTACTAGTCGAGAACCCGGAAAAAAGGTGAATTTTGAAAAAAATGATATGGATGCCCAGTTGATAGAATGAAAATTCCATTTAGTGGCCTCTATTCTACATATCTACAAGTATGTTTACATATTTTTTCATAAGATTTTGTAACAAATAGCGGCGCTGAAGCGAATAACCTTTGTCTGATAGTGTCTTGCCGCCGGCAAAGAGTTACCCTCGAATTTATTAAATGATTCGTCTTCAGAGTACGTGGAGAAATAAAAAATATCGATTGTTGACAAAATGGTGCATGATTGAAAAAATAATGGTTTTCGGTAAAAAAAAATGACAAAAATAATTTTTTCGGAAAAAGTTTTCAACCTATGAAGCATTCCGATGTAAAATATTGTTACGAGACTCCAGAAAAAATGTCAAGTCAATCGGTAAAGAATCGTCGATGTAATGCTGCCGGCCACAAGAAACTATCAGACCAAGATGATTCGCTTCATCCAGTTTTAACACTGTCATTTTGTTACAAAATCTTGTGCAAAAATTTGTGAAGATATTTCAAGATATATAAAGGGTGTCTAAAAATGATCTGACATTTTTAATTGCGCGCTATTTTTTTTTGTGGCGAACATAGAGTACTGATCTTTGACAACTGACAACGGGACGTAATGAGGTTTAGTGATGGAGAATTACACGATCGAACAACGCATAGAAATTGTGAAAATGCAATGTGAAACAATGCAGTTATTGCAGACGAAGTTTCATGGTCGTGTTATCTCGCGCCGCGGCGATGTGAATTGGCCACCAAGATCTTGCGATTTGACGCCATTGAACTTCTTTCTTTAGGGCTTTCTGAAAGGAAACGTGTATGGCAATGATCCACAGACCATTCCGAAGCTCAAGGAACGATTGGATGCACCATTTATTGAATTAGTCCGCAATTATGCCAAAATGTTATTGAAAATTTCGTCATGAGAGTGAAGGTTTGCAAACAGGGACGAGGCGGCCATTTATCGGATATTATGTTTCACACGTAACCTCCAAGTTTCTACCTTATATTAAAATAAAAATATTCGTACTTTTCAAATGAATAATACGTTTTATTAATAAATAAAAATATCACGTCATTTTGAGGCACCGTGTAGAATAAAGCCCACTAAACGGAATATTTATTCTATCAACTAGGTATCCACAAAAAAATGTCGTAATTCATTTTAATGTTCAACATAAAAAAAAATCTATCTATATTTTTCGAGACAAAGTGCACAGTTTACACTACCCTAAGGTGGATCTCACCCCATATGCACTTCTTATCTCAAGACCGAGATGAGCACTTTAAGGGCCAATTATTCCAGATACCATCGAAGCACTCAATTAGGTTGACGATAACCTTAGCTTTCCATTAATTCCAAATTCTCCCGACATAGCAGTACAGTGAATGATTTTTTAGCTAGGACGAGCTTCTTTGTTTTTCAAAATAAGCGGTGGCCATTGCCTCGACCACTGTAAACACAAGTAAAATCTGTTCGTCATCTATGATGCCATCCAAGTTTTATTGAATGCTGTGTTGCGGCGATTCGCACGCGTAGAAAATAAATGTTTGATTTAAATAAAGCCACTTCAACATTTTCGTGTTGAAGAGGCTTTGAACTGAATTCTCTTCGATTGTTCGAGTTTTGCAGCTTAACGGTTAAATCAGTCGGGTCTGGTGACATAGTGATTAATTCCGCGAGCAGCAAACTTCAAAGGGACTCAACGTGTCGACAACCAAAATCAATTAGCGTTGCATAATGTAAATGGAATCGAAATTTCCATTATGAATTTGAATAGTGTTGAAGTTTGGAACGAATTTAGCATGAATTTTTTTCTTGCAATATTTTTGGTGTTGGCTAGAAAATTTTATACCTAGTACAGAATTCAAGGATCTTTTGCCTAATTCAGGATTCAAGGATTTTGTGCCTAATTGCGGATTCAGGGTCTTCAACAAGAATCCTAAAAAAAACCGGTTGAATGAGTTTCTTCGGATAAACCCGCCGGAACAAAATTTGGGCGATTAAAAAAATCAGTTTTCATTGCATTCCAATGATGTACTCTTTAACATCGTAAATATAGCTCTCCGCATATCAACAGTCACATTGATTATCTTCAATGATAATGGATGCGAGCTCATGTCCGGCTTTTAGAAAGCGAACTTTCTGCAATTAACGATTTCATTAATTTAAGTGTTTTTTATATTCCGTCCACATTCTTAAAGAACATAAATTATACTACTTGTGGCTTTATTGATGCACTATATAACTATCAAATAGCTTTATTGTTGAATGTGCATTCAAGGCATGCATCCTGGGTTAAATTATATCTATTATTACAAAAAGCAAATTTTTTTAATATTTCAATTTTTTTTCTCTCTATGACGAAAAAAGCGCAGTGAATTTCCTTGCAAGATTGTTCTGCCTTCATTTCACTATCCACAATAGCGCAGCTCCGTTTTTAAGTATAAGTAAATATGGCAGCCGCGCTTCGGCGCTCTTATTTTACTTAAGTTGGCCATGTTTTGGAGCTCAAACATTATTTAGCTCCGTAGAGCCTAGATCAACAGCAATCCTTATTCATTCACTATGAACACATTTTATTTCAATAATGCTTATCGTTTTCCTCAGCATACATGAACAAAATTATTATTTCACACATCCTAATCGATTATTATTCATTTACAAAAAAATATAGATTTTTAATGCATCTATTTTACAGTTAAAATACAATATAAACTTGCACATTTGCTTTAGCTTCAGAGCGTCTGAAAACTTATGATCGTTGTATTTTTTTATTTTGGACAATGGTCCATTTTTTCTGCGTAAGCCAATGACGATAATATCAGTACATAATTCCCATAAAAATAGAAATACAAGATTTCTATGTAAAACGTGACGTTTCGGTAAAAATATTTTAATAAGCTCACGTTGGAAACGTTATGGAAAATGTTTTGAACGTGGAAGTGAATTTTCACGATATCGTTTTGAAATGATTGCATTTGCTTTAACTTCGGGTTATACAGTAATTTAAAGTGAACGGAAGTTATTGAATTGACTGGCTCTATCCATCGGTCTGGGAATGCTTTTTATTGCCTTCAGATTTTAAGATATGACGATGTATTAAAGCTTGGTATTCGAATACTCTTAGTAAGCCCGCAGATAGATATATTTTTTTAAACTTCAATTGTTCTCTAAGGTAGTGTTTTACAAACGCAAACAAAATAATTGCACTTTTGATAATAATAAATTTGGAAATACCATGATATCCAGTGATAGTTTTATTTTACATGATTTGTCATTAGTCAGTGAACAACATCAGCACGATTTTAGTGAATAATGAATAGTATTCACTATGTTATTATATTTCTGATTCAATCTAGAATTTTTCCTCCGGAACTCTCGTTGCGCGAGTCGAACTCGAACTTGATATTTTTTTATTTTAATACAACTCTTTGTGTACAGAGTTTAATTCCCTATACATTTTTGCATAACACCTTTCCTTATTTAAAAAAAAACATCGATACTATCAAAAGCAATTTTAAATCCAGTATTCCCATAATTTAATATCAATTTTAAAAGCGTCAACTAACGTTTCGGGCACCAACACTGTAAAAAGACAATGTCGTTTTTTTACAGATACTAATAGTAAATACGGAAAAAATACGATTTTTAACACATAGTATTCATAAATACGGAAAAAGTCAATAGAAACGTAACAAAAAAATATTTGCAGGGGTTTTTCGTATATTTTGCACTTTGATTATTAAGAAAATAGTATATAAATAAAACTGATGATAAAAATGAGAATATAAAGAAATCGTAAATCCAACTTATACTACTGTCGCATAAATACAACATTGCACTGTTCTGTGCTCCTCGCAGGCGGCCCTTTGGCATCGTTGGCACAAAACCTGAACCTTTCGATCCTTTGCTCTTGGACAAAATGCACAGCTCACCTTTTTCTTTGGCAATATGGCACTAATGGAAACTTACTAGTTCCGCCAGAGATTCGAAACGCCTTGCTCGCAAATGAGGCTCGATGAGAGACTTGACGAGACTTTTTATGAAAGTCCTGATTGTAGTAAAAAAAAGTTAAGTTCACTTGACGCCACGAAAAACACCAGCAGCAACTTTAAACTGGGGTAGATACCTACCCCGGACGCTCTTGAGAACCGTTTTGCCTGAGAATCAGCGAGGAACTGATGCCACTGTCAGCCTGCCCTCACAGCCAGATAGTGAAACTGAATTGTGATCACGGCACCCAGTTGACAATGTCAATTTATAGCTTAGGAGCGCAGTTTAGACGTCGTCTGGGGTGGGTTTCTATCCCGTACATGAGTTCTATGGTTAACATCGGTATCATGTAATATTACGACGTCAGAGAAGTGTTTCACAAAGTTCTTCCACACCCGGAATCCGTATAAATATAGGAATCGTTCCATTCCAGTTGTACCCGACTAGAAATTTAGTTACGGGGCAAACTAGAGCCGGATCCGGCATGCCGTATCTCGTACTACGGCACTGTACAGGCTAGCGGATCAGGGCTTTACTAGGCGTGAAACGCTCTTTGGCATCCAGCCTTGAAGCGAATATCAGTTACGGACCTGATCAGTACCTACACTCTTTCTGGCCCTGATTCGGCTGCCGTATCAATGCCTGAAATGAAAAATTTAATCATCAGCAAACTATGAATAATCAAATTATGGTAGTTTTTTGTTTCCATGTGCTTTATTTGTGTTCCTGCATATATATTAAATCGTGTCCTGCCTCGTTAAAGTTTTTCTATAGCCGCGGGAATTGAACCTGCATCTTCTAGTTCTAAAGCTGAGCGCGCAACCTACTTAGCGATCCTAACGCTTGTATAAACCTGCTTCTTTCATTGCTTATTTTATCATTCTGAAGAATGTCATTGATTTTATTCTTTTTTTATGAATATACAATCTTTTTCCTTGAAACTTTAAAGAAAAAACTTAAAATAAGGTCAAAAAAGGGGAATCTGGACTTATAATAACCCACAATAATGAATTCACTTGGAATGTATTTTTATTTTTATATTATTTAGATATTGCAATAATGAGATGTTTGGTTGAGGTTTGGTTCTTGGATTAATAATAATTTAAATTATACTTTATTAAATAGTATCACTTTTATCCTTAACCTATTCCTTGGCTGTCTTAGCCGTTAGCAGCCTCAACAAGGAGTTGACAGCTATCAGGCTGCGGTCCGGATACCATAGTAAGGCACGCCTGATCTCTGCTATATGCCCACCGAATTAGAAGAACCGTCGTACGGGAGTAAGACGGTACCCTGATTAGGCTGAAGTAAAGTAGCCTTCTTACTCCCGTACTACGGGTTCACTGAACCGATCCACAACCGGCACAAATCAGGCGTGCAGTAACACGGCGTCCATGGCCGCCGTGTCACGGCGGCATACAGGCTACCTCATTTCGGCCCATTCAGGGTGTCCTTGCTTCCGTACTACGGTTCCACTAGACCGGTCAACATCCGGCACTGATCAGGCGTGCCTTACTACGGTATTCCGACCGATTTATTTCTCGAAATACAGCCGGGCGTTGATCGTTCGAAATCTTGGAGGCGTCTTGACCCAAACAATATTCATACGCATTACCAGATGCCCCCTTAAATCGTATAAGTTTTATTGGGTACATTGTTCTGATCAACACATAGTTAGGAAAATATTGTCATATATATATATATACACACACATACTACTCTAAAGAATTAAAGGAGCAGAACATTTCTTCCCTTTTTTTTAGTGTTTTTTGAAGCGCTGTATCTCAGTGAAAAATGGTCGTATCGAGATAAAAAAAAAAGCATTTTAAAGCTTCAAGTTTTGAGATCTTTTCGCAAATTTCTTTGTGAGCTACGTTTATCTCGCAATCATAAGAAATTGCGCGAAACGAAAATTTTCAGTTTTTTTTGTTTTTTTTTCACGGGTCAACGAGCTCGGGAAATTTTTGTTCAGTTGAATCAATGGATAGGTCGGTTAGCTTGTTTCTTCAGCTACAATTTCATTTTTTTGTCAGTCTCTCTACGTCAATTTTTTGCTGAGATATCCGACTTGAATGAAAAACGATCCTTTTGTCTTTGATCATCGATACCTCAGCAACCAAAAATCGCACAGGGAATTAAGGGGCAGTTTTGAAAACTTGAATACATTTCCTACAAGACCCTCTCATTTGATTTTTGGGTAACAATTTTTTTCCACCCTTAGCATCAATTTGAAAAAAATACAAAAAATGACTTTTTCTGATGTTTCAGTAGATCTATCACTACTTTACAAATATTCATGGAAAGACTAACGTTGCCAGGTTTTTTTTAGCTTAACGTACGCCCAATAGCCCAGTAAATTCTCAAATTAATCCATCGAAACGTTTTTCCGGACCAAGTGATCAGTTTTACAAAACAAAGGAACAAGTGTATCGTTCCAAAACATCGTGTAATCATCATCAAAATGAAAAGAACAATCTTTTCCAACGTTTTTCATAACTTTGCACTAGTTACTCGTTAAATTTGAGAAAAAAATTTCAAACTAGAAAAGTATTTTCGATTTTTTTTATCTGTAAAACATTTCAGGAAACAATACTGACTCATATAAGACACGATTCGACCTTTGCATACCATAATTTCACTCATCTTCAATTGCATTAATTAAAAGTGGATACCCCTAAGCTGTATTCACTACTCGATTTGAGAACATTTATGCGATTACTTCTCTATATTTACTGCGACGGTTATTAGGGTTACAAAAAACAGTTTTTTTCCAAAATTCTACTTTTTTCAGAAGAAAATATGAGTCAGTATTGTTTCCTGAAATGTTTTCCAAAAAAAAAAACAATCAATTTTTTTATTTTTCATAATTTTTTTCTTGAATTTAACAAGTAACTAGTGCAAAGTTGTGAAAAAAAGTTAAACAAAATTCGTCTGTTAATTTTAAAGATGATGACACGATGTTTAGAAACACATGTTCCTTTAATTGTTTTGTAAAACTTTGATCAATCGGTCCGGAAAAACGGTTCGATGGAACAATTTGAAAATTTACAGGGCTATTGGGGGTACATTAAGCTGAAAAAAACTTGGCAACGTTAGTCTTTCCTTGAATATTTGTAAAGTAGTAGTAGATTCACTGTAACACCATAAAAAAGTCATTTTTTTGTACTTTTTTCAAATTGATGTTAAAAAAAAAATTGCTTCTCAAAAATCAATGAAATGATTTTATAAGAAATGTATTCAAGTTTTCATAACTACCCCTAAGTTCCCTGTACGATCATTGGTTGCAGAGATATCGATGATCAAAGATAAAAGCATCCTTTTTTATTCAAAGTCCGATATCTCAGCCAAAAATTGACGTCGAGAGACTGACAAAAAAGAAAATTGTAGCTGGATAAACAAGCTAACTGACCTATACATTGATGGAACTGAAAAAAAAATACCGAAGCCCGTGGACACTTGAAAAAAAAAACAAAAAAGTTTTGACAATTTTTGTCTCGCGCTATTTCTTATGATTGCGAGATAACTGTAGCTTATAAAAAAAATTTGCCAAAAGATCTCAAAACTAGAGACTTGAAGCTTCAAAATTCGTTTTTTTTCTTCTGGGTACGACCATTTTTTACAGAGATACAGCGCTCCAAAAAACACTAAAAAAAGGGAAGAAATGTTATGTCCCTTTAATTCTTTGGAGTAGTGTATATATATATATATATATATATATATGAGATTTGGTGCCCTATAAAACAGGAT
Source organism: Ophion ventricosus (assembly GCA_963932345.1). NCBI lineage: Eukaryota > Metazoa > Arthropoda > Insecta > Hymenoptera > Ichneumonidae > Ophion > Ophion ventricosus. The sequence continues at coordinate 9,525,852 of OZ010711.1, read as the reverse complement.
TATAGTGCGTAGGTATATTCATTGTTTGTGAACACGAATTAAACATAAAACTTAGTATTTAACATATGAAGATTCCAAGTTTTGCTTAACAATATACCATTTTTCATCATTAAAAAAAGCATACACAAAACATGGTATACTTTTTCAACATTCGATGTTACAGCGTGTATACCTGGTTTTCAACAATGCCCCACCGCGAGAATATATACGGAGTAAAATTATAACGAGAATGCTAGAAAGCGAACTCCAGGAATGGTAGAAGCCATTAAAGACAGGAGATACTCGACAATAGCGGCTAATGGGTATAGAGGTACATCTAATAGTAGCAGCAACCGCATGAACCGCATAGAAACTAAACGCAAATGAAAGAAACCTTATACTTTACATACATATACACATATGTATGAATATCGGGCATTCCACGTCATTCGAACCATTCTGAATTAATTACGGGCCAAAACATGTTCAAAATTGAAATTGCACAAATTGCATAAAAATTCCTGCAAATCCATTTCGCTCGGAATACGAAAACAATGGTAGCATAATTTATGCTTTCATCGCAGCAATACCTTTGCGACGAATTCGTTCCATCGTCGTGTTTAAAAAGTATAAATGCGCCCTATTATATGTGTCCTTTGAAAAAGCAATATAGATCATTAAAGTTAATTATTTGCGTCTTAGAATTGAGAACAAGAGAGTTGACTTTCGAGAATATTATTTAGCATTGAATTGTCAATCTTTTCCTTGCCAAGAATTTCGAATAACCTTTATGTATTTTTCAACCAACGATTTGTACTAATTCTTACGGGCCTCTATTTTTTCGGAGAAGAATGACCATCAGAAAACAGGACGTACAAAATTGTAATATTGAATAACAGAAGTACTAGAATTATTTTGAGATAAGGTGTAAAATGGTAAAGCGAATTCCAAGGAAGGAAAAAAGCTGAACCAGACCTGACCTAGAATGCTGCAAATATGATCCCAAGTAACAATGCCTAGTACCAAACGCAACCGCGTGCGATTCGTTTCCTCCTACCTCCAACACTTTTCTATCGTTTATTTCATTGAAGAGGTCTCTGGAGGAGCACACTGGATTTTCCTTTCTCTCTCGCTCTAACTCTGTTTCTCTCTGTCTCTTTCATTCTATCCCTGTCTGATGCTCTGGGTTTCCTCGCGTCTTGTGCTGGCGCATTGCAGATGGGAATTCGAATTGAAAACGGGATCGGACAGTGGGATGCTGCTGTACAACGCGGGCCATGCCTCTTACGCCGATTACTTGGGTATCGAGCTTCACAACGGCAATGTACGAGTACTGATGAACAAAGGAAACGGACCGACCGAGCTGACACATACGAGAAACGTGACAGATGGAAAGTGGCACCGTGTGAGCGTCGATTTCAATCCCAACGTGATTGCGATCAAGATCGACGAGCAGGAGAAACGTATGACACTTCCATCCGGTGGGAATCGTTATCTCGATCTTGCCGAAACAATCTACATAGGTGGTACAGAACTCAACAAAAGAGCGAGAGCCATCGCAAAAGGATTGAATTCGGGCCACAGGAGTTACAAGGGTTGCCTCAGGAATATGATACTCGATGGGCGACCTCTCGGTCTACCCGACGTCAAAGTGAGTCAAGGCATAGTCGCTGGATGTGTCTGGACTTATCCTTGTTTAATGGACAAAGTGCCCTGTCGTGCTGATGTGATCTGCGAGCAAATCGGCGTCTCATCCTTCGCTTGTAAATGCGAGGAACGACAATCCTGTCTCAACAGCGACTACGTGGATGTGGATCATCCGGTGAGTCTCTTGATATGCTGTCGTATTTATAGAAAAATATACCGAAAAATCCCATTTTTAACTATGCAGGGTAAGCCTCAAGTCCATTTTTTTCTATTAGAAAACCTACTTTTTATTGCAATTCGTTTTCAAAACGTTTTTTCGTTCCGTATCGGCTCAATCAGAGGCAGATATTTTGTTGAACGATAATCGCCTTTTGTTAACACTAATTGGTATTCTGAACGATTTTTGTGAGTTTTCGGCAACATGAATTCGACCATCGAATTCCTGTCCTGTCTACGGCCAGTCAGGTCCAGCTCAATTTTATTTGTAAATTGACAATTTTTCAATGGCATCCTAATTTTAAGGACTTTTTTCATTTCTGACTATGGATATTTGATTTTAAGCCTAAGGCCAGCTAAGGCCCAATCAGGCACTGGTCAAATTGCTAAACCAGAATCGATATTCATCATCACGGATTCGTGTTTCGGATAATTATAATATTTTCACGCTCGTGGGTTTACTTTTCAAAATCCGTTCAGAACCAGTCATGCCGAAGTTGGTTTTCTTGTCTCGTTCAATTTCCTTTAGTGGCTAGATCAATCGCGTACCTCGACCACAGTTCAATGGACCATTGCCCTTTCATTGCCCGACCATTGGTTGGATAGTTAATCTAACCAATGGTCTGTCTTCTTTAGAAGTACAGGATTAAACATAGGTGGACAAGGCCAGCCAATGGAGGCAATCGAAGAAACAGATAAATAATCTCAGACTTAAAATAGCATATCCATATGCGGAACGGGAAACTCTCCCGAAAACTATAATGCCACAAAAAAAAGCCATTGTCATTGACTAATAAAATCGACTCTAGCCTCATTAGGCCCAAACGTGACCCTAAGTCGAACGAACTCACACTGTTGAGAAATATCATCCAGAATATCAAACAAATTTAAAAAAAAACAGCGATTACTATTTGAAATAATATCGAACGATGATTGAGTGCAAATTAGGTCCAAGCGAAAAATGGAAAACGCATAATTGGGCCAACAGATTATCCTGAAAATGAATCTTTACATATAATGACACTGTAAAGGATGCTTTATCTGTAATATCTGAATTACCACAAAATTTGCATCGATAGCAGTCTGTACATTTGTCCGGTTACAACTCGATAACAACTCAATCGATTTCATAGCAATTATGTAGTTCGGATACTCAGCATTACGTAATGTTTTTAATTGGACTTATAATTAACAAGCAACAAGCAAAAATTAAATAAACAAACAAGCAACTGCACGACTAAAAATGTAGCTGCGGCGCAGACTAGGGCCGGATCCAGCATGCCGTATCCCGTACTATGGCACTATACAGGCTGCCGGATCAGGGCTTTACTAGGCGTGAAACCATGTTGGCATCTGACCTTGAAGTGGATGCCGCTTACGGACCTGATCAGCAAACTTTTTCAGGCCCTGATCCGGCAGTCATATCTATGCCTGAAATGAAAAATTAAATCATCAACAAATGATGAATAAAAAAATATCGTAGTTTTTTTTGTTTCCATATGCTTTATTTATGTTCCTGCATATATGCGAATTGGATTATATCATGTCCTACCTCGTTTGATTTTTGTCTAGCCACGGAATTTGAACCTACGCCTTCTAAGTCTAAAGCCGAACGCGCTACTTACTTAGCCATCCTAACACTTGTATAAACCTGCTATTTTCGTTGCTTATTTTTATCATTCTAAAGAATGTCCTTAATTTTATCCTTTTTTTATATAATCTTTTTCCTTGGAACTTAGAAAAAATTATTGAAATAAAGTTAAAAAAGGGTAATCTGGGCGTATAATAACCCACAATAATAAATTCACTTGTAATGTATTTTTATTTTTATAGTATATGGATATTACGGTCACGACATATTTGGATGAACTTTGGTTCTTGGATTAATAATAATTTAAATTATACTTCATAAAATAGTATCACTTTTGTCCTTAACGTATTCCTCGGCTGTCTTCGCCGTCAGCAGCCTCAACACGGAGCTGATAGCTTTCAGGCTGCGGTCTGGATACCGTAGTTAGGCACGCCTAATCTGTGTCGTATGTCCCCCGGATCAGAGGAACCGTCGTACGCGAGTAAGAAGGTACCCTGATCTGGCTGAAGTAAAGTAGCCTTCGTATTCCCGTACTACGGTTCCACTGAATCAGGCGTGCCGTAACCCGGCGTCCATGACAGCCATGTGACGGCAGCATACAGGCTACCTTACTTCGGCCCGTTCAGAGTGCCTTCTTACCCCCATACTACGATTCCACTGAAACGGTCGACATCCGACACAAATCAGGCGTACTGTAACACGGCGTCCATGACAGCCATGTTACGGCGACATACAGACTACCTTACTTCGGCCTGTTCAGGGTGCCTTCTTACTCCCATACTACCGGTTCCACTGATTCGGTGGATATCCAACACTGATCAGGCGTGCCTTACAACGGTATTGTAAGGTCTGCAGCTTACAATACCGTAACTGACTGCAGCTTGATAGCGGCCTCATCAGTCTTTAGGCTGCCGGATCAACATTTCTAGTTGGGATTTGAAGTGGTCAGAGGGTGATATATGGCTATAAAGAGTGAGACGCGAGCTGCTTCAGCGGAAAATGCAGAAGTTGGAGGCTAAGAAACGATTAAGCTCTGAGCTGGCGAGAGTAACTCATTACAAATTTGAAGCACATGAAGCGAATAGGACAGTGGAAACGAATCCCATAGACTGCGCAGTGTAGACCCATCTCAATGTCATCTACAATTTGTCACAAAGTTTTTAAAAAATAATGCTTTTTAAATACGGGGATAGATTTTCCACCAATTGGACGTCAACGTCGGCGAAGCTAAGGGCACAGCTAAATTGTGAATGAAAAAATAGATTTGCTCGTTTATACGAAAGGACTCGGGCCGAAAACCATAAAAATTCGTTCAGGTAGCCCTTTTCAAATCTAACAACATTTATATTCAAAATATCTTTTTAAAACTCGATCCCTCTAACATGATTGGTGTCCCGTTACTTTTTTTACAACCTACCCACGAACGCATACACATTACCACATGCACGAGTAGGCGTACATACACAGATACACACGAGGCCTCCCATTTCACATTTACATGCAAAGATATCGCATTTATGCGTAGTTCGGAAAAATGTTTTAAATAAAATGTATGATGTTTGAAAGGGATCATCTGATAATATCTACGCCCGGTATCCGCCTGGAGACGCCTTTTAAAATACTAAAATAAAACAAAACGTGTAAGAATCCAAAAGGAATACAACTACACGGTTATACTTTTAGAACACGAGAACAATTGATCCGAGTCACACGATCATACTAAATAGACAGTGGAATAACGTTTGTATTAAATAATAACATTTCGGTTATTGATCAAAGCGATCCAAGACGTCTATACGCATTTTCTCTCATTATTGTCCGGAAGATAAGATAACAAACATTGAAATAATATTGATGACGTATCGAAGGGAGCGGATCCAAAATCACTCAAGAATACACGAACCCTCGGCTATCGGCCTTCTTGTATTTTCTAGGGCGAAAGATTATGGTGGCTTTACACATACAGGACAAGCCTTCCATGGAAGTCACGCGTAATTGATTATTTTTATTCAGGCTTACGCCCTGAAACGAAGTGGTTTTTTTATATTTTATTCATCAAAGCATACGCATTGACCTCTTTTCGAGACCGCTCGAGCCAATGCAACTGTTTAAACAACGGGACTCTGAATCCTCCTATCAGATAAGATGTAGATTGCCCATGTTGACAATTGCTTGCTAGCACTCTTGAATTTAAGAGCTATCATTCTTGCCGCGGTTTTGAATCGCATTACACGGCGTCAAGCGAACAAATATGTAAACAAAAAATACTCATTTGTTTTTTGTTTAAACGATTTAGCGTGATTTTTACTGTCGTTTGAATTAAAGTATTCCTTTCGCAGAGGGCCGTATTGTGTGGGGGCATAAGCAGGGCCCTTTTGAGTTATTAGTAGACTCAAGTAGATTATAAGTCATCTAGTATGACCCTCCTTTGAAAATCCTTGCCGATGGTGGAATTTTTTTCGCTGCCAGGCAACTCCTGAAAAAATTTTTAAACGATTTCTTGTACAGAAAGGTAATCGGCAAAGTGTAGCATAGGGAAAAACATTAAAATTTATTTTTCAGAAATAATGCTGTTTGGAAAAAACTTTGTCTTTTACCAAAATGTTTAGTTTTGAAAACTAATAAAAAATGAACGCGGCATCCAATCGAAAAAAATCCTATGCTATATCCTAGATAATGTTATTAAGAATATGTAGTATATTCATCAAAAGCGGTTGAGTAAATCCCGAGATACTTTGTCCACCAGTTTAAAAACAGGGTCCTACTAGACGACTTATATATCCGCAATTAAAATTTTTTCGTATGCTTTTTTTTTATTCGTTTACGAAACTATAATGTATTCATGAAAAATAAAAATTTCTTTATCTATTTAATAGTCGCTTCAAGATTTTCTATTATTGTTAAACCTCTTTTTTCGAGCGCCAAGGTGGTGCAACCCCTTAAATCTAACCTCTTATGAATTTATGAGAACGCTATAACAGGAGATATTTCAATACTGTTAACAATGAATGATGGAAATTCTTCACGACACTAACTATCCATAAGTCCAAATTGGATATGGAAGTACAACTCCAACGTTCGTGTGCTTATCAAATCCAAGTGGCAATTATATTGGAGAACATGTACGCGAAACAGAAAACAACGCACCTTCCTGTTGACAAAAATATTTATATATTCAGTTATATGTATACGTGTATATATTGATTTCGCTTGATGTATAGAATTTTCGCCGACATTTCAGTGACATCGTGCTATTATAGTACAACCAATATGTATGATAAAAGAATCCAAGTATTATCGCAAAAACACCTCGAAGTTATAGTTACCCTTACCCGAATGGAAAATACAACTCATCACCGTCTAGCCCTGAGCTAGTAAAGTTCCATTTCATATCGCCACTAACTAGCCGTTTTAGCTAGTGGTGACTGGTGACAGTCACCACTAGCTAAAACGGCTGGTGTGTCTGATGACTGGATACAGAAAATTAGGCGGTGACTAGACAAAAAAAAATATCCCCCAGCTGTATAATATTTCTTCTCCAGATAATGTGCAAAAAAGTTTTTTCACATTATTTATATCATGGCGTAATTTTACGATTTTCTTCCTCAACTGCCAATGTTGGTTATGATATTTGCACTACAAATATATTAATTGATTAATCTGAAATTATATCATAAAACAACGCTTAGGTGTGAGGTGGTTTCCAACCCTGTACCTCGGGGTGACAAATCTACGATGTTGTCCACTGAGCCAGTTCTACCTAGTTAATTTGTTCATTTCGGATCGTCTACACATGCAAAAAGTTGCGTTATTAAGAAATGGGTGGAATAGCAAAATGAATTAACATTATCGGATTGATTTTTTTTTGCAATGAGAGCTATATTCGCATAAAATTAAATAACCTCAAATTGTATTTATCCAAATATTTATTCGAATTAGCTAGTGACGAATTAATGAGCACGACGGTACTGCAATAATGCTATCCATTATTGAACTACTAATGAGGATATAAACATTATATAAACTAACTACGATCGACTGGGTAGTGGCTAACCAAAGAGCACATAGCCGTAGTTGGCTAGTGTTGACTAGGTCATCGCGAGATACCCACTTGAGGATTTTTTTTCTTCATTCATATTGTGACGATCATTGACTAGCCAGGTATGACTTAGTCATTATGTGGTATTTTAATCGTAAGGCAGTGCCATCTGTAATCAAGTTCGGGTAGGCAGTGACTAGCCAAGGGGTGCATAACCGCAGTTATCTAGTATTGGCTAGGTCATGGCGAGATACCCACTTGAGAGTTTTGTTCATTTGCAACGCCATCTGAAGCTCAAGTTGGCTTGCCAGCCATGAGTCACTCGCTAGATGATAGTACGTGTAGTCACATAACCTCACTTTGTTATTCGTAACCATGGCTAGTCCAGTACGGCCTAGTTACTAGGTGGAATTTTTATTGTAATGCAGCGACATCTATAGTGACAATCGATTGGGCAATGAATAGATAAGGGCTGGACAACAAAATATTTAGAATATAACTAGCTCATAGCGAGGCAGCCATTAGTCAGTTCGTATTAGCTCAATTGGGCGAGCCAGTTACTCATGCCACGTAACTCACAATCAGAAAGGCTAGCACCATTTCTACTCGGGACGTAACTCAGACGGGCTAGCACCATTTCTATTCGGGTAGTTGTACTTTAGCACCAAGCAAATTTACAATGGCCTCGAAACATCGACCGTTTTTTCAACTAATCAAATATGTTCGGAAATCCGATTATGGAATATACTGCCACATGTACTGCTCTTGATGTCGTTAGTAAAACGATCAAGTATGCATATAGTTGGTTCAACTGTTTCCGTGTCTCTATACGGTATAGAGATTTTGGCTACATACTCTCGGGTATGCTCCACGGCACCTTTTTTAATGACGTTCATTTATTTCGTTCTCACACCCTAAGGGATGAGTGCGTTGCCGCCAGGCAAAGAACGTTGTTTTCCAATATTTGTTTTTAACAGCTTTGCGACCGTTGTCGGAGCAAGTCACTATGCAGCGGTCAATAAAAGCGCACTGTAAACGCAATTAAAAACTAAATATTTACCAAACTCATGTAATTAATGAAAAATATAAACGCATCTTCAGGTATTTCAGAATAAAATAACAGTTGATATTTTTTTTTAAGTTAAGATATTCCTTACGCGGAGGGCCGTATTTCGTGGGCGCATAAGCCAGACCCCTTTTGAATCATTAGCAGATTACAATGATGCTCAATAAAAATAAATTGCAATCAATTATTATACCCAACGATAAACTGGAATAAAAAATTTCGTATAAATTTTGTAGATTTAGACATTTTTACATGTTCTCTGAGAAGTCGCGGTTACGAAAATTCTTCTGCTAGTCACATTTTTCTTAGTTTTATCACTAATATTTTTTTCACACATGCGGTGACCCCCAGTTTTTAAAGATGGGCCAATCAGGCGCGCCCGATGAGCGGGCTTACGTCGGTGAGCGATACGCGCGTGTAGTGGAGCACCCGCCTGATTGGCCCGTCTTTAAAAATTAATAACAATTCAGGGGTTGATCCGGGAACCATACATGCTTATATCAATCGACTCAGAATTTCACCCCCAACCCCCCATTTCAGGGATGACATTCCGTCCTGGGACACCCTGTAGAAAGTACGATCGACATACTGCTTATTACGATTATAATACTAAGGTTTCAATACATTCTGCGCACTTGACTCGACAAGATATTTGCACAAATTTCCAGGACTCACGCCAAAAAACGCATGCAAAACTAGAGCATTCGTATTTAACTGTCAGCTAATTATATCATGGGCACATAAAACAAAATAGAGGGTTCCAATTGAGGGATTTAGTTGGCTTTTTAATATTCGGGCTACGAAATTAAAACGTCCTTAGCTAGACGTTCGTAAAACAATGAATAATGCAACGTGAAAGCACGCTTATATCCTTGCAACGTACCATGACGACCATCAAATAACAGCTTACATTGTTCACATAGGAAAAGGGAGAGAAAAAAATATTTTTTTAAATCACACCGAACAGTGGGCCCTTTGAGGAAAAAAAATAGAGAATAAAAGATAGGAAATAACGTAATAAAACGAATGTGAGTTGGACTATCGACAGAGAAACAGAAGTACTCCATGAATTCCAACAATTTCGTGGAACCAATAGCCACGTCGGGCTGCATACGTTGGCACCGAGATAGACGTAGCGAAAACACGAAAGGTCCGAAAAACAATCTGACAGTAAAGGGATCAAATGGATGAAAAAAGCGAGTAGGATGAATTGCAAATGAGTGAGCAAGATAAAAAGTTGATTGCGAGCCGTGAAATATTCTGGACGTTTTTCTCTCAACCTTCGAAATACCATCCAATAAATTCGGAATTTCGATAAAGAGCACTCTGTTAACACAGTGGTGTTCCGTTCGCATATTTTTCGAAATCAATGAAATCGGTATCTTCTATTGATTAATTATTTCCACGTACATAGGGTTTTGAAGTATTTTTTTACATTGTATCTCTCTCTGGAAGCTCAATTTAAAGGGTCAAAATGATGAATTTTTTTCTAATAATACATTGGTTGGAATGAATTAATTTCTTCCCAACATGTTTTTGTTTATAATGTAATTTTTTCAGAAGAATATCTTTCAAAGTGTTCGTGGTGCTGCAGTTGGCGTTGCAGTCCTCCAGCGGCGAGGGCCGAAACGGCAGGATCTCTACCAGGCTCAAATGTAATCTGAAACGAAAACAATTTTTTTTTCTTCAAATACATCCAACGGGCTATGGGTTCACGATCCACTTTTCGAAATTTCGAAAAATACGTAAAATGACAGCTTCTCCAAAGTAAACTTCATTTTTCTCTTGTAAAACAACATGCTGACGTCATTGTTATTAACAAATGTTTCATCCAATAAAAAAATGCGATCGTGAACCAAAAACGACTACTGTTTGAATGCTAACTGTGCAAATTCAAGTCAATATAGTGTGAAAGTTACTCAAGATATCAGTCCCGCCGTGTCAAGATATGTCGTTTCGAGATAATTGCGTTCAAAGTTTTGGTACATACCCCCTTAATATATATTCTATCTATACATATAAATATATACCTATTCTATCTATACACATAAAACAGTTCCTTCACTAACTGACTGAATAACCAACTGACGTATAGACAACGCACAGCCAAAACTGCTGAAGATAGAAACATGCAATTTGGAAGATATGTTCCTTAGAAGGTGTAGAGATGCACTCATAGAGGATTTTTCGAAAATCAACTCTTAAAAAATTAAAATGGGATGTAAAAGTTTGTATGGAAAATTGTATTCCTTACCCTCATCAACTTAAAACTTGATATGAATATTCTTCAAAACAAATAATAAAACGCATATCTAAGATATTTTAATATAATTCCTAAATAGAGGTGCAATAGGGTGTTAAAGTTTGTTTGGGAAAATCGAATTTCCTGCTTTTATCTAAATAAAATTCGAAAGACATGTTCCTTAAAAATTTTCGGGACAATTGGCGCAGTGTTACCATTTGATTTAAATGTATACAGTAAATTATTTCTCATATACTGGGTGCACCTTCCAAATTTTTAATCGATCGTCTACACCGTTCCTATAAAATTTACGATGAATTAAAAAAAACCCTTTTTAACATAAGGAGATATTTTATCTGTCTACGCTCATCGCTGAATGAGTTTTTCGTACGAAATAGCGTGAAAAAATGTTAAAAAGGTTATGAAAAACTGTCGAATCACTCAGTACATTATGACAAATTCGTCATTAGGGTCACAATGTTAAATGCTCGATGTCAAAAAATGTTTGTTCAATAGTAAATTTTATAGAAACGGTGTAGAAGATCGTTTTAAAATTTGGAGGGTACATTCAGTATATGACAAAGAATTTACTGTATAAATTTGAATCAAATAGTAACATTCCGTTAAGTGTCTCGAAACTCCTTAAAGGGCGTACCTTATAACCAAGCTACCGTCCTACATCGATAAAACTTCGGCCCGTTGTTACATCACGAACATAAGTGCTATGCTCACAACGTGCATATTCGCTTATGATTTTGTGATACTTGGGAAATAATATCCCGTGCAGAAATGTGACCGGGCATTCCCTAATTTAAGTCGGGCCCTGGCCAGGCTTGCCTCGTCCGATTCACCTGACCTGATAATATCCCGTCCAGAAATATGACCGGGCATTCCCTAATTTAAGTCGGGCCCTGGCCAGGCTTGCCTCGTCCGATTCACCTGACCAGGCCCTTTCACGGAACAGACCAGAAATATCACAAGATCGTTTTTTATGGCCACACTCTTTATTTGGAAATTGCAATGTTCTAGCTGAAATACATTGCGAGCAAGTACATTTTCATGTAATGTATAGCCAGCCAGAACATTGACATTTTCTTTAAAGTGAAGCTTAAGAACTATGTAAAGCTGCTTTGCTTTTTACCCCATCAAATATATATTTATAATTAATTAGGATGAAACTAATGCATCTGTTGTAATTCTATTCACCATTATAAACATTTTCCCTTATCGATGATAATCTACGAGAATAAATATGCTCATCATAAATAATGGTATTTCAAGTACTAATTTGAACATAACGAATAACTAAATTATTTGATAAGACAAAAAAGTAAGGAGGGTGGATCGTGGTTTTTAAAATCGATGTCACCTTGTCAGGAAATATCAATATTTTGGCCGGGAAGAAATGACCTGTATGTATTTCACCAACAATCCGCCAGGTGGCTTCGAGCGAAGCGCTTCCCATAACCAAAGTATCGTCGTAAAACGATAAAACCTCGACCCGATATTATATCACTAATAGAAGTGCTATGCTCACAGCGTGCACATTCGCTTATGATTTTGTGATGCTTGTGAAATAATAAGTACCAGTACGACCTGATACTATTTATTTCACTCGGGTATATGGCTCAAAGTCCTTTTCCAATACCTGAGCATTACTCTATCCGTCCGCCGGTTTATTTCTTATGGCCCGGTCAGTACACTATCACCTTTCTCGGAATTTCGCAGCGATTTTCCGATCTCTTTCCTCGTCAGTTCTTGATCAGCTACAGAAAAAAGGAGCGGCGGATCAGGGCTAGGACTAAGATCTGTTGTATTGCAAACCTGATCCACCATGGACGGCCTGACACCATGGCCTGATATGATCTAGGGAAGGCAGATAAGGGGCAGTACTTTTTTCCGACTAAAATTTCTACACGAGTAACTGACTCATAAAAATTGGGAGATTCTCAATTAGACTGTATATATTTATATATATATATATATATACTTTTCTTTGTTTATATGTTTACGCACAACTCTGACCAATACGAGGGTCATTTGGAAGTTTCGGGCCTTATCAACAAAAAGTGATAGTAGAAAAAATTTCTTTGGTCGTCCGATAGATGACCTTGATATATGTAAACCGTTAGAATTTCAATACATTCTGATCATTACTTTTTCTACGGCACTCTTCCAAAGTTGCCAACTGACGCTGTTTGTCAACAATGGAGAAAATCGAGTACCGTCCAGTGATAAAGTTCCTTAATTTGAAAGGAAAAAAGCTCAGGAAATGAAAGATGAGTTAGACTCCGTATAAGGTGAAGTCTCCCCTTCATTTACAGCGGTCAAATATTAGGTGGCTGGGTACAAACGTGGTCGCACGAGCATTTTAGACGAGGAACCTTCCGGGCGTCCGAAAACCGCTACAAGTAATGAAATGGTCGATTCAGTGCATCAAACTGCGAGAGAAGATCGTCCATTGACTGTTAAGGATATTGCTGAGGCTTGTGGGATATCATTTGAACGCGTGTTCAAGATTTTACATCAAGATTTGAATATGAGCAAATTAACCTATAACTGACATATATCTTACTCCTGTTCGCTATTAGTATCTTGGGGAAGTTAATTTTCGATAGTGTAAGGAAATATCCATTTTATGAAAACCTACTATAGTATATAGTATTGAACAACCAATGTATGCTTGTAAGATTGGTGGTTGCGGTTAACATACACTGACCGGCCACGAGTTTGGATACACTAATCGAAATTTCTTACCGCACTAAAAGTTAGATAGCGAACCCAAAACTGAAGATAATTGAATTTCCCACGTGGCGTTTTGAATAGGAGACGTTTACCTTTATTTTGCTTTTTTTAGAAAATTATGTACGATTTTTTTTTGGCCGTCGAAATTTAATTGCAAATTTTGTGGAAGTTTTTTTCCTCGCTTTTTTCCATGCTAAACTTAAAAAGGATACCAAAATTTACATTTTTGTTTTTTAGAAAGTTTCGTACGATTTCTTTTCGCCTCAGTATTGAATTTTTAGCTAAAATGTTTTAGAAAAAAAGGTGTCATCGAAGAACTATAGGGAAATGTCAAGTTCAGAGGAAATGTCAAGAGGGTAAAAAGATGCATGGGTTCACACTGAAGTGGCTAGAATTTTTTCAGAATTTTTTTGAGATTTTTTTTACCATTTTTGGTTGGAACTTTGATGTGTGGAGAGGCTCCACTTGGTAATTATGGGGTCTAGGACAATATATTGAGAAAGGAAATTTGTTTATATTTTTATTTTTAATTACCTACAATTTTTTTAGAATTACGCGAAAAAAAACTGTAATGTCACTACCAGCTTGAAAAAGGACAACATTATTGATGATTATTATGAAAGAGTCGTAATCTTTTATTAGATTAAAACGATTAAAAAGATTAAAAGATTGAAAAGATTCGTAATCTTTTATCAAGCCATGGTGGTTCATTATCATAATATATAATATACATTAAAAAAATTCAAAAAAATCGTAAAGATTCAGTATAGTCTGGATAATAACATATATATTTTTTTCTATTAATTTTCGATTGTGGATAACGCTACAACCTCCTTTAATGGATAAAACTCAATTAAAACAAAACAGATTTTGGTTTCATCCAAACGAGTATAAACTGGACATAAAAAACCGCAAATTTCTCGGTGAATTACGAGAGTATTCAATTAGATTGTTACGCATTAGGCAGAGGTAGAATGTAATATAAATTCGGTGAAGGAGTTTTTAGTGCGCGAACTATATTTAAAAAATTGTGTTCGAGTATAGAAGACATATTTCCTCGAAAACATATAGCCGTATAGAAAAAGCCTTGTATCGTGTTTAACATCAGTTTCCATTGAATTCAAACAAAAACGATCTGGCCGTTCTTCCAACCGTCACTCTGTAAAAGGTATCAAAGGAATAATAGCATGGGCGGAGGAATCAATGATAAAACAACCTCGAGTTACGTTGCCTCGCGTATACTCCGGACATTCGCCCTTTCCTCTAGTATACATCAAAAGGTATCATGAATAAAGAGTGCAGGAAAAGGGAGTATCCACGGTGTACTTTCTGCGCTACCTCAGGCAAGCGAAAAAGCGCCGCCAAGACATGCCGGAAAAGTTCGAAAAGTAAACAACAAGAATATTCGTACCTTAAAATCTTCTTTGCTCGTTCAGCCATCTCCAAGATTCATCGCCCTGGTGTACCACGAGAAAGCATTTTTTTTACGAATTCACGTAAATAAATTCTCGCCGGTGAAAAAATCTTTTGACGCTGAGCTTGCATCTATGTTATTTTATTAGATAGGAATGTGCAAGCAAGAACGTGGGAGTTATTATTTTATTTCTCGTGTACCATAAGAGAACGAGAGGTATATACGTGTATCGGTGGTTCAGTGGCATATAATTTCGCTTAAGGAGTAAAGCCACTCCAGCTCTTTAAAATGGATAATTTTAAGATTTTTTTATAGGTGTATAATGAAAGCAATAAAACATTTAATTTAAATACTTTATTATACATAGTTTTAAGTATACAGAACATTTTTTGTTTGTAATTTTCCAATTGAAAATTTCGGCGTCAGAGTCCAAAACCGCAGAGTACCTCTCGAGCAAGTTGTTCCGCCGCCGAAAGGGTTTCTCCTGTAGTTTTCAACCTACAACAAAAAACCGAAAAAAAATCTTGAAAATACATATAAAAAGTTATGGAACTACGTAAAGTAATTAGAAAATACCTTAAAAAAAAAAGTTGTGCACATTTGAATGCAAACTTTTATTTTTGAGTAAAAAATCACATGATAAATTGTTTACAAAAAAAAGTTGATGATCAATCGCAAATTCCGCACGCAGCTCCATGGAGAATGCATCTGAGAAGATACGTTCAAAATTTCAAGTGATTCGGTGCATATTTGGCATATTTGGTTTCCGGCCTAATTGGAAGACATATTTTCAAGAAAAACGCGTTTAAAGTTTGAACTATGATTTAGAAATAGAAATGTTCAATTTACCTTTAATCTGCGATGCCAGCACCATAGATTTAATCTTCGAATTTAACATTGTTTTCTTCCTTTTCTTTTCTAAAACTGTATAAATGCTTGAGTGGCTTTACCCCTTAAGGGAGACTACCGATTTAGAGCCTACAAAAAGATGAATTTCAACCATTTTTTATGGATACCCAGTTGATAGGATGAAAATTCCGTTTACTCGCCTTTATTATATATAGCCTCAAGTATCTTTAAAAAAAATTAAGGGATTTTGTAACAACATAGCGATGCTGAAGCTGGATGAAGCGAGTCACCTTTGTCTGGTCGTATCCTGCGGCCGGTAACTGTTCTGTTTCAATTTTTTACCTCAAACGAAAATTCAAAATTATTCGAGTTCTCCTTAAGATTTGCCGGCCACAGAACCCTATCAGACAAAGGTGAGTCGCTTCACCAAGCTTACAAGATCTTGTGAAAAATGAGTAAATATCCTCGAATATATGTAGAATAAAGGCCACTAAACGGAATGTTGATTCTATCAACTGGGTACCCATAAGAAATTGTGGAAGTTCACTTTTTTTCCGGGCTCTAGACTATTAGTCTCCCTTAGTTTTCAGATGAATTGTAAAATTCATCAATTACTCCAGATGAATTGTAAATTGTAATTCTAAGATGAAAATATCAAAACAAACTTTTTAATTGCCATAGCTAACAAAATATTTTATTATGATAGTAGAAAAACATTCGAAATAATTGCAACAAATAATATTGGAGATATTGATAAATAAGTGGCGAAATGACTAAATGACCAGTAAATAGACGAAATTACCAGTAAATGGACACTCGACCACCAATAAATGGACGTATAGGTTAGATGAACGCTGTAAGGAATAACGATTTATTATTTATTTTATTAAATGCTAGATTTGAAGATCACTGTGAAAATAGAATTTTGTAAAATGTTAAAAACTAATGAAATGATAATATGATAACATTTTATGAACTGTAAATTGTCAATTCTTAACAGTCATTAATTTTGAAAATGTTCAGCAGATGAGCTAAATGTTTCACCGTGCTTTGAGAATTATTAGAACAGAGCCGATATATCCATTCACTAAAAAGAGGTTATAATACAGCACCTGGGAATAAACATGTTTAATTCTGACCTATTATTACGAATTTATTTAAAATGTTGGCAAAAAAATCAAAGATTGATTCTAACTTATATAATAAAATTTCTACTTGCCCTCAAAACTCATAAAAACTTATGTTTTCACCTTTAGAACATCTACTGTGCACAGCCGTATCGTAACTAAAGTTGCGCAATGTGCAAGTACCACAAACTAGTAATATTCCGGGTGGCGTCAAAATTTGATATTAAATTAAAAAATTAGTTTTAACGATACCTGTGATTTTTTGGTAAATTATAGTCATTTGAGTTTTTATCGACAATTCATATACTTATTTTAAATATGAATCACAATTCGTCCCTTCACTGACCCCCGTCCATTCACTGATGTGCCCTATTAGACGTCTAGCGTTATTTAGTATATAAATTATTAGATAGAAATGTGGCTAGCATGTCATCTCCATAAAGTGCTGCATAAATTAGACGATTTTTAAAGTCGTAATTTTTTTGTTGAGAGTTCGGTAACTTGGCTTGAAATTTACCAGTATACTAGTATGTATTTTGACTTAATCATAGATGAAAATCAGTTAATTGTTAAGTATTCGGGTTCGTAAAAGAAATGCTCTAAGGGCATTTATCACACGCCACGAAATTTCGACGCGGGGTCCCGTTACGGCGGTAGTGCAGAGCTCGCAGTTTTAGCTACGAGCCTCTGCCGCCAGAGGGAACCGCGCTCAATATCTACACAACGTCTCATTACAGGCTGTATGGGTGACTAATCCCAAAGCCCGCTCCTTATATCAATAAAAAAAAAACACACGTCTCACTATAGTCCCGTGTATTGGTGTGTATTCTCGCTACGCCGACCGCGTGCAGAAACAAAATAACGTTTTCGCACGCTGTTCGGTCGTAACGAACACACCTTATATATATATATGTGTGTGTGTGTGTGTGTGTGTGTGTATCGAGCAATGCACACACATGCAGGCTTAGTGCCTATGCTACGCCTCATGGTATGCCCTCGCTCTGCAGAAGAGCGGTGAAACTTTGTTACATTGTATAGGCAAATGAGCTCGAACCGATATCTTTTTTCGACGACAGCCATCGGTGGAAATTTTATGATGGGTGAACCTTCTAGCAAACGGGGTTTGGTAAAGACTCGTCTTGCAGAAGGGGAGCGACATTTTTTCATCATTTTGTAATTCATTTAACGAAATAAGCTCGAGCACGATTTATATACTCGATGCAGCTTATCGTCGATGAATTCGATTTAGGCCAAATTCTCGAACGAATGAAATCGCCCGAGACTCACTCAGCCAAAGAGTGGTAAAATTTTATAGGCAATGTCTATTATTTAAACAAATGCATTGGGCATTCATTCTCTCTGTTGCGGTTTACCTGCGGCAGGTTTTCCAAGGCTAGAATTTTCTAGCAATGGAAATCGCTAGACACTCTCTTTGCGAGAGAGTGCTACAGTTTGACAAACTAATGCCTATTGTTTAAACAAATATGTTCAACATTTTTCTCTCTGCCGGGATATATTTTCGGCAGGTTCTCCGCTCCAGTGAAGATCGCTAGAGCCTCGTTCTACGAAAGAGCGGTAAAATTTTTCCATCGCGAATTGTTTAAACAAATGGGCTCGAATCCCTTTCTTTTTTCGACAGCGGTCATCAGTGGAAATTTCATTACGGTAAAACTTTCTAGCAAACGGAGTTTGCTACAAACTCATCTTGTAGTAGGGTAGTTATTTTTAATTAATTTAAACAAATAAGCTCGAGTACGATATATGTTTTCGAAGCAGCTTATCATCGGTGCATTTGATTTCGGCCAAATTCTCGCTTAACGAGATCGCCCGGAGGCTCACTAAAAAAAGAGTGGTGACATTTTACAGGCGATGCCTATTGTTTAAACAAATACGTTCAGCATTCGATCTCTCTGCCAAGGCTTACCTTCGGCAGGTTTTCTGAGGAAAATATTTCCAAGTAATGGACATCGCTAGGGACTCTCTGCGAGAGAGCGCTACAATTGAATAATTAATGCTTATTGTTTAAACAAATATGTTCAACTTGTTTTCTCTGCCGGGATTTATTTTCGGCAGGTTTTCCGCGGATCAAAGTCTCCAGCAATGAAGATCGCTAGAGTCTCGCTCGACGGAAGAGCGGTGAAACTTTGCGATCGGGAATTGTTTAAACAAATGGGCTCGAATCGATTGCTTCATTCGACGATGGTCATCGGTGAAAATTTGATTACGGATAAACTTTCTAGGAAACAAAGTTTGCTATATACTCGACTTGTGGCAGGGTAGTGACATTTTTTCCAACTTTTCAAAATAAATTTCAACAAATAACCTTGAGTACGATTTATATTCTCTATGCAGCTTATCATCGATGCATTCGATTTCGGCCAAAATCTCGAACTAACGAGATCGCCCGGAGACTCACTCAACAAAAGGGCCGTGACGAGGGTAGTGAAACAATAGGTCATGCCTATTGTTTAAACAAATACGTTCAGAATCCGATTTCTCTGCCGAGGTTTACCTTCAGCAGATTTTCCGAGGCAAACATTTTCTTGCAATGAAGATCGCTTGAGACTCTCTCTGAAAGAGAGTGCTACAATTCAACAATTAATGCCTATTGTTTAAACAAATATCTTCAACATTTGTTGTCTCTGCCGGGACTTATTTTCGGCAGGTTATCCGCGGCTTGAAGTCTCAAGCAGTGAAGATCGCTAGAGTCTCGCTTTACGGAAGAGCGGTAAAATTTTGCCATCGCGAATTGTTTTTCCAACCTTTTTCAATTAATTTAAGCAAATAAGCTCGAGTACGATTTATATTCTCGATGCAGCGTATCATCGATGCATTCGACTTCGGTAAAATTCTCGAAGGAACGAGATTCACTCAACTAAAGAATGGTGACATTTTACAGGCGAAGCCTATTGTTGAAGCAAATACGTTCAGCATTCGATCTCTCTGCCGAGGTTGACCTCAGGCAGGTTTTTCGACGCAAGTATTTATTAGCAATGGAGATCGCCGGAGGCTTTCTCTGCAAGAGAGTGCTACAATTTATCCATTACTGTCTATTGTTTAAACAAATATGTTTAACAATTTTTTCTCTCTGGCGAGATTTATTTTCGGCAGACAGATCTGCTGATCGAAGTCTCTAGCAATGAAGATTGCTAGAGTCTCCCTCTACGAAAGAGCGGTGGAATTTTGCGATCGGTAATTGATTAAATAAATGGGCTCGAATCGATGTCTTATTTCGATGACGGTAATCAGTCGAAATTTTATTACTGCTGAACTTTCTAGCAAACGTTTGCTAGAGACTCGTCTTGTGAAAGGGTGGCGACATATTTCCATCCTTTTTAAATTAAGTTAAACAAATCCCTCCCCGATCGATGGGGAGGGATTACAAAATGACGAGGACAGATAACCCGAGACTCGAAAGAGAAATGGTATGTAAGATAACCCAATCGATGGAGAGGGATTGAAAAATAACGAGGACATATAACCCGAGACTCGAAAGGGAGAGGGTAGGTGAGATAACCCGATCGATGAAGAATGATTACAAAGTAACAAGGTACGATAACCCGAGACTCGAAAGAGAGACGGTAGGTAAGATAACCCGATCGCTGGGAATGGGTTAAACAATAACGAGGCAGGGATTGAAAAATAACCAGGCACCTGATCAGGCAAGGCTTCGCTGCACTCACCGATACGCAAAGCAACCGCCTTCTAGGAATTGCGCTGCCCGACATTTTCCTTCTCGAACACTTCTTTTCACGACCAAGTTTCGGAATGGCACACTTGGTCATCTGCGCACTGTACACAAATATTCGGCCGATCACGTGAACTTTTCGCCGATTCGACGCACGTTTCACGACTATACTGGTGAACCCTTTTTCACACATCGCGGATAAACCGACCCGTTCTAGAATTCTTGCGAATGTATGGCGCACGCAGCAACGTATTTCGAAAAAAAACTGCATGTGAACCGAACGAATATACAACGTTCCCCGAGGGGTGCCGCTTCCGACTGTCAAAAAACAATTTGCTGTCGCGGAAGGATACGAGCGCGGTCGGTAAAAACGGAACGATGCGAGCTGCGTACTGTCAGTGAGAAAACAGATGAACTAGACTATCGTTGGACTAGCTTTGTTGGTACAGTTTTGCTACTTTTATGTAAAAAATTTCAAAATGAGTTTTCTCCCCCATTTATTCAATGAAACAAGTGAAACAAAGCTTGAAACGTGTGATTTTTCATGGTCCTGAGCATGGTTCCCTCCAAATTACCGAAAACGCGATGAAATACTTCATAATTCATACTTTATCCCATGGTAACCACAAACTGTAATTTTTTTTTGGAAATTTGGGAAAATGGCGAGAACCATGCTCTCGGAGCTGGCGTCCTGCATGCCCACAAGAAATTTCATTCCAATTGGTTGTTCCGTTTGTGAGAAATTGCATTTCAAAATTTCGAAGTGGTCGGCGGCGTGTGATACATGGCCTTAACAGAGGATACGAGAGAAAAATGTGCTCTCATTTCTAATTAAAATATAGAAATTGATAGTTAAAAAAATTGATTCTCATCCGAAACAATCCGTAAAAATTCTGTACGAAATCAGATCTCCGCGTGTAAAACAATACCGTGGATTGGGGTTACTTTGATCAATTTAAAAATGAAAATCAATATATCTCTTTAAATAAGATCGTAAAAAAATGGTTTAAAATGGAAATATCAACTTTTATTAGTCTTTTTATCTTCTAAATTACAATTTAAAATATTAAAAAATAAACGAGAAAAAAAATGTAGTCGTCATCAAAGTTATACTGAGAGTGGGGTTACTTTGATACCCGCCATTTTCTTAATGAGAATCGAAAGTAACCCTATAAAGGAGCATTTTTCCTAAAGAAGAAAAAAAACGGTCAACGGGATCGAATGTTACAAGGATTTTTATAGCTTTGGGGTTACTTTGATCGAACAAATATTACACCTTTACTTTTCAAAATCAACTTTATTGATAAATAACTGATATTTTATAATTATTTATGCGGTAACACATCCATAAACTTCGAAACATTGAAAAACTAGAAAAAAACAAATTGTAAGGTAGGTAACATATTAGGTGTAGTAAAAAGAAATCCATTATTTTTGCAATAGATGGCTTTAGTAATCTGTATCTCGCGTTGTATAAGTGCGATCGGATTACGCTAGACGGCGTTAGAAAGATAAGATTTCGTACTAAAATAAACATCTCAGACAGTTTTGTGATTCCTTGACTCAATATTGTTTGAGCGCGCGTCAAAGATGGCCACCAGCAAAGTGAAAATACGCCATATTTTACAGTTTTTCTTCGATAAAGGCGAAAACGCAAGCCAGGCGGCTGAAAAAGTGCATATTGTTTATGGTCCTGATACTGTAACAGCCAATCACGCGCAATTTTGGTTTCGTCGATTCCGTTCCGGTAATTTTGATGTCAAATATGCACCACGCTCTGGAAGGCCAATTGTCAAAAATGTCGATAAAGAAATGGAAATCGTCGAGTCCGAACGTCATGTAAGCACTGTTTCGATTGCCCAGGAGCTAAACATTGCACAAAAAACCCTTTGGAACCACTTGAATAAGGCTGGATACAAAAAGAAGTTCGATGTATGGGTGCCACACGAGTTAACGCAAAAAAACCTCATGGACCGAATTTCCATCTGCGAATCGCTGCTGAATCGCAACAAAATCGACCCATTTCTGAAGCGGATGGTGACTGGTGATGAAAAGTGGGTCACTTACGACAACGTCAAGCGAAAACGGCGACAACGTCCCACCAGCTGTGTGTTTGGTGGGATTGGCAGGGAATCATCTACTATGAGCTGCTCCCGTACGGCCAAACTCTTAATTCGGACCTGTACTGTCAACAATTCATCGATAGTGACTGTCAACCACACACATCGATAGTGACTCGCCAGAAGCTCCGGGAGCTTGGTTGGGATGTTCTTATGCATCCATCTTATAGTCCGGATCTGGCACCAAGTGATTACCACCTGTTCCTGTCTATGGCGAATGATTTTGCTGGTGAAAAATTCGCCTCAAGAGAAGCTTGTGGAAAACGACTGTCCCAGTTTCTATGTTTCTTCTATGGTTTCTATGAGAAAGGCATAATGAAATTACCTTCAAAGTGGCAACAAGTTATCGATCAAAACGGTGCATATTAACCTAAATCGGATCATTCTAACTATGCTAAATAAAGCCTTCAATTGCATGCAAAAATAATGGATTTCTTTTTACTACACCTTATACTTATGTCTACCTAGGTGACCTAAATCACAAAAAGAGATCAGATTGTTCATTAGGAACATTTCTTAACCTACAATTCTGCAACATTAATATCAAATGGGAATTCAACATAATCATTTTTATCGCTAGGTTTCGGCAAGAATGATTTTATATCAATGCTATCGATTTCAGATATATCGCCTTTAATTCTCTTGAATCTTGTTTTACTTCCAGCTGATTTGAAACCTTCCACTAGTGAAGGGTCTAATTCCATTATTTGGCAAACATACTTATACGTTTTTTTTCCACGACTGAGAATACTGATAATACTCCGAGACTAGCAATAAAGATAATACGTGGGGTGAAATTGATCAATGATCAATGTTACTCCGTCGAAGCGATCAAAGACACCCCAACGAAACAACTGCCGTCCATGAAATGTATTTTTGAGGTTATACCGCACAACAAAGAATAATGGTGTAGTTTAATGAATATCTGACAAGATGATTTTTACCAAAAATATGTCATTGCAACACTCAACTTGTTATTTTTGAAATTATTCGAGCATAAAGAACAGTTTATATACATTATTTACGTTTTTTTATAGTTTCACGATCACTTAAACCAGTTCGTTCGTGCTGCGTCTTCTGAGTGATGACATAAAGCGACCTTCAGGCTTGCCGACCGTAAAAAAACTTTCGGTCGCCGTCAGGAACTTCGTAATTTGAATTAAAAAAACAAAACAAAGTTTTTATCAAAGTAACCCCACGAATCAAAGTAACCCCAATCCACGGTAGCCAGTGTAAGACAGAATTCGGTAAACTTGTAAAAGACGTACGCTGATCCATTTTGTTGGTGACCAAAATCATTTGCCTCTTCAGTTTTATACTTTTCAGTAGCTAAAGCTGTGTAGATAGTCGCGTACGCGTATGTAGACGAAAAATATATATGTGTGTGTCATGTAACATCGGCTACTGTCATAGTGAGGAGAAAAAAAAATACGTGTACATGAAAAAGGCAAACGGGCGACGCTGCGTCGGATATTCCGTTTTCAACGACACTTCAGGCCGTTTACATATATTTGCTGGGGACTTCCGCAACCCCTACCTTCTGTCCCTCTCTACCCACAATTCCGTCGAACTACGACCCGTCCATCTGCCATGAATGTTGTCCTATATCCGATATATATGTATAATCGTTTTATATCTATCATCTGAATTCAGCAATGGCAGTTTACATTTTGCCCATTCCAGTTTTGCTGCACGAAGAAGACGTTGCAACCCCAAGCACACACACACATGCATATGAGCATATACGTATACACAGACAGATTTCTTCAGTACGGGCATGAATATGGTATTCAATGTCGACAACGCCATTCCTTGCCGAAGAATTCGGGGAAAACGAGCGATCTGTACACACGTAGATATAACGATGACGTATAATGGGCTTGAGATTCCATCCTTGTTGCTTACAGTCAAAAGGGCGGGGGCTTTTGTAGAGAAGAATACGTTTTATGCCTTTGACGTGACTGTGGGCGTGGGGAAAGGAGAAGGCCGATATATAGGCCTGTACCATAAGGGTAGTACGACGCGGAGAGAAAATTCGTGTATGAAGGGAGGACAGTGAGTGGAACGGTGAAAGAAGAGAGAGTAGAAATAACTTGGCGTTCTTTTATACTTGGCATTCCTCGTTTTAAATATCGTTCTCGAGGACTGAAATTGCTCGTTCGTTCTGCCAACTCGTGATAAAATATCGAGAAAGAAGATATATATATATATATATATATATATACATATATACATCTTTCATGCATTCCTTTATTTTCTCGTCTTTTCTCTCGTACTTCTTCCTCTTAGTAGCTTTTTTTACGATTATCCAGCTATATATTCACTCCAATGACCCAGCCTTAACCCTTCGTATGGTAACACGATCGGTAAAAGCTGGAGCTTCTGGCTCTCCTTCCTGCCCCCTCTCCTCTTACCAAACTATTTTTCCTGCACAGTAATTCCGTGATCCTCTACACTCCTACGGGAAATAACATCGTTAATTATAAACACCTGGATTACCTTCTCTTTTCACCCGAAAACGTTGCTTGCCGAACTCTCGAAAATCCCCGTCGCATTTTCTAATCCAACGATTGCTCTCTCTGTGTGCCTTATTTCCCTTCTTTGAGTATAGTCGGAGTATAGATTAAAGTTTGATGATGATCGCGACACGTACTCAATGTGTCGGAGCCTCAGCTTTATTTGGTCGTATCGGCAAATTCATTAAGGGCTTACACCCCATTGGCGCTCGTAAAAATAGGTATAAAAATAATTAATATTTTCACGCGACTATCAAATAATAATTTTTATTTTTCACAAATATATTATATTTTTATGAACAAATTAAAAAAAAGCGAATAAATAAATGGCGGTTATGTAAGTCGTGTAGTAGAACCCTCTTTTGAAAATGCTTGCCGATGGTGGAATTTTTTTCTCTGCCAGACATCGTCTGAAAAATGAATAAATAAATCTTTAAAGAAAGATTATAGCTAGAGTGTAGCATAGGGATTTTTTTATTTTTGTAAAAATGACAGCAGTTCGAAAAAAACTGATTATTACCAAATTTTTGAGTTTTAGAAATGAATGAAAAATGAATGCGGCATCCAATGAAAAAAAAATACTAAGCTACATCCTAAATAATATTATAAAGAATATGTGGTATCAATGTCATCGAAATCGGTTGAGTAGATCCCGAGATATTTTGTTCATTTTTGTTTTGAAAACAGTAGTTTCGAGAAAAACGCGAAAGAAAAAAAAACGTACCGCGTCAACGGCTCAAAATCAAATATTTTTTTATATTACCTTCAATCTGCGAACATTCTTAAAAGTATAAATAATAAATCTAGCCAAAAGAAAACGATTTTTTCGAAGATCTCAAGGTGGTGTTTAATCTGACTTTGTGTCGTGTACCAACGTAATTCGTGATTGCACGAGGTCAACGGTAAGACATGTGTTTTATCCACTGAATTAGCATTTAAAAGAATCGTCCATTTGGGAATTCGCTTATTGTTTGGAAAAATGTCGGCAACGGACGCGGGAAAGAGAGAGCGGCGACGGAAAGTGCCGTTTACCGGCCTTTTCAATGTGTACATACTAACATACACAGTAACGAGGCAAACTAAATATACAGGAGTATAGGAAAAAGAGAGAGAAACGAAGGAGGGCCACCCCAAGGCAATTCGTGTAGTATGATATGGCCCGGTGCCGGTATGGTAAACGATAAATATCCAGGAAATAATACGTTCACTGATTTTCGCACACCTCGACGCTTTACCAAAAGTATAGTCTCCCCGTATGGGCGATTTTATTTTAATAGCATACAATAAATGCGTTCGGTTATCTCTCTACAAATATCACAGTTAAAGTTCAATGGAGGGAAATCGATAAATGTGTACATCCCAATTGAGCCTGTATCGCCGAAATAGCTCGCCCGCCGAGATTTGTTTTTAATAACGCTTCATAACAAAATTCATCGAATTCCGGCACCAAAAACTATCCCATAAAAAAAAGTATAGACCCTGGATCTCTGTTCTTTTTTTTGTGACCTTTACCTGTTCCTACGTAGGAACACAGGAAAATATAATTTAAAAAAAATGAAACAAACCCCAAATGGACGTATTCTAAAATTGTATTGCTGGACGTGGAAAGCCCCAGGCACATAATCCCGACTAGAAATTTTGCTAACGGACTGACTAGGGCCGGATCCGGCATCCGTATCCCGTACTACGGCACTGAACAAGCGGCCGGATCCGGCATCCGTATCCCGTACTACGGCACTGAACAGACGGCCGGATCAGGGCTTTATCAGGCGTGTAACGCTTTTTGTCATCCGACCCGGATCCGGCTGCCATTTACGGCCCTGATCCGGCGGCCGATTACGGCCCTGATCCGGCTGCCGGGCCTGAAATGAAAAATAAAAAAGGCAACAAATGACGAATAAAAATATTCTGGTAGTATTTTTCGTTTCCATATGCTTTACTTATTTATATTGCTGCATATATGATAATTAGATTAAAACGTGTTCTGCCTCATTAAAGTTTTGTCTAGCCTCGGTTTCGAACCTACGTCTTCTAATTCTAGAGCTGAACGCGCGACCTACTTAGCCATCCTAACACTTATAGGAATTCTCTTTTTTCGTTGCTTATATTATCATCATTTTAAAAATGTCAACGAAAATTAACACTTTTTGACCGCTGAATTTCTTTTTGCCTGATTAGGCACTAAAAATAATCCACACGTTTTTACGTATTTTTATTAGAGTTTTACGACTTCAATTTACAAAAAAAGGCTTTTGATCATGATCAAAATAAACGAATGAAAAATGAAAAATTCAATATTATTTTGATTCTTTTTTTAAAGAAGTTTTGTTTAAGAACTAAAAAAAGGGAATTTGGTATTTATGAATGTATAATAATTTCGATCACAATAATAAACTCACTTATATTTTTATTTTTATCTATCTCAATTCTCTAGATTTGATCTAGATTGCCAATTGCCTATATATGCAATCTCAATTCTCAAGATTTGTAAGCAATTCTCCGCCTGGCTCTAAAAGTACCATTACAAAAATAATAGATATTATGCATGTTAATAAATAATAATAGATATTGGTAATTTTGAAAGTAAAGAATATATAAATGAAAATGTATATGTATATACATATATACACACCTAGTACGAGTGAAGAATTTACTTCTGTTAGCCGTTGTTTTTTTCTTTCTGCGTGTACAGCACGCCACTTTCGCACCCGCAAGTGTCCCAATAATTTTTTTCGGGACTCTTTTTGGTCCATTTTGCACTGTTATTTCAGTCAGGAAATTGGAAAAACGCATATATCCGCGTGCATACACCGCCAAGACTCAAATATGGCAGCTTCAACACGGGGCAGATGATTGGGGCCTGATCAGTCTTCAGGCTGCCGGGTCAAAATTTCTAGTCGGATATTTATACAAAACCCGTGTAGAAATTGTTGAAGGGATCCAATTGATTTCCCATACTTTTCCCTACTTTCTGACCGGGATCCAATGGGTTATCGCATTGGATCTCTATACTAAAATGTCATACTCGTACATTGGATTTTCATCAGGATTCCCCATTGGAATGTACGAATCCAATTTGAAACGTAAAGGATTTCCACATTATCGAACACAATTCGATACTATTCTTCATGGATCCCATCGCATTCTGTACGTTGAACTTTCTAAATACCATATATAGTTATACAAAATTAGTGGATGTTAAATAAGTATAAATCTTATTTTAAAAAAGTCTAAATTTCTTTAAAAAATATATCTTAGAAATCGATTTCAATCACATCACTCAAAATCCACTGTAATTATCTTTTGTTATTTATTTTGCTGCACTTTAATATAATATCACCACACACGTATACGCTGACGAAGTGTGCGGGTTAGGTTTCAACACGCCGGGTTTTTTCTCGTGGCTTTTCACATATTTTCGATTCGAACGTGGTAAGAATTTCTAGACGGCGTTTATCGGGGAACAGTGCAGAGGCCAATTGGATCCCAATGAGAACTTCCCATGTGCGGTGTTCCTAAAAAACCCCAAAGAGATGTGGATGCAACTTGGGCTATTTATTTCCTAGAAGATCCAACAAATTCCAGTTGTGAATAACAAATAAAAAATTCTCAAACGACGTCAATTGGGAAATAGCCCGGAATCCACTTGGATTCCAACGTGGACTTCCTACGTGCGGCATCCCTATCGAATCCCTATATAGATGTGGTAGGATCTGGGGACTCCAAAACAAATTTCGGCACGGAAGATTGTCCCATTTCAAATTAAATGAGAAAATATCTCGAAAACGGCTATTCTAACAGAAAACAGTGTTTAACCTAAAGTTATAGTACCTTAAGGAGGAAATATGATGATTATATTCTCAAATTATCCAGTGGAGGCCGCTTCTAAGAACATCAATAAGAGTGTCGCAAGCATTAAATCGAAGAGCATTGGAGATGCGATTCATCATATCCATTAACGTTGCTAGATGTTCGCGTGTAACCAGGTCTTTCAGAAAGCCACAAAAAAGCAGGAAAGATTCAATCAGCAGACCTTGGGGGGTCACGAAACAGGGTCGTGTCAACCAATTCGCCGATTTGGAAAAACGAGAATTAGGTGGGTTTTAAGGTAGTAGTCTCGTCAAGGCGTTTTTTTAGAGATTTTATTTTTTTTTATTTTGAGGAGCCATTCAGGACACTATTAACTGATTACCTGCAAAATTTCAAAAGGATTCGCCGTTGTATATTCGAGATATTGGCAATCAAAGATTGCACGGTTTTACACGAATTCTTATGGAGAGCAGTGGAAAATTTCACATTTCACGCAATAACTTAGGAACTTTTCTACAGATTAAAAGAAAAATCTCCATTGCAGACTAGCATATGACGAAGAGAGTAAGAAAAATTATAAATGTCGACCGTCTAGCTTTAGAGATATAGCGATTTAAATTAAGTAATGTCTAGCGACGCGAGCGCCGCGAAGCGACTGGAGCAGACTAGAACTAGATTACAGTGGTGTGTGCATATCCGTATACACGGAGTATCTACGCATTAGTAGCCGGAATGGATAGTCTGATACAAAAGTGAGGGTTAGGTAAACATAATATTAGACGTTTTCATCATTACTTTATAATGATTTGTGTTTTTACATCTCAGTGTTTTACATGAGTGTTTTTACATCTCGATAAGATGTACAACCTATATTCTCAGGATATTTCGCAATATTTCGAAGCTTTCATCGGTTGAGCGGAGAATAAACTTTTCAACGTGACTGTGGCAAGACTACTACCTTGAGGTCCACGATAGAATGGGGTGGTGCACCATCGTGTTGGAATCATATCCTATACCCGGCATGCAAGTCGATACCTTCCAGCAGCTGTGGCCATTCATTCTGGAGACATTCCAAATATCTCTAACCGGTTAACCGTTTGCCCAAACAGAAATAAGGACCAACAAGCAACCCTTTAAAAATACCACACATTTAAACGCCACCGATTCTGGTGATTCAACTTATGTAGCTATTAACGTTCCCATTATTATAAAGAGTTGCTTCACGGTCAATACGAAGATGACCAAAAAATCTAGGCTGGATGCAAATCTACTGAATCATCCACCAGCAAAGTGCAGCTCTTTATTTCTACTTATTATGTACGTAAAGGCTGTACAAGGATGATATGATATGGATGGTATCGATTATCCCACAAAATTTAACTCGCGAATTGATAGGACAACTCCGCACTGCTAATCGGCATGTCGACGACTAACAATGACGATTATTACGTATCATATCTAGCACAACCGTAGTACGGATATCGTCTTAATTCGCATCAGCGCAGTAACATGTCTCTCTCGTAACGGTGTTCTATCAGGCTAGGAGGTCCGTCTCATTCGCGTTTACTTGTTAGTGGGGATAGCGAATGATAGGGAGATACGCCTTTAGTGCTTACCAATACATGGTATCAAGCTTATCGAGGAAGCTTTCCAATATTGCGTGCCTCATAACGCCAGTGATTTTCTCGCTAGAAAATTTGCACCTAGATCTTTGGATTTGTCTTTAGTGCAGCTACAAACGTGCGCGTTCGAAAATATAGGGCTGCATCTAAAAGGCTGAGCTAACCTTCATGTTATCCGTTACCTTTACCAGCGAAGCTTTCATGTTGCTCCCTTAAGGGGTTAGACCACCCCAGAGCAAGAAAAAATAGGCACATTTCGGGATTTATTTTAACGAAATAAAGGGATCAGTAGGCATTCTGTAACAAAGATTGATTATACTATCAATGAATTACGAAAAATAATTTTTTCATAGTAGTTAATAAAAAAAAACATGGCGGCTGCACAGCATTCCTCCGTCGACACCTTTTTTAAGGGGTCCACGGCCAGAAATGTAACTCATGCAATTTTTAACCTGGAATAAAAACCGATTTTTTTCGATTATATTCGATATGTTGGTTTTCATCAAAATAGTTTTTAAAAAAGTTTACAATTTTAGGAAAAAAATTATCATATGATTATATATTAAAAAAATACTATACAATATATAAAAATAAATCCTATGTGCGTCCCCGGAAAATGCACTTTTGAATATACGGTTAAATTTTCAGATCGATTGGTGAAGATTTGTTCGAGTTATGTTGCCGGTCAGTTCAAAAAATGTGATTTCGAGAAAAACGCGTTTCAGTTAAACGCGTAAAACAATTTTCAGTATTATAAAACCATAAAAAATTCTTAAGGGACCATTCCAGTGTGACTGGCTTGAAAACGGCCGTTTTTAATTTATTTATTTATTTTTAATACAATTCGATAATCAGTCCAATTTTTTTCGTTTATTCAAATGACATATGTTGTACATAAAAATATTTGTTAATGTTTTAGTTTTATTTTTATATAATTTTTTTGGCCACTACAAAATGATGCCTAAGGAAAAATACGCTTGACGGTGGAAAGTCCCATAATATTTTGTTATATCATATTTAAGACCCTTAAGCACCATTCAAGCCAAAAAATGCTTTTTCGAGTTTTTCGAAATTGCAAAGTGGCCTAACCCCTTAAAATACTGCAACTTTTATCTAAATATTTTTAGGTTCAAGCGAGCTGTTTTCGAGATATTTCATCGTTGTACGTTAAATAGTATATCCTGTATAGGACGTGATGGAGCTTGAGCAGAGATCGTAATAAGCTAACCGATTTTTATCGGGTTAATTGGAAAACCTTCCCCAAGGCACGATGTTCACATTCCTCCCTCGCTTTCATGCTTGATTTCTCTCTCTCTCTCTCTCTCTCTCTCTCTCTCTCTCTCTCTCTCTCTCTCTCTCTCTCTCTCTCTCTCTCTCTCTCTCTCTCTCTCTCTCTCTCTCTCTCTCTCTCTCTCTCTCTCTCTCTCTCTCCTCTCTCTCTCTCTCTCTCTCTCTCTCCTCTCTCTCTCTCTCTCTCTTGCTCACCTTCCCTCCCCTTCGAAGTATATCGGGAGGAAATCGGTTTTTATGCTGTTCATGGATGAGGTGGTAAACGTTAACAGCGCAGCGTCTCCCAGGAACTCAAGTGACTATTGAAAGAGCCCACAGGCATTCCTCCACCGCTATATGAAGACGATATTTTATGCCTTGAATGGCTATAGTAAAAAAAGCACGTGTAACTGTAGTACCGAGAACTACATGAGTTCGAGTTATTGACTACAATCATAGCAATGTTACAGTTGCTTCCATATAAAACATGCACATGTATATGCTGTTTGTTTTTTTTTTTTCAAGTTTTATGACTTGAACCCGGAATATCAAATCTTACGCAATTGCTTCGAGCCCTAAAGGTACATGGTAACCCTATTGGAAAAATCGATTTGTAAGTTAGCTCGACAGGTCCTATCATGATATGAGGCATTGAAAGACACATCGAGTGCCAGAGATGTCTGCTTCGATCTGTAAAAGCGATTTTAGGACGAATCAGTTTTACACCCCTTCCACCGGTACACAAATGTTCGCGCTTCTACCTCAGTAAGCGCAAGAAAAGTGAACACCGATACAACATCAAACTTACCTCGAAGGCATTTCTTTTCTTCATGCGATTGAGATACCCTTCTCTCCACTTTCTTCTCGTTTCGCAACATCAACTTACTACGGCGAAGAATAGATCTTCAGAGGACCGTTCGATCGATTTCCGTGCAAAGAAAAGTGAAAGAGTTCGCGAGATAAAGAAGTGTGGCAAGAGAGCATTGCATTCCGGATGAAGAGAGCAGAGTTCCGTTCTGCATAACAGCATTTTATTTTCGATGTCGCTCAGAGAAATTGACTGAAAGCGGAAATTTGTATTCCGAACGGACAGAAATTTCCACTTGGTGGCATCGTTTTAAATTCAACATTTACAATATTTCCAACAAATACCAGATTAACTTTCGAGTGTTTCCGCATTCTGCGTTTTCGTATCACAATTGATAAAAATCATCGAGACGAAATCCTGGATAAACCGGGATTTAACAGAATTCGAATTTTTATCCGCATACAAATGAATTTTGGAGTCGATGATGAAAATCAGCAGCACCGATTCATATCAAGCTGCTGGTATCCCATTTCCATTGTGCATAAATCTCAGGCTCTGGAAAAGAGAATATTAATGATTTTTTTCCTCTTTTTTTTTCTGAATACCTCGTAGCTCTTCAGCGGCTTTGGGTAGCATCCCGATTCGCACGTTATTGTTTTACGTACCGTTTTACATTCGCTTTCTAGTCATATCACGTACACTCAGGTATTAACGAAGGATAGTACGTACTTGCGCGTATTGTTTTGCCGTGGCATTTCTAAATAATTTAACTTGCTCTATTAATTAATGTCGACAGTAGTAAATATCGGGAAATTAATATATTGCCGGATGGATCATCACGTTTGGCTGCCAGAAATCCATGCTCGAGAGATAGCATTTATATGGTTCCTCGATCTCATTCACATATATGTATGTACAGGGTGGTCCAAGATTCGTGTATCAAACGACATGAGGAGGTAGTAAAGATAATTTCCAACCAAAAAGGTTATATATATGCTGGTCCGTTTCTCAACGTTTCCAAAGCTATGATATTTCCTCTCAATGATTCCAAAGCTGTGACATTTTTCAAACTTTTTGAAACATCGGTTCCCTGCTTTAAAAAAAATAATATAAAAAACCTACTTACCATATGCGGGTTATTATTTATTTTTAAGACGTAGCCTGATGGTGTGGCTTTCACATAAAAATGTAGTCTTTATAATTGTCATCATGAGTTCTTAGAATAAAATGAATTTGTAATTATTTTTTGGACGATAATTTTTTTTCTCTAGGTTTTCATCATTGATTTTAAAAGAAACATGTTCTAAACATGCTCTGGGAAAATTGGTCGACCTATTGAGGATTCTAAAAAGATCCAACTCACAGCCCTGATCCTGGAAAATTGTTTACTATACAAACTATAGTAGTAAGCAGACAGCAAACGAAACCCCGAACGAACTTCGATCCAATTGAAGAGTCACATACACTGCAACCTCTGTGATCGGCATCTCGATAAATGAAATCAGCCCCCACTAGGTACTGAATATCGATCGGTGTAGCGCATGGTGAGAGAAGCGCCAGGCTCTAACGTCAGGCTCGACGCATGCTCGAAAATACGAGAGGGATTGGAGAGGTACTGCTATCCGCTACCCCAGCTGCGCAGAGTTGACTTGAGTGGATGGTGCGCGACCTCTATGTTTGCAAGTGTGATGCAGAGCCAATTTCGCCACTGTGCAAATTAGAAAGGTCACAGTTCATTATCTACCGGAGGATCGATTTTGCAAGTACCACCGCCCCTCTATTGAAAAAAAATTGATTTTTTGTACGGCTGCCCCAGTCACAATTTATAGCCTCCTCTGAACACTGGCAGGACGCATTTCTTTTGTAATGCACAAGTCGCCAGTCTCCGTTGAACCTACCAAACCCCATTTGTCGAATTCAGTGCCATGAAGAAGCATCCTCTTTCGACCGCCAATGTCATTGAAACGTGCAGAAAACAGGCCTCTTTAACCTGCTTTCGATCTCAAGTCCATTGCCTCGATCCTACCTAACCTGCTTTGAGCCCAAATTCGATGTCTCCTCCATCAACACTCCATTGGGGCCTAATCGGTAACTCATTCGATGGCGAAATAAATAGGTTCTCGCTGAATGGAGAATCCGGAGGGTCTACAATGCGCTTACAGTAGGCTAAATGGAGGTTCCAGAGGGTCCCCAGTGCGCCTACAGTAGGCCTGTAGATTCTGCGGGCGCGCTCAAAGTAGGCCTACCTGGGGTTTCGCCGGTTCAGGTGCCTTCTGCATTGCTCCCCTTTGAGTGACAAGGTCCAGTTTCATGCCATTCGGGTGATTTATCGGAGGCCCTAACATATTGGTATTCCAAACATTGTACCCTCTTTTAGGTACCCGATAATCCGTTATCACCGATCGCTGCTCGGAGAAGGAGGCCTTTATTTTGCGGATTGAACGCGGCTCGAAAATTTTGACTCCGATGCCCATGCGGAAATTGAGTTCGGGCTTTGATCGAGCCGATCTTAATTTTCCCTAACTTTATTAAGGCCCTAGTCTGGAAGCCTCACATGGGCCATCCGTGGCCTATCACACTTTGATAACCATGACCTTTAAAATTGCCTCAGCGGTGCCTCATAAAAATAATTGCAGCCATATGCGTACGCGCGTGTGTGTGGTACTGTGAAGAGGACATGTGTTATTTCAATACATTTGAGGCTTAGCATTCTGTCGCATATTTTGATTGCATGCGTGTTGGTTCAAGACATCACAGTTCGTCTACTAAACGCATAGTTTAATTATTATATTTCATCGTCCTCTATAATTATTATGCCACAAATTCTTTAGTCAAGTAATATATACTGATTTGCCCCTATAATAGCAAAGTCTAGTAGTATTGGGGGAATCGCTACTAGGGAATCTACAACTACACCCCTTAAAGGCCTTTACTAGGTCTCCGTATTTAGAACATAGTTTGAGTTAACCTACCTACCCTACCATTCCCTAATAGAGGCCTGCCCACATGGAAATAAAATATATAAAAAATATATCAACCGACGCTGGTGGTTGGGCGGTCGGGGTGCGGCTCGGGCGATCACTGATGTCAAGCAGCCTCGAACGAGGTCAATACTTGGTGCGGTGACCGCTTAGCCGTGCTCTGCCTGGCGCATCGATGAGTGAGCGGGAGGCCGTTTTTCTGAGGCCTTGGTATACATACCTTGAGCAAAAAGGTCTGGTATGCCAAGGAATCAGAAAAAAAATACAGGGCCGTCTATACCGGTACGGGTTTTCCACAGTTTCCCCGTACCCTCGGCAAATGCGGTATAGTGTAGCTTAAGACGGCTGTGGACGCAACGGAAGTTAGGTTAGATTAGCGAAGTGCGGGTAGGGAGTGATAGGAAAAAGGATTCAATTGGGAAGGGTAATACGTAAAAACTCATAAAAGAGTATACGTTGGAACACTGCAAAAATAAAAAAAAATAAAAAATATATCGAAAGATATATAAAACATATATAAAATATATTTTGTTCGAAAAATTGGATATGTCAATTATATTTTTGGATATAAGTCAAAACCTATGCAATATATAAATATAAATACATTTAAGATATATTTTTAATATATCAGACATACAAACTGAA
Source organism: Ophion ventricosus (assembly GCA_963932345.1). NCBI lineage: Eukaryota > Metazoa > Arthropoda > Insecta > Hymenoptera > Ichneumonidae > Ophion > Ophion ventricosus. Next base: position 9,489,478 of record OZ010711.1, on the reverse strand, counting down.
TGTGTCTTTTATATATTGAAGAATATACTGGAGAAAATATGCTGACGTATATAAAAAAAACATTTATGATATATATAAAATTGATCGAAAATGCATTTCTAATGTACGTTTTATATATTTTGAATACGAAATCCGAATATACTTAGGGTATGTTATATGTATATCTGAATATACATTACTAAAATATATATGAATTTACTATAGATACGTATGTATACAGGGTGAGGCACATAAAGTGGTACAGAGCAATAGCACTCAAACTATTGATCATATCCAAAAATGTTTCAGACAAAAGTTTCAGTGTTCGAGAAGGCCGTCATACTGGACCACCCTATTTTTTTATCGGTGGAGGCGCTGAACCATGTATTTTTTTTCGATGACATTATTACCGATTTTAAGACGAGTTCAGCGACCTACAACACAAGGTCATTCTAGTCACGCAAAGTATGAAAATAGTCGAAAAATCGAAAAATATCGGAATACCTACAGAAGATGCTCGAAGTGATGACCCTCGACTTGTAAGCACTTGTTTGATCGTTGTTTTCATTTCTTACGATACCAATGTTTCTAATCGGCAGCAAGTACGCATTTTCTGTTGACATATCAGTTAGTCACGCATTACCTTCTAATGTGAGTACATCGGATCGCGAAAATGAACGATTTTTAAGAATCTGTGGATATGTTGATGGTGCTGGGGGAATGCCGTAAACATTACAGAAACGCCCAAGATTTGTATGCGGCTCGTTATCCGGATAGGCAACAAAAATCGCACATGTCTTTTAAGCAATTAGCTGACCGTTTCTGTCGCTTCATTACAGTGAATCAAACATGAGTCAAACGTCGACCGATTGTTAATGAAAATAATGCAACTGCTATCTTAGCTTTTGCTGCACTAAATCCACATACGAGCAGCAGGCAAATGGAAAGAGAGAGTGGAATTAGTCAGCGATGTATATGAAGAATCTTACATCAACACAAGTTCCATCCGTATCGTATGTCATTACATCAGGATTTGTACGGCAATGATTTCCTAAATCGTGTCAATTTAACTGGATTCGTAGAAAAATGCGCACAGATGTCTCATTTTTGAGTCATGTGCTTTTTTCTGACGAATCTAACTTCACGAATACGGGAAATGTGAATAGGCATAACATGCATTATTGGGCAAATGAGAATCCTCGATGGATGAGAACTGTACCATTTCAACATCCATGGTCCGTTAATTGTTGGTGCGGCATTGTCGGCGATCACGTCATTGGTCCATATTTTTTTTGAAGGTCGCTTGACTGGGCAAGTTTACGCAAACTTTCTGCAAAACGTACTGTCTCAATTACTGGAAGACGTGCCCTTGCATGTTCGCATGAACACGTGGATGCAACACGACGGTGCACCACCCCATTATGCTCTGTGTTCAAGACAAGTGATGAATGAGATTTTTGGTGCAAAGTGGATAGGACGAGGTGGCCCTGTAGCTTGGCCACCTCGTTCGCCAGATCTAACATCACCAGATTACTTTTGATGGGATTTTGTCATAGAACGCGTAATGGCGGTAGCACCTACCACGCCTCACGACATGAAAGAAAGAATACGCCGAGCATGTACCGAAATTACACAACAAATGTTGGCTGAAGTTAGACGGTCTTTTCATCGGCGAATTAACCCTTTGCGGTCGGTGTCCCCGTAGCGGGGACATTTTTAAATCGTCGTAGAAGTCGGTGTCCCCGTAGCGGAGACGATTTTTAAATCGTCGTAGATTTGCTCCGACCTGCTGGTACTCCCAAAAGCGAAATATGCCGATCGCAAAGGGTTAACAAGTGCTTACAAGTCGAGGGTCATCACTTCGAGTATCTTCTGTAGGTAGACCCAAACCAAGGTTAGTGGATCCTTTGAAAGTGATTACTCCGATATTTTTCGATTTTTCGACTATTTTCATACTTTGCGGCACTAGAATGACCTTGTGTCACAGGTCGCAGAATTTGTCTTAAAATCGGTAATAATGTCATCGAAAAAAATACATGGTTCCATTTAAAAAAGTGGGGTTGACCTTGACGTAGCTTCAGCGCCTCCACCGATAAAAAAATAGAGTGGCCCAGTATGACGGCCTTCTCGAACACTGAAACTTTTGTCTGAAACATTTTTGGATATGATCAATAGTTTGAGTGCTATTGCTCTGTAACACTTTATATGCCTCACCCTGTATATACCATAAATATATTCGAGATTCGTTTAAAACATATAAAACGTTCATAAATGATACATTTTCAATCAATTTAGTATATATATCCTAACGAATATTATAAATCTGAAAGTTTGTATGCATGTCTGTTACTCAATCACGTCAAAACGGCTTGTCAGATTTAAATGAAATTTAACAAGTAGATAGCTTATGACCTTATATATGATACTAATATCTAATTTTAAATCTAATATTTTTCGAATTATAATATTCGCGTCAATTCAAATTTAACGATGAAATCCAAATGATTATAGAATGCATACGAAATAAATATAATTAAAATAGAATATAACATAATATCAAATATTTTACTAATGTCGAATCTACCATGTAATGTTTTTTTTAAATGATAATATTCACGCAAAATCGAATGTAATGATTTGGCACACATGTAGAGTATTACATGTAGAGTATTACACATGGGATACGTTTCATTATAATATCTAATATTTTTATAATTATAATTATAATTATAATATTAGAGCATGTTAGAATTAAATGATGAAATTTGGCACACATTTTAGCACTCAAATGTTTAGTTTGGAAAATTTGGATTTTAGAACATCAAATAGTCGCTATAAGAATACATTCATAACTGTTATTTCATAGCATACTCTGACCACAGTCAGAAGACGAAACGTCAAAAATCTAACCATGAAGGTAGATACTTTCATATCTCAGCATATGCAGCTATTTTCATATCTCGCTTTTGTATGTTTCGTCATCTGTCAAGAGACTTGACATCAACACAGTACCGTAGAAATAAATAACCGAAAGAGCAATTTGACCAAGGAACGAACCATAGTTGTCGGATTAATTAAAAAACGAAGTGATATCATTTGGATTTGACGGACAATTTATAAAAAGGATTTGGGGTAGGACTTAACGAGCCAACCATTCATTGAAAAACGTCGTTCGATTTGGTTTGATTTAAGTATTTGTATTCACGTTTAATTTGTAGTTTAAGATTAGATGCATCCTACTTTTTTTTAATATACTCAGGTGCTGTCATCTCCTATCCATGATTAGTCGATGGAGATGTTTTTTTTATAATATTTACCGAGAGCATAACAGGAGATACGTAATCGTGACAACGTAAAAGAATTCGATTTCGAAGATTTCACCGTGAACCAAGCGTACATAATAATTGGACCGTTTCTTCACTTTCGTGTAATTAACATAAATAAATAGGATTGCATCGCAAAATTATTCGTTGTGAATTTTTTTATAATATCTGTTTGATTCCTGCAGATATTTATAAAATTTATTTTATATAGGTTTTATAAATATCTTAAAATATGCCCAAAATGTACTTATTTTGAATGTATTCCGTGTACACTTCAGATATATTACGAGTAAATTTTAAATATACTCTAAATACATTTGAATAATATTTTTAATCTAGTATGAATATATTTCGTATACATTTTAGATGTAGTTTAAAGACATTTAAAGTATATTTTGAGCATAATCTAAATATATTTCAAGTATATCCTGAATACACTTTGAATATATTTCAATAATATTTGAAATGTAGTATGAATATATTTCGTGTACATTTTAGACGCAGTTTGAATACATTTAAAGTATATTTCAAATATAGTTTGCATACATTTAAAATATATTTCTAGTATATTTTCAAGATAGTTGGAGTACATTGTAAGTATATTTTTAATATAGTTTGAATATATGTAATCGTAATATCCAGCATATATTCTCTATACATTCTGAAGATATATTTTTTGACGAAAAGTTGGATATCGCGAGTAGATTTTTAAATCACTTCCCGTATATATTGCATGTATCTAATATATATAATATACAGGGTGGATCAATAACTATTAGCACCTTGGATATCTTCGAAACTATAAGGTTCACAGAAATATTTGCTGAAATGAAATTGCACAGTACGAAAGGGGCCATCCGATAGCGATAATAGTTTTTTTTCAGGTGGAGGTACTTCGGACATTTGAAGGTCAACTCCATTTTTTTAAATGGATCGGTATGTTTTTTTTCTGTATCATGAAAGAGGAGCTTAAAACGAGTTCAACGACCTATAACATAAGGTCATTGAAGGTCATAGAAAGTACAGAAAGGCGACAATACTTACAGTTTCGGTAGTAAATAAAATTACTACGTTTATAGTAAGTGTTCAAAATGACGACCATCAGTATCAATGCAACATTGGATTCTTTTTTCGATTGATTGACTTGCAAGTTTTACAGCGTCAGAACTTATTGATGCACAGGCTGTAATAATTCTTTGTTGCATGTCGTCAAGTGTAGTTGGTACTTCTTTGTACACTTTCGTCATTTCGAACACTTACTATAAAACGTAGTAATTTTATTTACTACCGAAACCGTAAGTATTATCGACTTTCTGTACTTTCTATGACCTTCAATGACCTTATGTTATAGGTCGTTGAACTCGTTTTAAGCTCCTTTTTCATGATACAGAAAAAAAACATACCGTTCCATTTAAAAAAATGGAGTTGACCTTCAAATGTCCGAAGTACCTCCACCTGCAAAAAAACTATTATCGCTATCGGATGGCCCCTTTCGTACTGTGCAATTTCATTTCAGCAAATATTTCTGTGAACCTTATAGTTTCGAAGATATCCAAGGTGCTAATAGTTATTGATCCATCCGGTATATCCGAAATATATTTTACATCTGTTTTTAATATATCGAAAAATATATTTTTACATATATTTTATTTCCGTGTGAGTGGTCCGGCTTTTTTACGGAAAACCCTACTATGGTATGCACAAATGATCCCTTGAAGGACCCGAATTCTATTAAGGATACCCTGCCGATGTTCCGCACGGGTGAAAACCAATTTATCAAAAATATTTTTAAAAAATTATAGCTTTGGAATCGTTGAGAAACGGAGCAACCTGTATATGACCTTTTTGGTTCGAAATGATTATGACTACCTCCCCACTTCGTTTGATCCACAACTTTTGGGCTACCCTGTATAAATATATATATACATATAAACATGAACACGCACGCACGGATATAGATATTCTCTCGCTGGCCGCACTCTCGCATCCCATGTGATTACACATGTGGTACGAGTCTGTGGTTTATCGATTAAGCTCACAAACCTAAACCCCCACGGTAGGGATATACATATACACGATGGTATAATACTCTAAGGCCTCACGGTGTAATATGACCGGAATATCTTGTGTCGATTTCAGGAAAACGGAAGCTCAAATTTGCCCGTAAATTTGAATATCTTGTCGCTGACGCAATTATCCGTTTTCGAGGGTGAAAAAGTAGCTGTGGATCGCGACAACATCGAAATTATAATGGACATCGCGAGATACGGCATGGACGATAATGGGATCAAAATTATCGTCGTATCGCCGCCAGCGCACGGCACAATTTACCAGGAAACACATGCCCTGGAGAAAAGCAGCTCGTTCACATTGCGGGACGTCAATATGGAAAAGGTAAAATACTTTATAATACGCATGAGAGTAAGCGAGCTCGTTAAACTGTGGTTACACACTTTTCCCATAAGATTTAAGAACGATTGGACAGTATCGAGAAGTCGTGACACGTATGGAAAAAAAAACATTTTTATAGTTGTTACCGACTTTATTGGACGATGATGCTGAAGTCTGCATCGTTGGGATGCAATGAACGTCCATTTTGTTGATTGAGCAATTTTTTTCAAGCAGACTCAGCCTACAAAAACCACTCGACCGTTTTTTTTAGGATCCACATTTCAGATATGCAAGCTAAATCTGTAAAAACAGATTCTTGATAATAATGAATATGAAAAAAAATATGTTCGTTGCCTTCCAACAATGTAAGCTTCCATGCCATACTGGACGCGTGGTCGACGTGGCCGGATTTTGATGGATGGAGAGGCTATAGCCCCAGGCCGCGCACGGTTCAGGGCCTCCAAGAGCCGCTCGCATTTTATTAACAAGTTTTCAAAACCTTTTTCGAAAGGTTTATTGAATAACAGCGAAATACTCAAAAGTTTAAAAAATGCATTTTTCGTTTTTTTCACCTACGCGTAAAACAGTCAGGCAGTCATCAACAGAAAGTCAATCGTCAGATTGATAAGCTCCATTATTCTGGAAATATTAATATCTATGATAAGAGTTCTGATAATTCAAATATCCTTTGGTTTGAAGCAATGAGCAATACTGTGAAAATAAATTAAAACATAATAATATAAGATGTAACGCTAATTTGGACATTTATAGCTGTAGATGATTGCGCGCGGGTATAAATGAAATACTTAAAAATTTCATTAATTTGCCTAACTTGTCTTGAACTAAATTAAAATACTACCGAATACACTTAGACTATGATAACGCCAAAGCATAATCGGAGTTTCTGTTAATAAATTCATCGCCAGATATACCGAGGATATAGATAAGTCATTTGTAAATAGACTTTATTTGTTCATATTATTTGTGGAAGTAGACACATTGGAAAACAGCGATATCTGTCCTGGACTCTTATTTAAAATGATATTCGATAAGTATGACCGCATTGGCCGCGTTCAGTAGTACGATGGATGGTCGTCCACTGGATTGCGCACTGACTACCGAGCGGTAAGACATTTCTCTGACTTTCGGATTTTAACGCAACTGAAATGCAGTAAAATTTAGTCGACCACACATCGACAGAGGTTTCTAGAGGTTTCCCTGTACTCTTGTTGAACTGTTATATATCGTAGGCAACGCTCTACGTGCCCTTGCAGAAATTGTCGTAGGGATCCAATTGGATTCCCGTACTTGTTCCCACTTTCTGATAGGGTTCCAGTGGGCCATCGCATTTGATCCCGATACTAAAACGTTGCGCTCGTACATTGAATTCTCATCGGGATTCCCTATTGGAATCCGATGTACGAATCCAATTTCAATTCTAAAGGATTCCCACATTATCGAACAGAATCCGAAACGATTCTGGATTGATCCCATCGCATTCTGTACGTTGAATTTTCTAAGCAAAATATATAGATGTAAAAAATCAGTGGATCTTGAAAAAGTATAAATCGTTTAAAAAAGTATATCTTGAAAATCAATTTGAATCACATCACTGAGATTCCACTGTAATTATCATTTGTTATTTACTTTGACATAAAGTCTTAAGCACTTTCACATAATATCTTTCCACATATTTTCGATTCGAACGTGGTAAGAATTCTCAAAAGGCGTTCATCGGGGAACAGTGCAGAATCGAATTGGATCCCAATAAGGACTCCCTACGTGCCTAACAAATCCCTATAGAGATGTTGACGGATCTTGAGAATTCTCAAAAAAAATTGTGCAGGAGATCACGAAAGGATATTTTTTTTTTTTAGAAGATCCAACAAATTCCGGATAAGAATGTTAAATAAAAAATTCTCAAACGACATCAATAGGGAAATAGCGCGGTATCTACGTAGATTCCAATGTGAACTCCCTACGTACGGCGTCCCTATCAAATCTCTATTGGGATGTAGTAGAATCTGGGGACTACCAAACAAATTTCTGCACAGTTTATTCTGATTGGCATAAAACCATCAAACTTTTCTGATGCATATACATGGCAGAAGACTAAATTTGGTGATATGGGCTCAGAAGGAAGTCGCATTACCTCCACTTAAAACAGACTACCAATCTAGAGCCCGTAAAAAAGGTGAATTCCGACAACTCTTTACAGATACCCATTTGATAGAATAAAAATTCCGCTCGGTGGCCTTTATTCTGCAAATTTTCAAGCATATATACCAATTTTTTCACAAGATTTTGAAACAAAATGTCGGTGCTGAAACTGGACGAAGCGAGTCACCTTTGTCTGACCCCGCAGCCGGTAACAGTGGCGTAGCGTGGGGGGGGGGCAGGGGGTGGGCAGAAGGGGCCATGACCCCGGGCGGCGCAGATGTGAGAGGCGGCGAGCGGTGCTCGCCGTCGCCCGGCTACAGCATCAGGTCATAGACATGAGATCAGATAACTGTATTGTCACCGGGACTACATAGGTACTTATGCAAAAATGTTAAGGTAATTGAACAAGTAGAAGTTGTTCAAAATAGACTTGCAAGATTTGATTTAAACAAATATACATTAGCGTTTTATATAGCATGTCAAGTTAAATAAAAGCTTGTAAAATATTTAATTCAAAATAAGAAAATAAATTTAATTTATTCTACTCGGTACGATAATGGATGTTTTATGCACGCTTCACGTGCGTAAAACCCCCATTTTCACACCTCGTAAAATAAAATTTCGTACAACATTCGACGAAAAAAGTTTTTCGTCCTCGTGTCACAATGTACTATTTATGAACGTCGTAACGAAGGCGACCGGCCGCGATCGGTTGTTGTCACGCCGCGCGCCACCCGCCACCGGCCGCGCTCACCGCGTTGTAACACTCGAGCGCAGTTCGCCGAAGAAAGGAGTGCCGAGCCTAGTCCGCCCGAACGAAACGAGAGCGAACTTCACTAACATTGCTTACGCGCCAAGTGCAACTGTGTACGTTGTTTTGATTTTTTTATATTTAAGGTAATTCGGTCGAGTTTGGCCGAAGTCAAATTTCATCCGTAATTTAGATTTATTTACGTACAATTTAAACATATAAAAGCTATGATAAATTAAATTGTTGCATAACAAAATATTATAAGCTTCTTTTAGGCGTGTAAATGATAAGTTAATAATTAATACCCGGAATAGACGAAAAAGTTGACTACCGAAAAAGTCGACTAACGAAAAAGACTCAACTTGACTACCTCTCTACACGTTAGGGAGCGAACTAACCTAACCTTAGGTATAAGGTACTAGATTGCATTCACGAGTTTTGTTGTAAAGAAAATGGAGCGGGTGCGTGCTTCAACAGGCCGCTTTGCATCCTTTTTTTTAACATAAGATGTCCGAGAAGAAACATAAAAACATAATACGTGTATTTGTATATTTGTGTCATAAAGCCTAAGAGTTTTTATCTAAATCTGTATCTAAGTATTTTACAAGATTTATGTTCTATCAAGACTCTTGAGACGGTTGGAATGTTCCCGCTACAGAAAAAAAATAAAACTCTGCTTCCATTTGAATGTTGTTATACATATATTATATGTATATAATATATTTTATATGTTACATATATTATATATGAACCAATTGTTCCTTGTTTACTTCATACTTGCTTTACATTTGCTTGTGTTAGACAATATTCATGGAATATTCTCTGCTTACGTGAAATGTTACACTCGACCAAATTCAAATAAAGCGCGCGCGACTGCGCCGCCATGTTTTTTCCCCTAGTAACTTCTGCTAGCGAGAGAGATCCGGTGTATGACAAGGACAGAGGCCGCGGACTCGCATTAATTATTGAAATAACAAAAAACCCTGTGGTAAATCGACTAAAATCGTTGGTAAATATCTTTTATAGATATCAACCATTATAGTGGTAAGTTTTTTTTTGGCCCTCAAACGATTAATTTTTCGTGTATATTGAAATTTCGATAGTTGGCGTGTCATCTGGGCCTTATGCCCTATAAGAGCAATGTAAAGTTATTTATTAATTACACCCAAACTACATGGTAAATTAACTTAAAATTTTGCAGACATGTAGAGCAAGGTCAACTCTTTCGATTAAATTTAAAAAAACAGGGTCTTAAACGTGAACCTCAATTCGACCGAACTACCTTAATTTCTTCAACTTTTTAGTTATTTAAAAGCGCGGTGCAACGCTGATTGTTTATTTTATATTTTGATCAAGTTTCACGTGTAACTTTGTTTGATACTTACCTTATTCATCGAATTCATCGAATAACGTAATTCATCGAAATTACGTTATTCATCGAATCGATTCATCGAATATATAGGAGTGTTAAGGAAAATGTTTTTTCTGTTTATTTTAAATCTTTTCAATAACTTTGCGTTTTTACCCACGTACAACGTTATTTATTCGTTTTAACGTATTAAACTATAACAGCGGGTTGCATCAAAACAAAATATTTTACTTATGGGTTCAGAAGACGTGAAGTGAATGATGCCCAAAAGTATTTGCAACCGGAGGGACTTAAAGTACATCAGTGTGCTCAGAAAATAAGCGCCTTACAGACGGTATTGGAAAAGAAACGAAATGAATCCGTAGACGAGGGTTTAAGTTACGCTAAAGGCTTGTGTGAGGAACTTGGCATTTCTATTGAACCTCCAAGACGAGTCAGGAGGAGGCACATTTTTGGCGACGGAAGTAGGGATGCTGACTTGTCGCACGAAGATGATTTAAAACGAAAAAATTTTTCTTCATTAGATAGAGTAATTGCTGAAATTCGAGAAAGGTTCCAGCAGCTCCAGAATATTGCGGAAAATATGTCTTCCTAAGGCCTGCAATAATATTGGGCGTCGATGATGACGAGTGCAACCTCGACCAAGCTCCTCAAGATATTGACAGAGAAGAGTTTAAGCTTGAATGTGCGCGTCTACGAGCTTTCGTAGCTACAACAGTCTGTAAAAAAGAACTTATGGATTCCGGGCCACTGGGCTTATTGAAGTTTATTTTTGAGCCCAAACTTGAAGAAGGGTTATCTAACATTGTTATAATGCTGCGAATATTCCTCACAGCTGCTATCAGTAATGCTAGTTGTGAGAGAAGCTTCTCGAAATTGAAATTGATAAAAAAATTATTTAAGATCTACAATGTCAACGTTGAGACTAACAAATCTAGGTATCTTGGCAATCGAACAAGAGGTACAAATTAACATTGACCATTGTATTAAGAAGTTTGCGTTGCAAAAAACACGCAGAATAAAATTTTAATTTAAGAAAGACGTTTTATTTTGAATCCTTTTGAAATATTGACAGATTATCACAGACTTGTTTACCGATATTTTACTTTGTTGCGAAAATAGGGGGGGGGGGGCGGCAAATTTAGGGTTGGCCCCGGATGGCAAAAATCCATGCTACGCCACTGGCCAGTAAGAGCACCGCTCCAATTTTTTTTATCTAGAACGAATATTCAGAATAATTTGAGTTGTAGACAAGATCATCCTTCGAACTACGTAAGGAAATAAAAAAATATGGATTTTTTATAAAATGGTGCACGTTTGAAAAAAAAAATAATTGTTTCGGTAGAAACAAATTGTCGAAAATAATGTTCACGGGAAAAGTTTTCGACGTATCAAAAATCACCTTCGTGCTTCGATGCAAAATGTTGTTATAAGGTTCTGAAAAAATGTTCAAGATAATCGGTGAAGAATTGACGATGTAATGTCGACCGCAGCATACTATCAGGCTTCTTCCAGTTTGAGCGCCGCGTTACAAAACCTTGTGAAAAAATTGGAAAAGATACTTAAAGATATGCAGTATAAAGTCCACTAAATGGAATCTTCATTCCATCTACTGGGTATCCATAAAAAATTGTCGAAATTCACCTTCTTTCCGGGCCCTCGACTGATAGTCTCCGTCATCATTATTACGTTACATCGGTATCATTGTAATTCTTTGATTAGTTTGGTTAGCCCATATACATAATGTAGCGGTCCAGAGAACACATATTGGGGAAAAACACATTTGCTCGATCCCCTATTGCAAAATTATTCCTCACTTCCCTATCCCCGCAGCCATAAAGGAGAGAAAACGAGAAAGAAATACATTTACCCCTGATCATATGATCTCGAAATTATCCCAATTCCTCCAGGTTATCGGAAAAGCCGATATATAACTGAAACAAAAAAAAACTAAGGACTACCGTTTCTGTAAGTGATCATTCGGTACATGAACAGCGCTTCAATCTTCCTGGCCTAGCGGAAATATTTTAGTAACCAGTGTACGTTTCGTCTCGAATAATTACGAATCAAACAACGAACCGTGTCGAAGCACCATAATGAAACGCAATTTTTCTTCCTGCTTAAGGAGGCTCCGTCACGAACGTGTCAATTCCAGAGAAAAATAATTTCCAAGTATATCAGAGATAAAGTACCCATCTTCACGTATGGAAAGTTTCAGATAAGGTCAACGGCTAAATAAGAGAGATACAAATAGTTGAACTTTCATTTTTAACACAGGATTTGTGAAAGAATCACTCCCAAAAGACTTGTATCAAATGATATATTTGCACTCGTGCAACAGATATTGCCAGTAAACTACAGTGACGTTCGTTAGGTCATAAATATTCTAAAGACAATTTAAAAAAATGTTTTGGGTTAACGTCTTATGTGAAAAGATATTTCATGTTAAAATATCGAAATACTCGAAGTTGCGAGAGGTTTCACGACCGTGTAAAGATTCGGCAGCGTCGCAGAAATCAGGTGTTTTGTATAACGCAGATAGCGCATGCCCGAGAATCAATTTATCAGCTACCTAACCTTCAATTCGTTTGTGGTTTACGAATAGGTAGAACAATTTGATTCCTTGTAATAAAATAACAAATTTAATCGATTAATGACACCAGTTGATATTTCTCAACAATATTAAAAAAATAAATGTTTATTACAGAGTAAATAGACTATCTTTAAAATATTCTGTAAACTCTTTTTTAAAAGAAAAGAAAATTTTGTGCAGGCTAACAAGTTCATATCACGCGACGACCCACATTCAGCTCGGTGTCATGAGTACGACAAAGAAATCGGAGGGGAGAGTGAGATGGAGAATTGCAACGTTGCCGTAATTCTCGATGCAGTACCGTAACGTAAAATTGGTACAATTTTACGGTATTTATTTATCGATATTCAACTAATAAGTTTCGTATAAAATTACCAATAATATGTTTATAATCAATGTTATTATAATAAGCATGCGTATTACTGAAAAAGGGCTCTACTTATGTGCCCACGCAAATCGTCCCTTCGTGACGGAGCCTCCGTAAAAATAGCTTGCGCTGTCACAATTCTATACATATAAAACAGTTCCGCGACTGACTGACTGACTGACTGAATGACTGGCTGAAATATAGACAACGCGCAGCCTAAACCGCTGAATTTGGAAGATATGTTCCTTCGAAGTTGTAGAGGTGCAGTAAGAAATGATTTTTCAACAATCATCTCCTATAAGGGTGAAATGGGGTATAAAAGTTTGTATGAAAAATTGTATTCCTTGTGTGTATCGACTTGAAAGTTAGTATAAATATTCTTCGAAACAAATAAAAACTTATATTTTAGGATTTTTAAGAACAACCCCTAATTAGGGGTGCAACAGGGTGTTGAAGTGCTCAACCCAAACATGTAATGGCTTGAAGCCAAATTCCACGCGGGCGGAAGCTACGGTCATTTGAAAAGTTTAAGGTCATTTGAAAAGTTTCTGGCCTTTATGAGAAAAACACATATTTCGAAGCAAAACAAAATTTATTTTCCGACGTAGTCTCCCTTCAACTTGATACATTTGGTCCAACGTTTCTCCCAACCTTTCAAACCGTCGGAAAAAAATTGATTGTCTAAACCCGAAGAATACTGGTTTACAATGTCCTTCACCCCGGCATTTGACGCACATCTTTCCTCCGAGATGTTTTTTTTTCAAATTGGAAAACAGCAAAAAGTCACTGGGAGTTAGATCTGGCAAATAGGGTGGGTGCGGAAGCAATTCAAACTTCAATTCGTTCAATTTTGACATCGCGGGCATGCACGTATGACCCCGAGCATCATGCTAGTGAAACAGGACATTTTTCTTGGCCAAATGCAGGCGTTTTTTCTTAAGGAGTTTTGATACCAAAATCGCAATGGTGGTAGGCGAGTGAAATTTATATCACCGAGACATTAATTTTGGATGAATTGACTGTCTAAAATCAGTTTTACAGCATACTTTCGGAGATTTTTAATGTTCAAGTTGAACCTTTATCCATTTAGTAATACATACGTCACCTCGTAAACACCAACTATAAGGCTGTAGGCCCAAAAATAATAGTGATAAGCTGATAAAAAAAACTAAGCAAACCTTGATAATAGTGTTAGGAATATCGTGCTAAATAATCAAATGTTTTTTCTACTTCCTTCATTGATAATATTCGAAAAACATGTGAATTTTGAGCTCGAACGGTTTGTTTTCGAACATTAACATAAATTTTAGGTTAAACGTGGCAATACCGCATTAACGGGCTCTGTCTAGTGAGCTATTCCAGTCAAGCATTAACTCGTGAGAATTCCAAAATCGGCGAGTGTTTGAAACGTAGAACCAAATGTTTTTTTCATTATGAAAACTATGTCAAATGGATATTATAATTATATTAATGTTACATATAGAATAAATAAATACATCTCTTTATAAAGTTCGAATGCTGTTAAACTATATACGTTTCAAACACTCGCCGATTTTGAAATTCCGGCCAGTTGACGCTTGACTGGAGCGGCTCACTAGAGAGAGCCCGTTAATGAGGTGTTGCCCTTCGAGCTCAAAATTCACATCTTTTTCGAATATTATTTCGCACGAAGTAGAGAAACCACTTAATTATTTATCACGTCATTCCTACCACGATAATCACGGTTTGCTTAGTTTTTTTATCGGCTTATCACTATTATTTTTAGGCCTACAGCCCTATAACTGGTGTTTACTATAGGGGTCGTATGTATTACCAAATAGATAAAGGTTTAACTTGAACATTAGAAATCTCCGAAACTATGTTGTAAAACTGATTGATTTTTGGGCAGTCAATGCATCCTAAATTAATCTCGCGATGATATAAATTTCAATCGCCTACCACCATTTCGATTTTGGTATCGAAGCTCCTTAATTGTAGCCTTCAATTCATCCAGCAATGCAGCTCAGTACTGTCCGTTGATTGTTTTACCCTTTGCGAGGTAATCGATAAGAATTATTTCATAGTTATCCTAAAAAACTGTCGCCATCACTGTTCCTGCAGAGAGCCTTCCTTTGCCTTCTTCAGAGCCGGTTCCCCCACCGCAATCCACTGCATTGACTGTTGTTTGGTCTTTGGCGTATGGTGGTGTATCCAGGTTTCATCGACGGTTATTGTTCGCCGCAAAAATTCCACCGGATTTCTTTTATACAGGCTAAGACAGTCGAGCAATATGTCCGCCCGTACGCGCTTTTGGTCAATCGTTAACAGGCGCAGCACACAGCATGCGGTTAATTTAATCATATTTAAATCGTGATGTAAAATCTTAAGCACCCGTTCAGACGATATCCCACAAGTCTCAGCAATATCCTTAACAGTAAATCGACGATCTTCCATCAAAGTTCTATGTACTGAATCGACCATTTTGTCAGTTGTAGCAGCTTTCAGGCGCCCGGAATGTTCCTCGTCTAAAATCCTAGTACGACCACGTTTGTACTCGGCCACCCAATATTTGACCGCTGTAAATGAAGAGCAGACTTCACCATATACAGATTCTTACTCATCCTTTATTTCCTGAGTCTTCTTTACCTTTCAAATGAAGGAACTTTATCACTACGCGATACTCGATTTTCTCCATTGCTGGCAAACAACGTCACCTGGCAACTTTGGAAGAGTGCCATAAACAAAGTAATGATTGGAATGACTTGAAATTTTTACGTTTTAAATATATTAAGGGCATCTATTGGGTGGCGAATGAATTTTTTTCTACTACCACTTTTTGTTAATAAGACCGGAAACTTGTCAAATGACTCTCGTAGTTTACCAATATTTTCTGGCGAGAGCCGGGTAGAAGTTTCCAAATGGCTATTATTATCATTATAACCGCTCTTTATTTGAAGATTGACCGAGTTCCAAGGAGAATCCATGTATGCTTTCTATAATATATGAGGCCAGATGGCACTTCGACAAAGTCTTCGCGAACTATTGACAGTAAATGTCATTTTGGCAATCTTGGAGCAATTTCCGGTAAAATAAAGATCGCTCAAAGTCACCTCCAATATTCAAGGGTTCCAAATAAATTTTTAAAAATCAATTCATCTTGATAAATACGGTTCCTGGCGACGACGCGGATCGATCCCTTTCTCGTCGCAAAAGCCGCGTTAGAAAGGCTGATGGCAGGTTCGTCAACCTTCCTCCAGTGTGAGAAGCTCGCGACGTGCACATGTTTGTGTATCCTGTACACATTCGACTGGATTCCCGATCCCTTGCACAGACCCACTTTTTTCGATTTTTCGACGGGGACAGCATACGGAGGGTCGTTCTCTTTTTTCTTTTTGTCTTCGTCAAACGAGGAAAGAGCGTAGAGGTGCGCGAAAAGCTGCCTCGTTTACCAACACACCGTGGAAGTGTACTGAGACTATTTCCGCAACGATAGTGGTGGAAGTATATCCGGGAGTGTGGGATGACGTGGAATTTCGGGGGATGAACGATAGAACGAGTAGAGATAGGGAGAGAGCGAGAGTAACACGTAGAAGTGGTAAGCTTTACGAAAAGCGGCTGGCTTACCGACGGATTCACCGATCCTCGCTCTTTCAACACTTGTTTTTTTCCCCTCACGTTTTTTTCTTTTTTTTTTTCAAAAATCCTTTCGTCGTGCCGCGCGGCTAACTCACGTTCTCTGTACGTGCAACCCCTATGTGTAGAATCTGTGCATTCGCGTGAGTGTTCGCGTCGATGGCTGTCGCTTCACCAGATTTTCCGGACTAGGTACTACGAGCCGAGGAAAGCTTCGATGTTGACTACCGCCCGAGTCAATCTACCGGATCGATTCCCCGGTATAAAAACAGGAGCGATTCGTGACGAGGATACGAAAGCCATAACAACTCAATATTTTACGTAAGCGTTAAACAATACCTGAGTTCACCCGTGCAGATCCACGGGTAGGGATCCAATTGGAATCCCATACTTGTCCCCCTTTTCTGATAGGGATCCAATGGGTCATCGCATTGGAGCCCTATACTTAAGGTATACCTTTCGCGGAGGGCCGTATTTTGAGGGTGCATTAGCCAGGACGCAATCCGTAGGCCTCAATCCATAGTAAATTACAGTAGCCCTCAATAAAAATCCGTTACAATCAACGATTAAGGTAGTCGGCCCAGTAATTGTTACCTTAAGCAGATCGCTCACTTGGAAAGTGGGTAGAAATTATTTGAAGGTATTACTGGTTGGACCATCGGCCAAAAAGTTAGTCTAGAATGATGCCAGGTCATGCCAGACGTGTTTAGCCTTACAAATAGATAATTTAATAAGAAATTAACACTTAGAAATATTAATTTTCCACTTTTAATAATAATTGAAGTCAAATTCGACGATATTGGCGTGTGCTTGTCTGAGGCTTGTTCAGTGACTTTACATCTGTTTCAACCGTCCAACAGGAAAAATGCCGCAATTTTTAAATTTAATTAATACGAGCAGACTATCTTATTATTATCAATAATAACCCAAAAACTCAATTTATATTGAGTTTGCCAATGATTGCTATTAATTCTTCGTTAAAAAGGCGATACTCCTCATTACTTTGATTAATTTCTCAATAATTAATCCGTCGATTTATTTGAAACTCAATCAATCGCTCGATTTTAAATCTTGATGATATAATATTTTCGGAATTTACAACGATTTTAGTTCCATTCGTGTTGCAACCATTAACATCTATAGAAGCTGTTTTTCCATAAGCGTCCCGGTTAAATTCATATGTTTATAACTACTACATTATTTAGTGAAAAATTCTAAAATAATTCATGTATTATTATTCTATCAAGAACTATCATTCCTTAAATTGTCAAGAATGTTGGCGATTTTTCAATATCCATACAGCAATACCTTAAGGCCTTAGGCCACTCTAGAATTTTCCAAAAATCAATTTTTTTTTGTTAAAAATACCTATGAAATTATATTCCAAAGATTTTGGGTGTGAAAAATCTTTAAGTGGTCGATTTTCGAATTCTAGCGCAACCCCTCTTAATTCATGTCGTGACTTTCTACTAACTTTAAATGCATTTATCTCAAAACTACATTTATCAAGTCAGCCGGACTCATAACTCAAACAAATTTCAACCGATTCACTTGAAATTTTAACTGTATATTTAGAATTACATTTTCTGAGGCACTACGTAGGATTTTTTAAATTATATTGCATAGTTCCTTTTTTATAAACAATTATCTGACGATTTTCTCATGGCATTTTATACTTTTTGTTTTATAAATGCGCCATTTTGACAAAAAACAATATATCATCAAAATCCTACGTACTTCTATAGCTATTCTTATATATAATCGAAAAAACTTTAGTGTCTCATCATAACTCAAAAATTATAGGAGCTGTTGGCCCTGCCGTTGACCTTCCACTAATGAAGGCGTCATCGGAAAAATGCTGCACAGTCGCCATTTTTACATGTATCGCTGTGAAAAAATAATTTTGCATAGTCATTTACGTGTATAATAAAACCCCTATATTGTAATTCCTCCTATATTGTAATTCCTATCCTCTATCCTAAACCCCTATATTGTAATTCCTTCCTATATTGTAATTCCGATTTATTTTATGGTTTCGCTGAAAAAAAATCACAAAATATGCCCTTTTTTGCCTCTAGAGTGGCCTGAGGACTTCAGTCATTCTTAATCAGTTTTTTCATTAGGAAGAATGTTGTTGTAAAATTCTCGTGCCTGGTACAATTTTCGAGAAAATATTTCGTAAAGGTAAGATGATATTGTACGGATCATCGTCATGCCCCTATGAAGGTTGGTCTAGTAATGGCCATGTGAGCGTCCCACTAATCGTCACCTGCGTTCAAACTGCTTTAACTAATTATGCAAAGGTCCGTAGATCTTCGTTGACTCTATTGTGTCTGTATATAGGACTGCAGACTAATTTTTAGCCATTCAGTCACAAACTTTTCGCTTTTTATTAAAACATTTGACAAAAAGTTTAAGACCCACATTTCTCTTACATATGATTCAACGATTATTCACAGTACGTACGGATCTTAAAAAACAAACATTTTATTTTTATTATGTTTCTAAAACCTTAATCTCTACTCCGAAACCGGGAATGGATACCACTCAAAAGAAACTCCTTTTGAAATACTTCTTTTGACCAAGTAATTACGAATAACAGAAGTGAGAGAATAAACTTTATTCATTAAAAAATTAACCTAACTATGGCTATTATGTCAGAATTATACTTTTTATCCATTTTCCATTATTATAAACAACTATTTGGTCATAAAAGAATTTTCGCTATTTTTTCGATCGTGTCGTGTTCATCTGTGTTCAAGACGTACTCAATTATCGATATGGTCACAACCCAGTAATCGACAACGTTTATTTATATGTTTATCTTTTTACCATCGCGAATATGTGTTTGACGATTACTGGTCCCTAAATTATTCAGAAAATGCTAATTACGGACCCAATATTTCTTTTTTGATTTCCTAAAGATTAGTATTCGATTCATAAGATTTTTTTTGCCCAGTTATTGACTGCCGTGGCGATTAATCGGCTGAGTGTTGACATTGCTGAAACGGTAATCGTCATATATGAAAACTCGTTGAAATTAACATAAAACTATAATTTGTTATGCGGTACGCAAAACTAAGATTCCTCTTTACAACTTGAAGATAAACTTACTTCACGCAAGTCCCCAGGAATTCTCAAATCACCCGAGATGCGACGCGGTTCAATTTAACCTCCAAGTGAAGGATTCCGCCGAAATCGCGGATAAACGCCGTAGCTGAAGACATTTGATTTGATTATACTTGAATACGTATACTTACGAGTGGGACAATGTAATACAACATAGTAAATATCTCCTGGACGCCAGCCAAAATATTACAGATCTGCATGAACGAATGATTCTTACGAAATACTTATTTAATGTGTTTACATGACCATCACCTGATACCCAATAATGAAAGGGAATAAAAAAAAATCGCATAAATTTAGTAAATTTGGATATTCTTACATGTTCTCTGAGAAGTCGCGGTTACGAAAGTTCTTTTGTTAGTCATATTTTTCTAAGTTTTATCATTAAGGCATTAATCTCCATCTATTGCACATATTTTCAAGCATTTTTTTCATAGTAAAATTTATCTCCATATTTTAATATTTTTATACATAAAAATAGAAGTTTCAAAGTACAAGAAATTTTTTTTAATTTTATTTATTTAACTTTAAGCATCTGAAAACAAAAAGCCGAGTATTTTATTATAAAGTGGAATTGTAGTTATGACCCCTACTAAAAACTTTCACCCCCAATAAAAGGAAAACAAAATTACGCCCTTTTGAATTTTTCGACTGTTTCTTACAACTTAAATTGTTTAAAAATAGGATTACATATCAATAAATATTTATATCGTTAGTAGGGGTCGAAGAGATACATGCATGCATCCCTGTAAATTTGATCCCCTATCAGTGCAATAGTTTGTCTAAAATCATGTCGACAAGGTCGAAAAAGTCCCATGTAGAAATTGACCACCGACCCAGCGCTGGCTCAGTTTCGAACTTGATTGGCCGATGCTTGGCAAAAATGCTTCGCCCCGGCATGGAAATGTGACGCGCGGCTGACGCTCGGCAGCCGAGGGTTGGCTACGATCCCCGGACCACAACTGGCCCAAGTAGAAATTGACCATCGACCCAGCGCTGGCTCAGTTTCGAACTTGATTGGCCAATGCTCAGCCAATGCTGGCCCAGGCATGAAAATGTAACGCGTGCCTGACGCTTGGCAGCCAAATGTTTGGCTACCGCTGAAATGAAAAAATAAATAAGTCAACAAATTATGAATAAAAATATTCTGGTAGTATTTTTTGTTTCTATATGCTTTATTTATATTACTATATATATAATAATTGGATTAAAACATATTCTGCTTCATTAAAGTTTTTTCCTTAACTAGGTTTCGAACCTACGACTTCTAATTCTAGAGCTGAGCGCGCTACCTATTTGGTCATCCTAACACTTGTGTAGAATTTATTTTTTTTCGCTCCTTACTCTTATTATTAAAAAAAAAATGTCAATAAGTTGGCAACAGTTCAAGTTTGCACCGTTGCAATCCAACGAAAATTAATTATTTTCGACTGCTGAATTCTTTTTGTCTATCTAGGCCGTAAAAATAACTTTTACCGTATTTTTTATTTGCTCGATAGTCGTCTTCGACAATTTTTTTGGCCGAGTTTTCGGCCGAACCAAGACCAACTGTTGGCGCATGTTTTCTGTAATGATATAGCCGAACCTCACACTACAGTCAAATTATGCCCGGGCTGCAGAGGCCCGTTAGCTGGTGCAGGTTTAGTAATGTTGGTTTTTCGAGCCTTTAAATAACAATTGGGTCTATTCTGTACCATCGACATTCTGATATTTGGACCAGTCTAGAATGACGAAGTTTGATATCCACTACTGGGCCAAGTCTCCGTTGATTGTCCACAAACGGTTGAGCCAGGGCTGGCTCTGGCGTTGAGCCAGAGTTGGGTCTGTTCTGTACCATCGTCAAGCTGACGTACGGGCCAGTATAGAATACCGAAGCTTGGTATCCATTACTGGGCGAAGTCTCAGCCGGTTGTCCACAAACGGTTGAGCCAGCGCTGGCTCTGGCGTTGAGCCAGCGTTGGCTAGGTTCTGTACCATCGACAGGCTGACGCTTGGTCCAGACTAGAATTTCGAAGCTTGGTATCCACTACTGGGCCAAGTCTCAGCTGATTGTCCACAAACGGTTGAGCCAGCGCTGGCTCTGGCGTTGGCTCTGGCGTTGAACCAGCGTTGGATCTGCTCTGTACCATCGACATGCTGATGCTTCGGCCAGTCTAGAATACCGAAGCTTGGTATCCAGTACTGGGTCAAGTCTCAGCCGATTGTCCACTAACGGTTGAGCATTGGCATTTCCACATGGGGTTGTTTCGAGAAAAACGCGTTTAACATTTCTCTTGTAAAAATGTACATAAGACTTAAAAGAAAGCCCTCTTACCCTCAATCAGCGATACTTGTTCCATACATTATTCCTTCAGCTTCTTCAAAAGCTTCACTTTCTTGGGATTTTTGGTTTCGGATCTTTGTTTTGCAAGCTTTGGACGCTCGACACGGCGGTTGCGCACTGAGTGCGCAGAGACGCTTCTACTGTATCACTTTTTTTAGCCCCTTATCGGTCACTCCGACCTAAATAACATTCTCTACCGTATTTCTACAGGTATGCATTATACGAAACTGATATTTTCAAGAAATCGAAAATTTCCGTAAATAGACTGATACTGATCCCTTAAAAGTTCGAAATCAAGTTTCACGAATTTAACACCTCCAGTTTTTTCTTGTGACCTCACATAATTTCAATTCGAACGTGGTAAGAATTCTCAAACGTCGTTCATCGAGGAAAAGTGCAGAATCCAATTGAATCCCAATGAGGATTCCACATGTGCCGTGTCCCTATAGACATGTCAGTGCACTTGGGACTCCCCAACAAATTTGTGCACGGGATCATGTAGGTATATCTTTTTTGGAAGATCCAACAAATTCGCGTTGAGATTTCAAAATAAAAAATTCTCAACTGACGTCAATCAGGAAATAGCGCGCTTAATCCACTTGGATTCGAATGTGGATGACCTACGTGGGTCGTCCCTATCAAATCCCTATAGAGATGTGATAGGATCTAGGGACTCCCTAGCAAGTTTCTGCACGATCAGAACATACGGTTACATATTTTTATCGAATCAGTTTCGAAATCGAACCAGCCGCTGCGAGAGATCCAACCCCTACGTTAGAGCTTTTGACATTCGTGCCTTAATTACGTCAAGCGAATCTCCCTCCAATATTCTTCGACATACAATTAGAATTTTTTCTGTAAAAAGCAGAAAAAGAGAGGTATCCTCAAAAAGATGTACACTTTCATTCATTTTTCATGATTCCGTACGTATTAGAAAAGTTCATCATTTCCGTCAATTCTGTCTGTCACTGCCCAGTGACAAACATTCGCCCGCCCTCTTTGCTAAGTTTATAATCCTTTGGTTTCAACGTATGAACTACATCAACATAATATTCAATGAATATGACTGCTAACAGCAAAGCAATTCGAAAACTCTTCTAGAGTATCTTCCTTTTTATTCGGTATTACGATTACATCACCTTTATGCATGGTCCACCAAGCACTTGATTCATTTTCTCGAAGATCGCTTTATCTTCCTATTTAATGTGATTCCGTCAGCGATAACTTCCAAGATACTTACACTGAGAGAAAAGTGCATGGTATTTACCAAAAAAAAAAACGCCACGGTAAAAGAGAGTATCGTCAAATTCGCTATAGTTTATTGATACCCCAATCATAAAATGGTTAGCACAACTATAAGCGAAAACTTTATCTAAACATGCGATTTTGGTGACGTATTTGACGACCTAGTAGCTCCGAAATAACTATTAATTATTGAAAAGGCTTTACAATATCGATATGGTTAATTCAGTGCAACCACAAAATCGGCGCACAAATACTAATTCTGTCTACCGTACGTTAAGTTTTCTTCTGGTTAAACTTCTACTATCCTATTCAAATCTGTACTATTTATATGGTTAAAATTAACAGTTGTCGAGTATAATTTGTTGCAAGATCTTACGCAATGTGACTAAACAAAAAAAATCATGGTAATCGTCACTTATAGCGAAAACGTAAGTCATCTGCGGATCGTGGCAATTAAGTAGAAGTAACAATAGCACACCATGATCGATATAGATCTATACGCGCAATAATTTATCAGTTTTCAAAATTGAAAATTTCGACAACTATTGCCATGCGCCAAAAATCTATTTAAGCAGTGACATACAGTGGGTCAAAAAAGTATTTGCACACCTCGTGTTTTTCAAATTATCCTGCGAAAAAAAATAAAATACTTCAGCATTTTTTTTTCGAAGAAAAATAAAATGTGCGAAAAAAATAAAATATAATTTTATATTTATAATATAAAAATAAATATTAAAAAATAAAATAAAATGCTAAAGCATTTTTTTTCTTCCAAATTTTTTTTTCAATCATTTGATTTTTCTTTGAAAAAATTAATAAATGCTGAAGTATTTTTTTTCGCAGGATGATTTGAAAAACACGAGGTGTGCAAATACTTTTTCAACCCACTGTATATTATTAAAAAGATCTATGCTAAATTTCACCTATATCGGAGTTAGCTGCTATTCTGAAGTACAGCCAGACTACTTTTGTCTGTTATGCCAAATCTACGATGAGAATAACATAGCTACCCAATAGCATAGTGGCAGCGTGCATAGTAGCCTAATAAACCCGCCTTTTTCTACGCCAACGCCAGAGATATATATTTATTATAATATTTAATCTTGTTATAACATCACATATATTCTATTTTCTTATAATCTATTGCATAGTCTATACTACAGGGTATCTCAAAATTACCTGACATTTAAATTTATTAATAAAAAGTATTGTTTATTTGAAAAGTACGGACAATTTAATTTTAATATAAGGTACAAACATGGAAGTTATGTGTGGAACACAATATTCGATAAATGACTGCCTCGTCCTCGTTTGCAAATGTTCACTCTTTTGACGAAATGTTCAATAACATTTTAGCATAATTGCGGACTAATTTCATTGATGGTGCGTGCAATTGCTTCCTTGAGCTCCGGAATGGTCTGTGGATCATTCGCATACACTTTTCCTTATAGAAAACCTCAAAGAAAGAAGTCCAATGGCGTCAAATCGCACGATCTTTGATGGCCAATTCACATCGCCGCGGCGCGAGATGCGGACTTTTGGAACCGTCTCTGCCAGATTTTCACCATTTTTGTAATTAATTTTCACAATTCCTATTCGTTGCTCGATCGTGTAATTCTCCATGACTAAACCTCAGTACTTCCTAATACCGGTTTTCCAAGATTACTATTCTATGTTCGCCGCAAAAGCAATGGCGCGCAATTATAAACGTCAGGTCATTTTGAGACATCCTGTATAAAACTTAGAGACGCTAATCGCAACAGCCCAAAGTTTTTCTATAATCTCATTATTAAGATGCGGTTTTCATTTATAAATTCAGTTTGTACGCAACAAAAAAAACCTAAATGTGCATGGCTACCTAAACAAAAATACAAACTTTATCAAAAGAGAAGAGCAGCGTGCGTAGTATAGACAGAAGATAGGTAGAACTCTCAATTGAGTATTTTATTTTTATTTTGGATTTATGAAATATTCTATACTTAGTGAACGTATCATATTATACAATATGGTATAAATCGCCATAAATACCGTCGCAAATCACAAGCAACATTTTTATCAATGTATATATATATTAGATGAGGTAACAAGTTCTGGGCGTTTTTTCGCTTTGTTTCGACGATGAAATGAACATAGTTAGGATTATCCGATTTATATCAAATATGTGCCGTTTTGTTCGATAACTTTTGTCCATTTTGAAGGCAATTTCATAATTCCACGATTGAAGAAGTCCTCGTCCCTATTGGTAAAAAACTTGACCAGCTCATTTTCACAAGCCTCTCTTGAGGCCAGTTTTGTACTATCAAGAAAATTTTGCAAATGCTTGAAAAGGTAATAATCGCTTGGTGCCAGGTCTGGACTATACGGCGGGTGCAATAGAACCTCCCATCCAAACTCTCGGAGCTTCTGGCGCGTCGTTAAAGATGCGTGCGGCCAGGCGTTGTCTTCATGGAACACAACACCCTTCCTATTGGCCAATTCTGGCCGCTTCTGGTCGACCGCCTGCTTCAAGGTGATCAGTTGTTGACAGTAGAGGTCCGAAATGAGTGTTTGGCCCGATGGGAGCAGCTCATAGTGGATGATTCCCTTCCAATCCCACCAAACACACAGCAAAACCTTCTTGGCCATTAATCCGGGCTTGGCGATCGTTTGGGCCGGCTCACCGCGATTGGACCACGATCTTTTTCGGCTGTTGTTCTCGTATGTGACCCATTTTTCATCGCCAGTCACCATCCGCTTCTAAAATGGGTCGATTTCGTTACGTTTCAGCAAAGAATCGCGGGCATCAATTCGGTCCAAAAGGTTCTTTTGCGTCAATTCGTATGGCACCCATACATTGAGCTTCTTCTTGAGACCAGCCTTATGCAAACGGTTCCAAACGGTTTTCTGGCTAATCTTCAGTTCCTGGGCAATGGAATAAGTGCTCACATGCCGGTCCGACTCGACGATTTCCATGATTTTATCGACATTTTCGACGATTGGCCTACCAGCGCGTGCCTCATCTTCGACGTCCATATTACCAGAATGGAATCGTTGGAACCACCGCTTTGCTGTTGCATTCGATACTGTATTGGGTCGCTAAACAGCACAATTTTTTTTGGCCGCCTGCTCCGCCTTTTCACCTTGGTCGTAGTGGTACTGAAGAATGTATCGAATTTTCTCTTTTTTTACCTCCATTTTGAAACGCTGTAACACACAACTGGCTTCACCAAACACAAAACTGTCAAAGAACTTTTTTTGAAGCGTAATGTCATCTTTAAATCGCCGTATAGTATGACCCGATGCCATGTATACATCGTGAGATATGGCTCACTAAAGACATCTAGGGGAAATCGCTCAGAACTTTTTACTTCACCCAATATTTTAGTCCTGTTCACTATTAGGATCTTATCTATGATTTATAATTTTTTTTATTTATATACATCTTATTTATTATTTAAAATAAATTTATAGAGTTATTTTTTGATAGTGTAAGGAAATATCCCTTTTATGATAATTGTTTAGAATTATATAGCATTGAACAATTAACGTATGCTAGTAAGATTCTTGGTTGCGGTTAACATGTGTGCATAATTTACGTAACTGCTAAAATATCAATAAGCAATACTATATTTTATGCAGTAATCATGGCTATAAAATATGATTGTCTCATCTTCAGCGAAATACAAAATACGGTTGAAAATACCATATATTTCGCTCAGTGTACGTCTCCATTTCACAGTTCGTCTTTTTGGTCGAAAATATTTCGCAAATGTGAACCCAATACATCGGTTGCGTATAATTTCGACAACATTCAATAAATTCAAGATAAAAAGTCACGGGAAAATTCATAATGAAGATTCCTGAAGAGTGCTGTCAAAATATGTTACAATACGCTTTGGTTGCAAAGATTGCGTTTTTTTGTTTGGCTTTTCAGCAGGTGGACGTATAGTGACGTGCGGAGGTTACGTGGAGACTCTAGTGTATGTGATAGATTAAATTTTGTTTTCCGCCAGTCGAGCTAGAATTGTTGAGGTAAAATAAAAAGTCTCGGTCTCTTGAGAATGCCGAAGATGGAGAGCGTTATATACGAGACGGTGAAAAATAGTTCGAAGCACGAGGTTAACCCCTCACCTACTCCGAACGCACGTACGTTGTAAGTACATTATCCGAGAAGCTTATTCCCGAGTAAGTGTTGCCCCGAGGAAATCTTGTCGAATCTATACATAGTACCGAACGACGCGGACCTAACTTTAGAAGAGGACATTTTGGGAAGGGGCAGTCGTGAACAGTACCCGGAGAGAAAGCTCTTGTGGGTCGAGGCGACTAACGGCGGCGTTGATCCAGCCAGGGGGTGCGGGGTAACGAGAGTCTGCGTGCAAATCGCCATTTCCTCGTGAAACCAAATTACACGGGTCAAATCGGAACATTTTCATCTCTACGGTGCTACGGCCCGACCTAAAATTGGTCAATTTCACTGGAGCTTTGTACATCACACCTACAATTTGTTTCTCAATCATATTTTTTTATTCTAGTATATATGAGAACCCTTTTACGGAAGAAGGAAAGAGGCTATCCTCTTCCCTTCTTCCTCGGGATCCTCAACGTGTGACCGTATCCATACCTGTGCGGAAAATTTGTTGGGGAGTCCCCAGATTGTACCACTTCACTATAGGGATTTAATAGGGACAACGCATGTAGCCGTGCGGAAATTGAATTCGGACTTGTATCGGGCCCATCTTAATTTTCCCTAACTTTATTATAACCCTAGTCTGGAAGCTTCACATGGGCCATCAGTGGCCGGTCACACTTTGCTACCAAGACCCATTGAAGGTTAAATAACCAGGGCCTTTAAAATTGCCTCAACGGTGCCTCATAAAAATTATTGCAGCCATATGTGTACGTGCGTGTGTGTGCCACTGTGAAAAAGAAATGTGTTATTTCAATACATTTGAGGCTTAGAATTCTGTCGCTTATTTTGGCACATTTGATTCCGCGTTGTTCCAATGAACGAACTGCATGCGTGTTGGTTCAATGCATCACAGCTCGTCTACTAAACGCATAGTTTTATAATTATTATGCCTCCAATTCTTTAGTCAAGCAATTTATACTGATTTGCCCCTATAATAGCAAAGTCTGGTAGTATTGGGGAAATCGCTACTAGGGAATCTACAACTACGTCCGTTAAAGGCCCTTACTTGGTCTCCGTCCTTAGACCATAGTTTTAGTCAACCTAACCCACCCTACCATTCCCTAATAGAGGCCCAATCCGGCTCTTTTACGGAAAACCCTACTATGGAATCCATAAACCATCCATTGAAGGCCCCAAATTGTATTAGGGATGCCCTGCCAATTTTCCGCACGGATAGGGAGACCAATTTTGAATCCGAGTGAATACCGCGCTATTTCCAAAATGACGTCAGTTGATAATTTTTTATTTTAAATTCTCAACCGAAATTTGTCGGATCTCCTAAAAAAATATACTCTCGTGATGCCATACACAAATTTGTTGGGGAGTCCAAAGATGCACCCACATCTCTATAGAGATTTGTTAGGTAAACCACACATAGTGAATCCTCATTGGCATCCAATTGGCTGCTGCACGGTTCCCCAATGAACACCGTTTGATAATTCATACCACGTTCGAATCGAAAATATGTGAAAAATCGCGAAAAAAAATTTGGCGTA
The DNA here is from genome assembly GCA_963932345.1 of Ophion ventricosus. Lineage (NCBI taxonomy): Eukaryota > Metazoa > Arthropoda > Insecta > Hymenoptera > Ichneumonidae > Ophion > Ophion ventricosus. The sequence continues at coordinate 9,460,572 of OZ010711.1, read as the reverse complement.
TTGAAAAATAACCTACACGCTTCGTCAGCATGTACTTGTGAGGTGATATTATGTCAAGGTGAAATAAAATAAATAACAAACGACAGTTACAATGAATTTTTAGTGATGTGATTCGAATAGATTTTTATGATATACCTTTTTAAGGTAGCAGTCTCGCAAAGGCGTTTATCTATAGATTTTTATTTTATTTTGAGGACCCATTTAGGATACTATCAAGTGATTAGCTGCAAAATTACAAAAGGATTCACCATTGTGTATTCGAGATATTGTCAACCAAAGATTGCACTATTTTACACGTCATCTTTATGGGGAGCAGTGGAAAATTTCACATTTCACGCAATAACTTCGAAACTTTTCTACAGATTAAAAAAAAATCTCTATCATAGAGGAACATATGATGAAGTGGGTAAAAAAAATCATGAATTTTAATCGTCTAGTTTCACAGATATTGCGATTTATATTAAACAATGTCTAGCGACCCAGGAAACAATTTACAATCGGCCCAGCATCGACCCACTGTCGCGCCGACGGTACTCGAACCTCGGCCGATGATTGGAATTACGACTGGGCTACGCTTGGGCCAAACCGAAATGATAGGCTCGGTCCAACTTGGCGATCAGCGTGCGCCCAACGTCGGGTTTCAATACCGGCCTAATGTCGGCTGGGATATTGGCCTACTGCCGTCCTGGAGATTGGCCCAGCATCGGCTTTGACATCGGTTCTGTGGTTGAACCAATGTTGGGGTAACATTGGCTATGACACTAGCCCATTATCAATTCGATTCTCATCCCATACTAGTACCAATGCTGGGTCAACATTGGCTTTTTACGAGCCCGATATTTTAAATTAAACCACTAATTCGTTTAATTATGTAGATTTATTTTATAACCTCATAATATTAAATTAGCAAAAAAAATATTCCACAACTTTATATAATTAGGTTAAATTTGAGTAGAGTAAAGAATTAGATTAAACTAGAATAGAATTAAGAGTATTTTTTCACAGCTCTGTAATATCGAAAACAACTTGATAAGATAATCAATTAGAAACATTTAGGCAGAATTACTTTTACGTAGAATTCAAAAATATGAAAAATGTATCATTATATAACACTATTGGATTTCTGGGTATTGCTGTGCTCGTAGTGGATCGTGAATGCTTCTTTCTCATCGGCCGCCCTCACAATCGCCCGCTACAGCTAGCCAACGACTGGCTTTTAGGGGTTCCGTTTGCTGAGCCCACTGCTCTGCCAAAACCTCTGAAAAGATCCTATTCAGTACGGTCATTTGAATGATGAATGGGGCGTAGTTGTTTGTATCATTTTTTTAAGTATATATTATATATATATATATATTATAATTACAATTGAGTATAATTTATAGCAATTTCAATTAATATATATATTCAAGTATTATTATCAGAGTGTAATTAATACCTCTTAAAAATGCGAAAGTTGCTGAAGTTAAGTTTCCCTTTGTTCAACGTTGTTTTTCTTCCGCATCCACCGTATCTCAATTTAACCAATTTCGAACTGATTGCAGGGATAATTTGAGATACGTCGTTTTAGATGTCCTTCGACCTCACGATGAATGAAGCGAACAGAATTTTCTGCAAAGGGAAAATGTTTTAAACTGTAGTCGTACATGTATACTTCATAGTCATAGAGAGTTTTTCATGTAATTATTAAATTATTATGATTCTTAACAAGTATGCTTACCAAAGCATCTTTCTTGTCTCCATCGTTTTTTACATCAGCACCGAACCGGAAAAACTCGTCGAAATCGGTGGTGGGAAAGCTATTCTATTTTTCATAGCTCGACGAGAAAGAAGAGTTGACCACTTGAGAGGCCGCACAGCGAAGCAAATTGATTCCGTGTCTCGTGTGACTCTGAAGCGTCACCAATACTTATATCCTCGTGTACGCGAACCGAATATGCTTCCACCGCGGCCGCGCAATTGGTCTAATTGTAAAATGCGTAGGTCGGGCGAATACTGGGAAACCATCGGGGCCCGACGATGTGCAAGCCTTTACGCGACTTTGTTAAACAGAGTTACGTTCGGAATAGAAAATTGGGTACTGAGAATCGCTAATAAATAAATAAATAAAAGTCACCCCGAAGACTGAGAAACATACAAATACAAGACTATTACAAAATGAAAGTGCACCCACAGTCAAATAGGTAATATTCGGTTCTTTTAAACGGTTATTTTTAAACATCGAAATTAGCGATGTAGTAAAGTCCGATAAGTGAATTAAACTATGGACGTTAGGTACTTGTGAGTCGCAGCAATACAATGATGGCATAAGATATCCAAGCGGGGCGTTTACAGCGCCTCGCCTTCAACTGATTGTGAGATCTTTTCAAAGAACAGAAATACAAAAAATGATTCCTGCAGGAAAGACGGGGGTAGGGGGAAGGTGTCTAGTCAGTGGTGAGAAATTTCATTGCGGTTAAAATTCGACGAGACAAGCTACATAATGGTGATCATAATTGGCCCGTGCTCGGGATAACCGTTCAGCGTCAACAGTAGGCTGCCATTCAGAAGCTGACATCAGCCCAGGATCGGCAGATTATTGCACGCCGATGCTCGAAATGAGGTTCGACTCAACCATGGCAAACAGCTTCGGCCTAATATCGGGACGAATCATGGCTACCAACGATCGGTTGCCGTTTAGAAGCCGATACTGCGCCAGCATCAGCATTTCACTGTTTGGCGATGCTGAATCCGAACGTAGGCTCGGCAAGGGCGAACGGTGTCGAGCCCAGCGTTGGGACGACTGTCGGTTACCAACGGTCAGTTACCACTTACAGACCGACATCGGCCGGAAATTAGTAGATGGCTGGGTGGCGATGTTCGATCCGAATATAGGTTAAGTAATGGTAAATAGCATAGGCCCAGGCCTGGGGCTAATGTTGGGCACAAACGGTCGGTTGACTGTGGCATGCCAGTCATCGGCCGTATTGTGATATTCGGCAATATTTCCATGGGGACGCTAGCGCCGCGAAACGATTGGAGCAGACTAGAACTAGATTACAGTTCAATAGAACTTCGATTATCCGAACTCCCATCATCCGAACCCTCCGTTATCCGAACGGTGATTTGCTTCATCCGAACGTTCCATTATCCGAATTATGATATGAAATTTTATACATTTCTATCAACTTCAGCTACATTGTTCCCAACAGCGCGTGCGCTCGAGTTTGTACGCGCTTGTATGCGTCGGTTTGTAGGTCGGAGCACGAAAATTTCGCATTCTAAGACGTTTTCGGCCTTCGAGATCGGTCTCGAGTAGTACGAAGAACAACAAGAGTGCTGCTCTACGCAGCGTCTTTTGATCAAAGGCCTGCGCGATTTGGCCACTAAAAAACGTGTATCATCCATGCGGCAACCAAAGATTGAGCAGTTCCTTATTTAAATACACTGCAACCTCTCTAATCGGCACACTGGCGGGATTGGCTCCGCATCACACTTGCAAACATAGAGGTTGCGCACTATCCACTCAAGCCGACTCCGCGCAGCTGACGTAGCGGATAGCAATACCCCTCCAATTCCTCTCTTATGGTCTATCATGCTTCGAGCCTGGCGCTAGGGACTGACGCTTCTCCCACTATGTGCTACACCTATCGATATTCGGTACCTAGTGGGGACTGATTTCATTTATGTAGGTGCTGATCGGAGAGGTTACAGTGTAAAGGCCTTAACGTACATGTTGAATATTTATATTAATTATATTAAAAGTATGTATACGATGGTGGCCTTCGAACATATGTCAGAAATACACAAGCCTAACGCAACATCGTTAAAAATACCCGTACTTTAAAAAAAAAATTCCGCATGCAATATGTAAAACCGCTTCCCACAAGTACACGTTTCTATTATGAGAACTTTCGATAATCCGAACTAGGCCCGGTCCTGATGGGTTCGGATAATCGAGGTTCTACTGTAGTGCGTGCATATTCGTATACGCAGAGTATCTACATACTAGTAGCCGGAATGGATAGTCTGATACAAAAGTGAGGGTTAGGTAAACATTATATTAGGCGTTTTCATCATTACTTTATAAGTTTTTACAGGGTGTCCAATAGGAAGTTGCTAAAACTAAATAAGTGTCTCTTCCCTCCATGAATTCAATAGGGGTCCCTTTTTCTAAGGCGTATACCTGAGGCCCCGCAGTTTTATTCCAGCCGTGGTTGAAGCAAGTACGCGCGCGTCAAAATGAGTGAGCTCACCACGGAAGAAAAAGTATATCTTATTGAGTGCTTCTTCTCGAGGGGAAAAATTTATAGTAATGCGTATAGAGGGTTTCGTACTAAGTTTGGAACTCATAGAGTTGCCAGCGAAAACACTCTGAAAAGGTAAGAATTTAATATTTATTCATATTCATCTAACACACAACTTGTGTTTCAATTCAATTAAACTGCATTGAAGTAATTTTACGTTAATTTTTGTAGGATAATCGATAACTTCGTGGAGTATGGTACACTCCAGGACCGTAGACACGAGTTGCCAGGTCCATCTGTTACGGTGACTACACCAGAGAAGATCAACGAAGTTGAGAATTATTTCAAACAAAATCCAAATGATTCGATTCGGAAAGCTGCTCAATTATTAAAAATAACCAAATCATCATTACACAACATTTTGAAATATTTTTTAAAATTTCATCCGTATAAAATAAGCACTCATCAATTGTTAACTGAACATGCCATGACGAAACGCATCGAATTTTGTAACACTATTACGGGAATGTTTGAAGCCGAAGAACTTAATGAGAAAATGATTATTTATTCCGATGAAGCACATTTTTGGATGAATGGGTACGTAAACAAGCAAAATTACCGGTTTTGGGGAATGGAAAATCCCAACATACCGCTAGCGAAGTCCCTTCATCCACAGAAAGTAACGGCATAGGCAGCGATTTCAGTAAAAGGAATTTATTTGCAATTCTTGGAATCTACGGTAACAGGAGAGAGTTACAAACAGCTTTTGGAAACGAAATTCTTCCCTTATGGAAAAAAGAGGGGACTGGTTAAAATTTTTTACTTCATGCAAGATGGAGCGACGCCGCACCGGACTCATGAGGTGTTTGAAGCTATTCATCGCGTATATGGGACTCGAGTAATCGGTCTGGGGTACCCTAAATTTGCTCAAGGCGGACTAGAATGGCCTCCGTACTCACCGGACCTGAACCCTTGTGATTTTTTATTGTGGGGTTACATTAAGATCATTGTTACGCTAAAAACCCCAGCACAGTAGAAGAACTGATCGCGGCCATCCAGGAAGTGGTTCGCGGCATTACGAACGATATGTTGGACACAGTTTTTCACAGTTTTCAAAAGAGAATTGATTTTTGTACACAATCTAACGGTTCGCACTTCGAAAATATCTATCATTAATCACTGTACTTTTTCGTTATTTTTATAAGATGTAATAAATTGACATAAAAAATATTTGACTGGGTTTTATTTATGTGCGTTTAAAACTGCAGAGTTTCCTCTATTTAAAGCAATTTGGCTTTTCTGATTCTGTGCACGTGTTTTGAAATGACAGCCGATTAGTTTCAGCAACTTCTTATTGGACACCCTGTACATCCAGATAAGATGTACAACGTATATTATAAGGATATTTCGCAATATTTCGAAGCTGTTATCGATTAAGCAGAGAAAAAACTCTTCAACGTGACTGTGGCGAGACTACTGCCTTAAAGAGGTTGCTTCAGCTATCGCGTAATGTTAAGAATTTGCTGAAATTTATTAAGGATATTTGACAACAGGTTTTACGACTCCGTGCAAAATTTCGAGTCATTCGTCTGCTTAATTGTTGAGCAATTAATTATTGCAGTTAGGCTCTTATACACGGGCGACATAGCAAGATCTATACGATGACTCTGATACTACCCTAGCAACATAATAAAAATGCTAAGAATTGAATACAAATAGGCGGAAAAAATTCTCGACATTTTTATGAATAATTTCAACGAAGAGTGAAGCGTTTTTGTCCACCTCAGTATCGATATATTCTTGAAATTAAACAGAAAATTTTAGCTGATTTGCGTAAAACGATAAAGAGCGCTACGACACGTGACAACGCTGCTGTCAAGTCGGCCTTTTTAAATAGGCATCACGATTAGCAACGCACAAACTATTGCTGCCTCGTTATAAATGTCTTGCCGCGTTTCCATAAAGAGTATTTAAATATTTTTTATCATTATTGTTATTTTCGTTCCGCATGATTACAAGCGAAAGTAATACAACGCAAAATATTCGCAAAAAAAATGATAATTTAATTTTGTTCATTATCAAGCAAACAAACTTAACGGATATTTGGCAAAGTACAAAAAATATTGAGGCTAAGCCGTATTTTTCTTCAGGTTTAATATTTTTTATCCACGATTCCTCTTGACAGAAGCTTCGGTGCATGTGTTTCGACATAACCTTCAAATCAATTATGCGTTGTCCCTCGACTGTGCATTGATTTTCCGGTTCAACTATTTTTCTTCCGCTGCCTTCCATTTTCTACTTGCTTTAACCGACGACATTGTACTGTTTTTCACTTAAAATTGTTCCTTTCCATCTTTTCATTTATGTCGAACGCAAAAACTGAATTCGCGATGGATGTTTGACAGCTAAGCGCTCTCGATGTGCCGTTAGCTTTTGAGCTCAGTGCTACCAGCTACTGAGAACTAAATTGCCCGTTTACCACATTTCAAATTGGTTGATAAGTTTTTTGCCATGTAAATAAACAAAAACAATTAATAATTTTTCTAAACAGTCAATTATATGCATTCCACACATTTATTTGCTGAAATTTGTTTATTTTACGTAACCGAAAGTTTGATTATTCGGAGTTGGCAGCCTTTACAGGCGCCCGGGCGGGATCATTCCAGTGTGCCTGGTTTGAAAATTGCTGATTTTCATGATTTTTTTTTAAACAAAATTCCATAATCAGTCCGATGTTTTTTTTCATTTATTCAAATGACTTACAGTCGAATCTCGATATAAAGAATGTCTAGGGAAGAGCAAACAATTTCGTTATATCGAGTTTTTGTTATATTGAGGTTTCGTTGTGTGGAGGTCACGTTCCAAAAAATTCGTTATATTGGCATTTTAATAAAAAAGACAAATAAAAATGGCTCTATATTAAACCTTTCTTTCTTTGACAAAATATATTAGTACTATAAATATAGGGATATTTTTTAATAAATAAAAGGTTCAAATTAGAGCAATTTTTACAACCAATTAGCAATTAGAGCATAATGTATATAACATTTTATTTTTAAACGTGGATTATTTGTAAATTAGACAAATATTTTGTTGAATTTATAAGTTTGCAAGTCTAGACAGGCTCCATCGAAGCGGTGAGGAGGAGAAGGGAACGAAAGGAAGGGAGTTCATTTACCGGACGCTTCGTTATACAGAGGTTTTGTTCACAAAAATTCCTTGTATAGAGGTTAAGGGCTCTGAAATTAAATTCGTTATATCTATAGTTTTTCTTCGTTTTATCAAGGTTTCAGGAGGCTATCGGAAGGGAATGGGCAAATCTTCGGTATATCGAAAATTTCATTACATCGGCAACTGAGAAATCTTTTTTTTATTGACGAAAATAATTCAATTGATCATTAGCTGACCCATTCTACCCTGAAAACCCCGTGAAAAAGAGCGAGATCAACAGCAGAGAGTCAACACGCGCCAGCAGTTTCAGCGTCATCTTTCGCTCCTTTGCCTCTCTATACACGGGCCGCAGCACGCGCAGAGGGAAAAGATTCTTGACTTATCTCGCCATGGAAGTCGTACCCGTTTGAACGAGAGGGAGAGACGATAGGTTGGCCGGATCGAGGGCGCTATTCTATTTATAGTATGCATCTCCGGCCCTCATTAATTTTACTTCATTCTTTTTTTCTTTTGTCTTTTTATGCTTGTTCGTACTTCTCGAGGGAATGGGGTACGTAATGTGCACAGCAATTTGAAGCAAACGCTACTCATCGTTCGCGTTCACTCGTCCATTCGCCAAACTCGATGCCATAGCTTGACTCGTACTTCAGAATTTAATTTTCCCATAATGTCTTCATTATTCTTTCAACAACGCTCATCTCGGAGATCTGTCAACCTTGTTGTGTGCTAATCGTTGGATTATTGACCTTGGACGAAACATACCATTTTTTTTTTTTGGCCCTCTAGGGACTCTGTGTCCGTCTGATCCCACCGATATCCCTAGGGTAAAGTACTTTCTATAAACGGTAATAGAATTTAAATATCTATGAATCTCTGATTTTGCCAAATGGAAATTGGGAAACAAATACTGGAAATGAAAGTAGAACTGTCAAAAATATTTTAAAAAATTACTAATCTCAAAAGCAACCTTTTTTTCAATAACCGTTTGAAAAAGTATTAAGGCAGTATTGTTGTCTAGAAACTTGAGAACATCATTTTTTTTTAGTCTTTTTTAGTTATAGGAATTATAAGGAGTACGCTCGAGCCGAGACGCAGCGAACTTTTAATGTGTTTTTCTCGAAACTATGTTTTCCAAATTGGCAACCACCTCAATAACTCAAAACCTCAATAACTGATTGACCGATTGCTCTCGGATTTGGAATACACCTTCGCCTCGGGGCACCCCGAGTTAAAATTTATAGCCTCCCCTGAACACTCGCAGGACCCATTTCTTTTGAAATGCACAATTCGACAGCCTCCGTTGAACCTACCAAACCCCATTTGTCGAGTTCTGTGCCATGAAGAGCCATTTGGTCCAGTGTAGTATCTGTTAGTCCTCCAAAACCTTCTTTCGAACGCCAGTTTCAGTGAAACGTGCAGAACACAGGCCTCGTTAAATTGCTTTCGATCTCAAGTCCGTTGTCTCGACCCCACTTAAACTGCTTTGAGCCCAAATTCGACATCTGCTCCATCAACACTCCATTGTGGCCTCATCAGTAACCCGTTCGAAGACGAAATAAATACGTCTTCGCTGAATGAAGGGTCCGGAGGGTCTACAGTGCGCCTACAGTAGGCTGAATGGAGGGTCCAGAGGCTCTACACTGTGTCTACAGTAGGCCAAAAGGCGGGCCAGTACATTCTCCGGGAGCGCTCGAAGTAGGCCCACCTGTGGTTTTACAGATTCAGTTGCGCTCTGCTTTGAGTGACAATGTCCAGTTTTTGCCATTCAGGAGGTTCATCGGAGGCCCTAACGTATTAGTATTCCAAACATTGTACCCTCGTTTAGGTACCCGATAACCCATTATCGCCGATCTCTGCTCAGGGAAGAAGGTTTTTATTTTTCGAGTTGAACGCGCGGCACGAAAATTTTGACTCGGGTTACCCGAGTAGACGGCGGTAAAAATAGGTGAATTTTGGAAATTATTATCGCAAGAACTATTTTTCCGGTTTCATCCAAGTTTGTTTTATTCGAAAGTAGAAATATTGAGGTATATTGACATATTTTTCTATAAATATACATTGAATGGGAGCGCTGTTATTGTGGCCAGCGTAAAACGTGTCCCTCATTGACGGTCCTCATGAGTGCATGCAGTCGGTTGGTCCGAAACAAAAATTTCGAAAATATTCTTAAAATGTAACGTAGAAAGCCCTTCGCATAGTAGGATTGTTTTTTACTCAATCTACTTTTATCTTTTTTTTTATTTAGCCAAAAAGGTCAGAAATGTTGGTTGAAAAATGAATGTAAATTTCAAACAGGCGCCGTATTGTGGAAAACAAATTTGGTACATTTGCAGGAGTGGAGCTCCGGCTGAGAATTGGTCCAAATTGTTTTTACTGTTGATATATCAAGATGGATAATGTGTAAATACCAATTTCCAATTACAATTTAAGGTGGGGAAAGACATTTATTGGCAATAAATGATTGGCGAAGAAAAAAATATCGAACAGTTTGCAGAACGAAATCTTCGAGAGCTACGCATTCTATATTTCACACAGAGGTCGATGTAAGCAAGCCTGCCAACTAGGCGCGATGCACCTCGGACGTGCATGCGGTATCGTGGGGTGCGTGCGATATTGGTGCAATGCGTGCAATGTTATATAAAAACTCCACAAAGTCGAGAGAAAACGATGAAGACAGAGAGCAAATGTGTGAAGGTGTGTGGACGATGAATATGAAACATGCATTTATATTAGCTGTTTACTGACGATGTATTGTGTTCTATCCCTAATTGCTTAACACAGATATACTTACATATATATTAGGAAATTAAAATATACTTTGAGAAATTTGAAATAGACAACGTCCGTTTTCAATTTCTTAAAATTGTTTCCACCCAGGTTTTCCTCGTCCTCCTGAGGTCCAGAATGGGGAAGACTAGATTAAAAACATTATTCGAATATTAGAACAAAATCATTCAGCCATATGGACCTACACTCAAAAATATTATCTAATATATCCGTAACGAAAAAATACTTACAGTTTTATCATTAACATTTTCTTTAAAAATTCCTTGAACCACTGTTTTGATTGGCATTACGGAATCTTTCGATTTTTTTTTACATGCATTGAGCAGTTTATATCAGACATGTAGAGTTATTAAGTATATAAATTATTAGATAGAAATGTGGCCAGTATGTCATCTCCAGAAAGTGTCGTATAAATTAAACGATTTTTAAAGTCGTTATTTATTGTTAAATTTCGCTAACTTGGTTTGAAATTTTACCAGTATAATGCCATGTATTTTTACCTCATTTTAGACAAAAATCAGTTAAGCGGCTATTCTACTGTGATGGCTCAAAAATAAGCTATCTTTAATCATTTTTTTTTTTCGAAAACTGTTGCATGTATCGGTAAATACTTTTTTTCGCTTAAAAGTACACTCTTATAGAATAGAAAACAATTTTTTTGTTGCAAATAAATGTCTATTTATTTAACAATTGATAATCGTGTAAAGGCATGAAAAAAGTATGTCGCTGGCGTTGATGATTTGCGCACTCCAGGTAATCCGAAACAAAAAATTCAAAAAGATTCTTAATCTATATGAGTGTCGCTATCGCCCGAACTAGAATTATTATTTTATATTGCAAAATAACAAAATGGTATCGTTTTGCGCAAAAGTGTTCGAAAAACACTTTTTTTCGTCATAATTCGGGCCAAAGTATAAGTAAAAATTAATATTTTCGTTTTGTTTTGAAATTATTAATTTTATAATAAAATTAACTATCTCGAATAAAAAATAATAATAAGAATTATTATTTTATATCGCAAAATAACAAAATGGTATCGTTTTTCGCAAAAGTGTTCGAAAAACACTTTTTTTTCGTCATAATTCGGGCCAAAGTATAAGTAAAAATTAATATTTTTTTAGTAATTCTAGTTCGAGCGATAGCAACACTCATACAGATTGAGAATCTTGTTGAATTTATTGTTTCAGATTACCTGGAGAGCGCAAATCATCAACGCCAGCGACATACGTTTTTTCATGCCTTTACACGATTATAAATTGTTAAATAAATATACATTTATATGCAACAATAAAAATTGTTTTCTATCCTGTAAGAGTGTATCTTTAAGCGAAAAAAAAATTGTACCGATACATGCAACAGTTAACAACAAAAAAATATACGAATAAATAACTTTTTTTTTTAGCTTTCACAGTAGAATAGCCCCTTAATTGTTAAATATGTAGGTTCGTGAAAGGAACGCCTTAAGCCCGTTGTCAAATCAAAATTGACGAATATGCGCCTATTGCTGGTTTAAGAGTACAAGATAAAAGAGTTTTCCTGCCACTTATGGATTTCTAAGCGATATTTTTAACCATTATTTCAATAACTTTCACAATAATTCTAATTCTCTAATAAATCTAATATCTCTCGAATAAAATAATTCGTTTAAAATAAGAACGTTTTTACTTTCAGTATTTCTTCCTAATATGTATTCCGCTATATGAAACGATGGAACATTCATTTGCGCGTGAGAAGTAAAGGAGAGAAGATAAATAAAATAAATTCTTGCAGATTTGGTACGTTCATGATGGTAGCGAGAGCACGGTGGACCGGATGATTATGGAATTGAGGCTGACAAGCGGTTTAGACTTCAAGCTTCCCAGTTATCTCGAAGGCGGCCTGAGATTTCCACTTCACGTGAACATCACGCCGGTTAACGACCCGCCCGTACTCGAAATACCCACAACGAAAGTCCTCAGGCTTGCTCAAGTAAGCTTTATGTATAAAGAAACCTCAAGAAAAACACGCGTGCATAGTCGATGTTATTCTCAACGCGAACTTTGTTTACTCGCAATTAAAGGATCTCGACGAACACAGTGTTGTTTAAATACTAAAAGTACAACGTAAATGTTTAATATTCATAAGGCAATTCATCCAGCCATATACACTACACCCACAATACTTCCGTGTTATTATTATTATTACTATTATTTTCGGGATCGAAATCATTGACGTCCCAAAATTGTTTTCGATTACTTGACGTCTTATTACTGTTGCTATCTGCAAATTATGAAATTTGTATGAAAGTTTATAAAATATTTGTATAAAAGTTGTATAAAAGTTTCTTATACTTAATAACTTTATTATATTGTTATATTAATAACGCAAAGTCATATTAATAATTTTTATAAATTGTATAAAAATTTATCAACTATTCTCTGTTTATTCTGAACTTTTCAATATTTTTCTACTTTTCAAAACGTACTTTGCTCTTTTGTACTTTTTCTTTTAAAGTGCGTAATCTTAAATTATTGCAGGTTGCACATTGGAATGTACATTATGACACAAGGACGAAAAAAAAACTTTTTCTAACGAGTCTGAGTTTGCAGCACGAGCCAAAGGCGAGTGTTGTAATCACGCGAGGTTAAAAAAAGTTTTTTCGTCGAATATTATACGAAATTTTACTATACGCGATGTGAAAATCGTACTGACAATGAGTGGAATAAAATCATTATTTTGCATTGCCATTTTTTGGTACATTTGGGCAACAATAATGGCAAAAACGTTTTTCTAGAATACTCATTCAGATCCACCCTCGGACTCGGCAAAAAAAGATTTTGAATTATGATAACAAAAATAAAGAATCAAAGATAGAGAATGATCTTTTGTTGCATTCAGCGGTGCAAATATGTACGCGATATAATCTCTACCCTTCGCGGTCACCCGTTTTGTCTATAAAACGCTGGTCACGCTGGGGTCGCCATGACCCCAGCCATGTTAAACGATTGCCGCGTTGACCGTATCGCTTCAAATGACTCATAAAAATTCAGGATATTAGTTTGAACATTCTAGAATGTGGCATTATTGGTATTATGTTTTAATCGAATGTTAAAATGGCGGAAAAAAATTAGTAAGGGGTTAATACGTAGAAAAAGCCCTTTTTTACAAAAAAAAAAAATCATGCCTCTTGCAATTTTCAATTTTTTCCATAAAATTTTAGGTTGATACTCCTGAGATTTGATAGTTTAAGGAAAAAATAGTTCCATAGTGGGCGTTTCAAAAAAGGTATTTATTCTTACATCTGAAGACCCATTTCGGAGTAAAATAAAGAACGATACTCATGAAAAATGAGCGATTTACTATAAAAAGTGGCCGCTAACAACTTATAGTAATTTTGGCTTAAAATTGCCCTTGGGGTCATTTTGACCCCAGGTGACCGCGGAGATTTAATTACACATTAATCGCACGCAGTAACGGGACGCTTTTTCCTTGACTTTCTCCAGTGTCCTCGATAGAGATACTTCAACGAAAAATGTTCCTTTCGAGATTAGGTAGATGAGAGAAACCTCGACGATGTTTTCACCCGAGAGTGTTTTTGTGCTCCGCTGACGTTGAAACACGAATTTGCCGAGGATAATCCGATGATTGGAAACGAGCTCTCGGAACGAGTCTCCGAGCGCCTTCAACGTTCACCATGTACAAATATAGGATAAGGTTCACAAATTGATAGATTCGTTCCCGAGCGTACATAACCCAATTAGTGCTTATCGTGCGTGAATGGTTAAGATTCCGTTTATACAAGCAACGAGCTAAATGACGATATGTAGGATTAAACTCGAATAATTCGTGGGTCAATTGGATAATTTTGAAAAATACCGAGAGAAGTAACGCTTCAGTCATAGCGGTGAAAAATTAATTCGTTTCAATGCTTATTTTCAATAATTGATCGGAAAATAATGATCGTGAAAAAAGCTATGCACCGATGAGAAAAATTACGAATTATCGCTTTATTGATGAGAACATTGTTCTTCGCAAAATATATATTCGTGTATAATGTTTTTTTCTCATTCATCTGTACTGTAACGAAAAATAATCGTATTAATCGAACCTAGTACAACCTCGTTGGTGTACGATTTTTTTTTAACGATGGAGAATGTATTCTTGGATAAACTTCGTCCATCACTCTTCAGCAAGTCGTCTCAGAGATTACCACTTTTAAAAACTTGAAGTTTAGAAGCAAGCCCAGGAACTACTCTAATAAGTTTACCGGCTCTTCGATACTCCCCGAAGTTTAAGACAGTTCTTATCGATAATACGTTATCATACTTCTTATCACAGAGTGCAACTTCCACCCTGTTTTTTCATCAACGGAAAGTTTCATAACGTCGAAGGTCTTCAAGTCACTTATTTATAGAGGATCATTTTTGACACTTGAAGAAATTTAAAGTCAATGTTACAGTTCTAAGTATAAACCCACGTGAGTCAGAAGTTTGACTAACCCTTCTTTAAAGATGTTGGAGCGTTACCCACAATCCAAGATTTAAAAAAATATATATATATACATATGGGGCGTTCCACGCCAAATCGACCACTTTCCGGCCCGACCGCTTTCGGTTTGGTTGAAACTTTAATGCTATGGTTTTCATTTTAAAACACTTGTATGGTGTTTTTCAAATTTGTTTACATAATCGCAAATACGTAGTGAATTTTTGAAAAAATCGCCCATTTTTTTTAAATACTCATAACTTTCTGAAAAATGGACCGATTAAGATGACATGATTTTTTCGTTTAAAAAAAGCGCGATGTTTTCAAAGAACGCCACTTTTGATTTCTGATTTTTTTTTTTTTTTTGTAAAAGAAGTATGATAAATTAAAATTTTTTCCCGCCAGATCCATCTTGGTAAAAATTTTCCTTCTACTTTTTTTCTAAATTTCTAATTTAATTTTTTTTCTAAAGATTTACATTTTCGTAGGTATTAAGGTTTGTCTCCCAGCAACATTATCAGTTTTTATCAAGATTGCGAACGTTTTTATCAAGACTCATGCGAACGTTTTTTCAACTCATCAAATACCATGGAATCAGAAAGCCATTTAGATCGCTGCTGTAATCCGTTTAATTTGAAGTATCTTTTATAACGGAATGGCTTGCGACAAGTATCTGTCAATGTTAAAAACGTTCCAGTTGAATCGTTTTTCTTTGATGTGCACTAACAGTCTTCATCGTCGGAAGACTACAATAATGCTGTGAACGGTCTCAGTGATCGATTTTCGAAAACCAAAACCATTTCAGGACCTCGGCTGTTGTACTGTGTGATACCTGATACAAATGGTGGTTTTATTGTTAAAAATGTCTTTAATTCAAGAGATCACAAATTATGTAAATTATTCCAACGTCACAGAAGTGAATAAATTCATCATTAATTGTTATTAAACAATTAATTGATTAACTATTTACTTCATCCCCCATTAAATAATCCTTTTAAAATAATTGAACATAATTGAAAAACTTTTTAAGTGAGTTAATATTATATACAAAGTATTGAGTATGATAATTATATTTGGAATTATATTTATATGGAAAAATTAAGATAAAAAAAATTTTATTTAGGAAAAAAATAGAAAGAAAAATCTTACCACGATGGGTCTGGCGGCAAAAAATGCCAAATTTATTATATTTTTTTTACAAAAAAAAATCAAACATAAAAAACGGCGTTCTTTAAAAAAATCGCGTTTTTTTCCAAAAAAAAACTAAAAAATCATGTCGAAGATGACTTTCAATATTTTTAAAATATTTTTTTTCATAGAGAACATTTCAAAAAGAATAATTAAAACAAAGATCTTGATCGCCCATTTTTCAGAAAGTTATGAGCATTTGAAAAAAAACCGGACGTTTTTTTTTCAAAAATTCACAACGTCTTTGTGATTATGTAAAAAAATTTGACAAAAATCACAAAAGCGTTTTAAGATGAAAACAATAACATATAAAAGTTTCAGCCAAATCGAAAGGGGTCGGGCCGAAAAGTGGTCGATTTGGCGTAGCCATATATATATTTTTTTGTCCAAACGATACTGATTGTTTACGAATTCAAAAAAAAAATTCACCACAAAACACCAGAGCTTAAAGATATTTTAATGTATGTAATTTTATGTGTGGTTAGATGGGCAAGACGTTCTCGTGATTTAATTTTTTTGACTATTTATAGCACCAAAATAAACCATTTCTAACAACGGATTAACGTACACTGAACTTTTATAAAAATTTAGAAAAAAAACACATCTTCCCCATCAAAAACCATATATATATATATAAGTTTGATGAAAGATTGCGAATCTTTTTATCTTTTTAATATTTTTGATCTTTTTAATCTAATAAAAGATTTAGACTCTTTCGTAATAATTAATAATGTTATACTTTTTCAAGTTGGTAGTAACACAACATTTTTTTCTTTTTAACGTAAAAAAAATGTTTAAATGCATAATTTTGTCCTTCAATTGTATATTTTATGAAAACTGAGCATCTATAGAATGCATCTATACCTCGTTTGCATTTTTTTTAGATTTATTGAAAAATAAACTCATAAACCGTCATTTGACTCAACTGGATCGCTTCAACCTCCTTAATTGACTAAAAGTACTGCACATTTTTCTAAATGTAATTTTGCAACGTTTTTACTTGTCTGGTGTGGAAGTAGTAATGCTTCAGCCAGTAGAAACTCTTGTAATCTCGTTATTCCCGTCCGCCTCCCATAGCAGAGTGTGCTCTTTCGTCATTTCACTTTTCTTGTAACACTTTCGTTCTTAAATATGAAATAATTCATGGTAATTGCATTTAGTCAATTCCGCCAAATCCTACTATTGCCATTACGTTAAGGCGTTACACCACGTTGTCGCTCGCGCAAATAGGTATACATTTTTTCTTTTTTCACGCGACTACTAAATATATAAAATAATTTATATTTTTCACGAATACATTATAGTTTTATAAAGGAATAAAAAAAAACAAGAAATTGAAAAATGGCGAAGGTATTAGTCGTCTAGTAGGAACCTCTCTTGAAAATCCTTGCCGATGGTGGAATTTTGTTCTCTGTCAGGCCTCATCTGAAAAATAAAAATATAACATTTTCTTGTAAAGAAAGGTAATAGCTAAAGTGTAGCATTGGGAAAAAATTTCAAAATAGTTTTTTCTAGAAATGACAGCTGTTTGAAAAAAGAACTCTGATATTTACCAAAAAGTTGAGTTTAAAAATTAATAAAAAATGAACGCGTCATCTAATAAAACAAAAATCCTATGCTACATCCTAGATAATATTATAAAGAATATGTGGTATAAGTTTCATCAAAATCGGTTGAGTAAATCTCGAGATATTTTGTCCACCAATTTGAAAGTCGCCTACAAGACGACTTATATCTCTACCAGTTTCGACTTTTTTTATTCGTTTTTTTTTATTTGTTCATAAAACTATAATGTATTTGTGAGAAATAAAAAATAATTTTTCTCTATTTAATAGTCGTGTCAAAAAAAAATGTATTTTCATCCCTACTTTTCCGAACGGCAAGGCCTGTAAAATTATATGTTTGAAAAAAAAGTGTTTCACACTTTATTCGACAAGCCATATTTTTCGCCATTGTTCGAAAAACTTTACATGTCAAATATTCATGAGTTTTCGTGTCAAATAAAATACTATTTTTTAATAAACAGCAGATTAATACACAGTCTTTCCGAAATGACTTAACTTTTAATTCGATTATTTGCGTGCCTAAAGAGTTATGCTCTTTTATGAGAATTAAGCTTTCTATGCGACAGTAAGAGCAACTGAAAACATAAATTTCAACTTAATAGGGAACTAGGAGAACGTTGAGCAAAGAGCTTGTCTGGACCGTGGATGCTGACACACCTTCGGAGATGCTCACCTATACCGTTCTAAGGGCAGACACGGACGCAGGACACGTCGAAAGATTGAACGAACCCGGAAAACCCATAGTGACCTTTACTCAGGCCGAATTGCTGCGCGGTAACATCGCGTACGTCCATCGAGGAAACGGTAAAACGACTATAATAGATGTCGATAAAAATAGACCACAGTAAATCGCTCACACTATACCACTATTACGAATTACGACGTTTTAATATCTCATTCTAAAGTTTCGAAACGATAAACCGCAAAGCATCATTCTTCCTTCGGGATGAACTACTTTTTTTCTAGCTCTAGATCAACTAGATTTTTAAAAAATCACTATTGGCGAATCGATAACTCGACGTTTTCGAATTTTCGCAACGATAGCGTGACTTTGCTTACCCACTCCGTCATCTTGGATGTTGGAAAATGTTTACTTCAATATCGATTCGCAGAAACAGTACTCGGAACAATTTCTACTAAGTATGAACTTGGAGAGAAATTTTTAAAATAGAAGAATACAGTCTGTTTGACGAAAGAGTGTACGGCTACATTTTTTCCTGGAAACCATTAAAAGGGTAGATTCGAATGCAATCAGCTAGCGGGACTTTTCCACCGAGATCTTTTGCATAGAAAGCGTCAGTTATCGTCCCACCGTCGTCACAGACGAACCGTTATTATCATTGGCATAACCAGCATTTTTTTCTGGTAAGGGGGGCAGGAAGGGCCGGCCTGACAAGAACTGGTTTTGTTCACAATAATCTTTTATTTAAAATAAAATTTACATAATAGTCGATAATCACGTAACACATGAATAATGAAACTTGCTTTAATCACACGTTCATGTTAACATTGATGTCAAACTTTTGCAATACCTTAAAAAATAATCAACTAATTTTTCGTCATTCTTTAATCCAGTTGCCAGTCTTTAAACTTTACTTCGAGTAGGTAGACAATTAAATAAATTATAGTTTTCCATTTTTCTCTGGGCTCTATTCTCTTCTATGGGCTGAAAATCCATCCCTTATTTAGCTGGATTTTCCGTATAACAATGTCATTCTTCATGTTCAGCAGTGACATATAAGACAATATACTCGCATTCTGCTTCTAAGTCACATTTTTATCCGCCTCATGGTAGAAAAACTTCTCTCACAGCTGGCGGAGCTCATGGCCGTTGCTGCTTGGAAAAGTTTATATCAACTAGAGCAGTACCCCTTTTTAATATGCTTTCTTAAATTTTCAGCATTCAATCCATCATCTTTAAATTGAAGTATGTTTTTCATGACCATTGCTTCAGCTTCTAAAGCTGACTTATCAATTATAAAGATTTTTCTATAATTAATGCTGGAATACTCTTCGTTTTTCAGATCCAATTTCAGAAATGCATCAACTGCATGAGCTAACGGTAGATTCTCAAATCACCGTTCAGTTCTCAGATTTTCAATTATGAGATTATCAGATTCTCAATTATAGATTTACAATGATATTATCTAGTACTTGGTAGTAAATGTTGGTCTTACAGTATTCTTCGGGTTGTGTATCGGCCGGCATATCTAATGTATTGCTTTTAGCCACCATTGACTTAATTACGATATTTGAATATCTATTTGATTTGCGTAATGACATAGCTACTTTTTATACAAATTACGAAATTGGGACAAAGGAAATAGTTCAAGTTTTATTAAATTATTTCTTGATGCTTGTTGCTTAGATGGAACTTAAAGTATCAGTCTCCGTCTATTGCACATATTTTCAAGAATTTTTTTTCATGATAAAATTTATCGCCATATTTCAATCTTTTTATACATAAAAATAGAAGTTTCATAGTAATCTATCTTGGTACTCTGGTTGCCTGAAGTTACCCCTGCTTTCACCTTGTCGACACGAAATCTCAACAATCTTAACAATTTGGAGCATCTGAAAATAAAAAGTCGAGTATTTCATTATAATGTAGAGTTGTAGTTATGACCCCTACTAAAAACTTTCACCCCCGATAAAAAGAAAATAAAATGGCGCACTTTTGAATTTTTTCGACTGTTTTTGACAATTTAAATTGTTAAAAAATAGGATTAAATATTAATGAATATTTATACCGTTAGTAGGGGGTCGAAGAGATATATGCATAGAATCCCTGTAAATTTGAGCCTAATCAGTGCAATAGTTTTTTTCAAAATCATGTCGACAATGTCGAAAAACGTTGTTTTGAGAAAAACGCGTTTAAAGTTTCTCTTGTAAAAATGTACATAAAACTTTTTTAAAAAAGCCTCTTACCCTCAATCAGCGATGCCTGGTCCATACATTATTCCTTCAGCTTCTTCAAAAGCTTCACTTTCTTGGGATTTTTGGTTTTAGATCTCTGTTCTGCGAGCTTTGGGAGCTCGACACGGCGGTTGCGCGCTGAGCACGCCGAGATCTTGCGCTATGGCATTACTCTTTTTAGCCCCTTATCGCGTCACCCCGACCTAAATAACGTTCGCTGCCATATTTCTACTGGTGTGTACTATACGAAACTGATGTTTTTAGAAAATCAAAAATTTCCGAAAATAGACTGATACTGATCCCTTAAATAAAATGAATCAATCATTCGTCTTCAATTATTTTGGATCGATTTTTTTCTGGTGAGGTTTTCCGGGCTTTTCGGTGGGGGGGGGGGGGGGGGAGGCCGACCCACCCCAGACCTCCCTGGCTACGCCAATGGTTATTATCCGGAAAACACGTCGAAAAAAGACTCACTTGAGCCAAAGAAAGTTTGTCCGGCGATTGGGACAACGTAATTTTTTTGGGCGAAGTTTCTTTTCGGGCATGCTCTTCCATCAATCATACCTGGTCTACTCACCCTAATAGACACCAAATATCTGGAGCGTCAAACAATTATTCCGACAAATTCGTCTCATATGGCGCTCTTTGTCCCTACATCATGCCATGAAATTAATAGAAAGTATGCCTCGAAGGTGCCAGGCGATTGTTAATAGTGGAGGCGATTAGACCACTTATCAATGATAATGCATCACGGTCTATATCATTTAGTGTGTGTGTTTATTTTTTCTTCAATGCCTTCTCCCAAATACTTTTTGAGTTTCGCCGTACACGCTCTTGTCAAACAGACTCTATACATAAAAGACAATTTTCAATGAGAAAGCCACCCCGAGCGAAATATCATAACGTAAGGGTTGATTCATTGATTTTTTTTTTAAATACCAATATAACTGAATGGTGTCCCATAAATGTGATGTTGATAATTACAGCGAAATCGAACGCCCTGTTGGGGCTTCAAGCGAGCGACGGTGTGGCTAACAGTCTATCGGGATTTCTTCGTATTTCGGCATATCCCCTTCAAATAAAGCTAATCCACAATACGGGCCTTGTGGTCGTGCATCGTTCCTTCACCCATCTGAGATCTTCGAACCTATCATTCGCGACGAATTCGGATGACACGAGTATCCAGATACTTTATCAAATCGTGACACTACCGGTGTACGGTTCATTGCAAAAATTCAACAACTCGACCGGTTCTTGGACGAGCGTCGATCATTTCACGAGCCGTGACATCGAGAACGAGAATATACGTTACCTGCACAATACAGAAAGCCCGAGCACCGACGAGTTCAAATTTCAAGCCAGTGTAAGGGAAGTCAAGACTCAGCAAACCTTTGATTTTCACATAAACTTCATCGACCTCGAACTAAGGGAGATAAGGAGACAGAGCGTAAACTTTATCAATGTCATCGAGAGCCCGGTTACGTCGGAAAACTTGAAGTTTCAAACAAACCCGTTGGTTACTTATCCGAGTAAAATCAAATACTTGATAGTTGAAGCGAGCAAGTATGGTAACGTGATACTGGCCGATGCTATTCTCGATGAGGGTGATACGTTTGCACAGGAAGACATTGACGCGGGTCGATTGAAGTATCGTTTATTTAAGAGCGCATACTCGCCGATCTACGATGACATTACATTTCGAGTTACCGCACCCCAGTGTCAATCGATCGTTTCGAATCTGAGTATGATACATCGCTCGGGAAGAACTACCAAGAATTTGGAACATCGGGAGAGCCTAAGGCTCGACGAGGGCTCCAAAGTCATCCTGGCTATAAGTTTCGCCGAAGCGAAAACTTACGGTGTCACGAAGATGCTCTACAACGTAACTCTTTTGCCAAGAAATGGCTGGCTAAGCGTAGACTTGGAAGGTAACCCAACGAATAGCCGCGAAAACGCTACTTACTTCACATCCGACGAGCTCGAACGCAAAAGCGTTTACTATCATCACGATGATAGTGAAAAGGACAGGGATAATTTCAAATACGTCGCTGTCGCGAGCGACGATACGGACTTCATGTATGCCGGACAATTCGACGTACGGATCAACCTCATCAATGACAATCCACCGATCAGAAGAAACGTCAAAGATGTTCATGTGGTGACGAACGGTGAACGTCCGTTGACGAGCGATCATTTGTCCTACCTTGACATCGACACCGGCACCCAACCGAATGATCTCGTTTATCACAAGAGAAACGCAAACAACATTGACATTCATCGAATCGGTGAAGGCACCAAGAGTCTCGAGGAATTCACGCAACAGGATGTGAACGATCGTAAGATCGTGCTCAGGCACGAAGGCGACGATAGAGGTATCATCGAATTCACGATAACCGACGGTCACTGGCGTATAGACGATCAACTTATCGTCATCGCCAGTCCGCCTTACGTTCATTTTCTCACGGGCAATGCATCGATCGTCCGTTTCAATGGTTCCGTTGCTCTGACCCTACGGGAAATCGACATCGAGACGAACGTTAACGCGGACGACAGGGAAATCTTATTCAACGTCATAGCGAAACCAAAGCACGGCGCTATTATTCACAATGGCCGAGAAACGCAAAGCTTCACGCGCCATATGCTGATACGGGAAATGATATTTTATCGGCACTACGGTAATTCATTGGCGAAAGACGATTTCAAGATTCGCGTACAGGTACGCAACGCCAGCTCGGAGACGCGAATGGCCGTTAGGGTTTACGGGAAATCCTATTGGGAAGCGCTTGTCATCAGGAACAATCGTACTATACTCGTGGAAGAAACTACGAGCGTCGTTCTCACCAGGAAGAGCCTTGAAATTCAACATCCCAACATAACACCCTCGGAGATCGTTTATTTCGTTCGAGAAAGACCGAAGTACGGTTATTTGGAGGTGCAGAATAACGACGAGGCTCATTCTGATGAAACCACACGAGATGATGACGATCCGAGTCTCGTTAGACACTTCGATCAGAGTATGATCAACGAGGGACGCCTCTATTACGTACAGTCGACGATCAACCGTACACACGATTGTTTCGTTGTTGACGTCACAAACGGTGTCACTTGGACACGCGATTTGATCATTCAGTTCGTCATCATACCCGACAAAATTTACGTTGAGTCAGCTCGCAATTTGACGGTCGTCGAAGGCAAAAGTCTCGTTCTCGAGCCAACCGATTTTCGTGTTTTAACATCTTATTATTACGGCAAAATAACCGATTATAGGATCATTGGAAAACCCAAACACGGCATGATCGTCGACGAAACGAGAGGCAATCAGATAAAAAAATTTTCCCAGAAACATCTAAACGCTAGCGTAATTAGCTACAAGCATAACGGCGACGAGTTCCCGTACGATGATTTGAGAATTATCGCGATCGCTAACGACAAAACAAGCGGACCGATCGATGTCAGAATAAACGTATTGCCGATCAACGATGAATTACCCGTACTCGTCAATCGTACCGTCATTGACGTTTGGCAAGGTGGCAGCGTCGTTATCACACCCGAACAATTGGCCTGTATCGACAACGACACCGGACCCAACGAACTTGTTTATAATTTGACGAGCGTCAAAAATGGCTATCTATGGCACAACGAACGACCCCATGTACACATCTACAATTTTACCCAGGTGCAAATCGACCAACGCAAGATTCTTTTCAGCCACACGAGTGAGTATACAGCCTTTCGAATCCGAACGATTTCATGCAGCATCGATGAAGGAAAGAACAGTTCTCTGACCGACAATTGGGCCATTAAATGATTTTTTTTCCATTGTAAAGATCGTGTACGGTTTTTAAAGCATTTTTCTCGTTTTTTCAATGTTTAACAACGACATAGCCCTTTGAAATTATTATTTTGTATTCTATATACAGAATAATATACAGTATTCTGTATATTATTCTCGGCGCGAAAACGCGCCGAGAGCATCCGAAATTACCCAAGTGTTCTGTGACGTCACCGTTCGAAAGCCGGTATGCGAGCTACTCGTGTAATACGAGTATTATGTCAACGATGGCAAGGACAAAATGGTATAAGTCTTATTTCATTTCTTTTTGTATAAATACGATGAAAAGTGCCCCTAATAGGTATTTCTGAATGTGCCACAAGGCATAAAACGTCGAGATCTGTGGTTCGATGCAGCACGACGTGTCAACCCGAAATCATCATCCACTTATTTTTTATGTGAATACCACTTTGATGTCGGTGTAAACGTGTTATAACATAAACTGTATGGAAATATTTTTTTAAATACGTCTTTCTCATAATGCTTATGATACGTAGTGACAATAACTGACACAATGTATCAAGCCTCTCCTAATCTAAAAATGTTCTGCTATCCACGGTCAGTAAATTACTCGAATTTGCTTTCACAAATCCACTTTCACACATCGTTGCACGAAAATTAAACTAGTTTTCGAATTTTTCAGCATGCTCGGGATGTTTTCAGATGTAAAATAAAACCAAATTTCACATTTGTGTACAATTGCGTGCAAGCCGTATACATAGCCTTTTCAGTCGCGTTCGAACGATGACGTCACAAGCGCCAACGCCCATAGCGTGGCATTTCGCGCCAACATCTACAATTTGAATTATCGTGATATAAAAACTATTAATAATTATCTTTAGAATTATTTCAAAGAAAAGCCCTTTTGACATTCTGTTTAATTATTACAAAAAATCAATTCTAAATTAAAAAATCGAACTTTTTTTTAACAATTCAATTGTGGGTGAATTATTCAGGCTCACGTTACTTCCTAGTATACTTAGTGACAATTATAAAGTGGCCATGACGTTTTTAAGATATTCCTTTCCCGGAGTGCCATATTTTGTGGGCGCATAAGCAGGAGCCCTTTTGATTCATTAACAGATTACAGTAGCGCTTGATAAAAATAAGCGCTTGATAAAATTAAGTTACAATCAATTATTATACCCAACGATGAACTGGAATTAAACATTTGGCATAAACTTCGTAGATTTAGACATTTTTACATTTTCTCTGAAAAGTTGCGATTACGGAAATTCTTCTGCTAGTCACGCTTTTCTAAGTTGTATCATTAATATCTTCTTTGAACATTGGGTGACCCCCTGCTTTTATTGTCGTTACGGAATCTTCAGAATTTTTTACATGCTTATAGCAATTTATATTAGACATCTACAGTTATTTTGTATATAAATTGTTAAATGAAAATATGGCCGGCACGTCAACTCCATAAAATGCTGGACAAATCAGAGGCTTTTTAAATGATTTATGGTAGATATCGTCACTGCCAAAAGTATTGTAAAATCAATTTTCTCACTTTTAATCATGATAATTGTATGTAAACTGGTTTCGAATAATTATATGTATAGTAGAAAATGCAATAGCTAATATGCCTAGACGTTATTTGAATGAATAAAATGAAAAACTTGAAAAATCGTAATATTTCAAAGAAGCCAGAGAACATTTTTTTTCGCGAATTACACCGGAATCTATCTCTTGGAAACGAAAAAACAGACATTTAAAATTTGGGAAATTCCATTTAATGGTTCCTGAATCAAAGAAAATAATATTTCTAATCTATTTGAAATTTACAACGAAATTTACAACTCGTTCCGATGATTTTATCTGTATTTTCATAGTATAAATATCGGAGAACGTGCTATTTGTCATAAGAGTACACGCTAAATGAATTATGATCAGTTTATTATGATTTTCAGTTTATACATCCATACATCCTTACGTCGTAATTTTTTGTTTAAAGTTCGCTTGAAATTTTACCAGTATACTGAGATATATTTTTAGTTAATTGTAGACTAAAATCAGTTAATTGTTAAATATTCGAGTTAGTGAAAGGAATACCTTAAGGGTGTTTCGCAGGGATTTTGCGACCGAGAAAAACATGATTTTCCATGGTTTTATGACGTTGAAGTTTGAATCGTTGGAATGCAACGGAATTTTTTTCTTTTTTTAATTTCCCAAATATACTCTGGCAGATTTTAGCTACGAAAATCGCGCAAACACTTCTTAGGATTCTTATTTAGCGATCTACAAAGAATTTGCAAAATATAATTTTGGATAACAATGGAAATAAAAAATTGGAAAGATTTTTCGCTGCATTCCAACGATGCAAACTTCAATCCCATATGGTTTTCAAGTCCTCTTCGAGAAAGAATATACCGTATTTTTGCGATGAATAATATTTGCCGGAACAAAGAAAAAAATTCTGGAAAAAAATCCAAAATTCCATTTTGAGTACAGCAAAATGAAGATAACTATACTCCGAATGCGAAACACTCCTGAAAAACTTGTTTTCTGTATCACGAAATCGAGAAAAGAACTTATCAAAGATGTTTTTCAAACTGGATTAATGGAATTTAATTGCATTAAAGACAAAAAATTTTAGGAGTTTTTGGTGTGTAGAATTGAATTTTATTCATTCTATCTTCATTCTACTGGACTGAAAGTGGATTTTTTCCGGAATCCTCAATTTTTCCTACCAAATACTACTCATCAGAAAAAATACGCTGTTTTTTCCGAAGAGAAGTTGAAAAACCATTAAATATCATATTTATCTCGGTCGCAGTATTTCCGCGCTAGACCCTTAAAAAACATGTGGCCACCTTATAATTGTCACCCTGTAGGCAAAGTTCGTTAAATGTGCAGCAACTGAAAAATTGATATACTGCATTAGAAATCGAGAAATGTGCCCACTTGTTCTCACAGAAGCGATAAATGAATCTTTCATCCACCGAATAATAACTTTTGCCCACTTTTTTCTGATTCTATACGCAGTTTTTTTCATAGTCAATATGAATCAATAAAAACAATACTGCGTTTTCCAGACGGCACTTCAGCATCCTTTTCCTTCGTCCTATTCGACGGCGCACACTCAACGAATAATTTCGATATTTCGATTGCGACGAGGCCAGTTCACCTTACAATCATAACCAACAATCCGCTGAATATATTTCCGCTCACGCGAAAATCGATTTCAACCGTGTTGCTCGTAACAACGTGCTCGGACCCAAAACGCAATGTCAGATACATCGTGCGCAAAAGGCCGAACTTGGGAAAAATCATAATGGAGACGAACGAGGGAACTTGGCAGGAGGTCGATCAATTTACCCAGAACGACGTTAATGCGAGCAGAGTCACGTACGAGCATACTAAACAATTTATGGACCTGTCAACCAACGATTCCTTCGTATTCGACGTGGAAACGCATTTTGCCGAGATAATATCGAATCAGGTAAATTTGTGCGACTTTGTTTTTTTTTCTGTGTATTGAGGCCTTGTATATATTTGGATTGATGAAAAACAAGACTTTTTAGGATTTTTTTCTCAAATACTAATAGAGCAATCAAAATGAGGTTTGAAGGGTCCACATCAAATGGTAACATTTCGTTAAATGTCCCCAAACTAATTAGGGAGTTTCGGGACAATTGGTGAAGTGTCACCATTTGATTCAAATTTATATAGTAAATTCTTTCCCATATACTAAATGTACGTTCCAAATTTTAAATCGACCTATAAAATTTACAATTAAAAACCCCCTTTTTAACATAAGGGGATATTTTAACAGCCTACGCTCATTGCTGGATCACAGTTTTGCGCACGAAATGTTGTAAAAAAATGTTTAGAATGTTATGAATAACTGTCAAATCACTCAGTACATTATGACAAATTTGTCATCAGTGTCATAATGTTAAATGCTCTATGTTGAAACGTGTTTCTTCAATAGTAAATCTTATAGAAACGGTGTAGACGATAGATTTAAAATTTGGAGGGTACATTCAGTATATGACAAAGAATTTACTGTATAAATTTCAATCAAATCGTAGCATTTCAATAAGTGTCTCGAAACACCTTAACATTTTTAAACCATCAACGGAATATTTCTGAAATTTTGTTTCCACCTGGAATAACTTTTGCATATCATTCTTGGGATGTCTATACATCACTAGCTTTTGCCTGCGACTTCGTCGGCATGGACTTTAGGAAATTATCCAGAGACGAGATTAACCAAGAGAGAAAAAATGTAAGAAATAAAAAAAGAAGGTAGAGTGTTATATTTCTCAGGCACGGTGGTAGACTGACTGGCTGAGGTAAGGGTTGGTAATTAATGAAATAGTAGTATGGAAGTACCAACCTTCATGTTGGTACTTCCATGTCATTGTTGTCTACAAAACAATATGGCGCTGCAATATAGTTCTGTAGACAACATCGTATGATTTATGGAACGCATAAAAGACGAACACACAGCCATTCATTTTTATATATTAGATATATCCGATACGACTCGCGCGCCGCCTATTGTACGTTGATGGTACTACTTCAGAAACTTTTACGCAAGCGCCAACAACAACTGTACAAAGTTACAACTCAATTGGACGAACGATGCGCGAACGCATAGGAGACGAACACATAGACATTCATGTTTATATATTAGATCTGATCCTATTTTGAAAAAAAAAACAATAAATTCTATTTTTCTAAGGTATATGGCCTTAAATTGCATTTTTTTTCTTCATAAAACTAAAAACTCCCTAAACCTAATAGTCCTAAAATACATTTCGAGCATCTTTGCTCAAAGACATGTTTATTACCATTTAATCGCTATTAAAGTTTATATGGGGAAAATCGAATTCCCTGCTTTTATCTCAATGAAATTCAGAAGATATGTTCCGTACAGGGCGCAGAAGTGCACTAAGAAAGGATTACCTTTTCGCATGGTCAACTGTATTTGGGCTGTTCGAGAGTATCGAGTGACCAAAACGTGAATGTTCTTACCGAATACCATAGATCATACAATGTTGTCTACAGAACTATATTACTAAGCCATATAATTCTGTAGACAACAATGACATTATATATTACTAGAATTGAAGGTTGCCACTTTTATACTACTATTTTATTAATTAACAATCCTTACCTCGGTCAGTCAGTCTACCACCGTGCCTGAGAAATAGGACACTCTACCTTTCCTTATTTCTTACTTTTTTCTCTATTTGTTTATCTCCTCTCTGGATCATAGCCTAAAGTCCACGCGGATGAAGTCGCAGGCAAAAGCTAGTATATATATTTATATATATATTTTTTACAAAATTCAACGTACATAATACAATGAGATCTATCAAGAATCGCATCGGATTCTGTTTGATCATGTGGGAATCGTTTAGGATTCATATTGAATTTGTACATTGGATTCCAATGGAGAATCCCGATGAGAATCTAATATACGAAGGTGACGTTTTAGTATAGGGATACAATGCGATGACCCATTGGATCCCATCAGAAAGTAGAAACAAGTATGGTAATATCTAGCATTCTAATTAATTTGTGAGCGGCAATTAGGAATCATAATTTTTTTAAATAACAAAGTAAAAACTACAAAAAGGGATTTGCGAACTCTTAGACATACGGAGGTTTAAGAGTACGCACGATCCACTCCAATTGGAGCTCTACGATAATTTCTGCACGAGTATGTAAGGCCGAAACGTACAGTTTTAACAAAATTGAATGTTGCAGGTATTTCGAATCGACGTTTCCGTATCGAGCGGGGGTCTCGACAGGTACATAACGGCAAGGACGGTACGTGTCGAGGAGGGTGGTTCGGCAAGTGTGGTTATGAATATCACAGGAATCGTGAAGTATCTTCGAACGAAAGCGGGCATCGATTCACCGATCGTGCTCTCACGATTAACTCGGCAACCGAATCACGGTCACGTAATGCTGTTGCCCGACTTGAATATAACGACCTTCGATCAGCAACAGATCGAGAATGAAAGGATAGCATACTATCACGACCATTCGGATACTCTGGAGGATCGGATATCCTTCTCGCTGTACTTGTCACCGGGTCACGTGATGCTGTGCAACGCGAGTGTACCGGTGGTCGTGAGTCCGATAAATGATGAGCCCTTTAAGCTCATTACGAACGAGCCTTTCATAACGGTAGTCCAGAATCAGACGCGTACTATAAAGAGGGAAAACTTACTGACTACGGACCCTGACACAGCACCGGAAGGTCTCGTTTATGATCTCATATCCGGGCCAACTTGCGGTCGACTGTTGCTCGTCCCTTACGAGCAAAACACATCGGATGTTCAACCGGTGACCCGATGGACGCAACAGGATGTCGACGCTAATCGCCTTGTCTACGAGCACAACGGTACGACCCAAGCTGCATCCTTCTACTTCCGGGTCTCCGATCAAAGCTTTAATCCCGTTTACAAGCTCTTCAACGTTCAAGTTTTGCCGATACGATTGAACGTTACCGTTACCGAACCCGTTAGCTTACCCCAGGGCTCTAATATGGCAGACATCTCCGAAAACAACATCAAGCTGGACACGAACGCCAGACAGGAACAAGTGACCTACGAGATAACTAAGTCCCCAAAACATGGTATGCTCTATGTACGTGACATCGCTGCCGTGAAGTTTCGACACGCTGACTTACTCTCGAGAAACGTCATATTCGTGCAAACCGACATGAACGTGTCGAACGACAGTTTCTCGATGATCGCGAGGCTGAGTAATTATCGTACGAACGAGGTCAGGGTGGACATAACGGTAGTACCTCTCATGATCATTCAATCGATGAACGCCGTTGCCGGTGACAAGACTCGAATCACGCGCAGGCACATGGACGCAACACCGCTAGCGGAATTGACGCGAAGCACACCCCGTTATCGCGTCACAAGAAAGCCCAAGTACTGCAGGATCAAACGGATCATAAGGAGCTACGGCGACAAGCGAATATCACGAGAGCGTGAAGTCTCCCGATTCGCTCACACGGAAATCATATCCGAGGTAATTTACGTTGTTTGCCGAAGATTGCCACCAACCGAGACGGACGGCTTGACCGACGGTTTTGAGTTTAGCTTAACGGCGGCAAGTTATCAACCCGCGACGGGAACTTTCGTCATACGGGTTAGGAACAGTTCGGGCGAGGTGAACAGTACCCTCAGCGGACCCATGGACCCCGTGGGTCACGAGGGTGAAATGGCCGTAGCCCCAAATACGAGCAACGACTACATCCTCATAATCGGCATGTTGTTGGGTGTCTTTTTGCTCGGTGTCATCGTTATAATAATTATAAGATGCCGACACAACCGGTACAAGCACAATGACGAGGATAAGCAGGCTGATCCCAGTCCAGCCACCGTAGGCGTCATACCATTGCCCAGACCACCCGATCACCTAATGCCCTCTACGAGCTCGTCCCGGCACAATCTAAAACGTTTCGGTGACCATCCAAGTGGTCTCGCCTCTAGTACACCACTGCCTGTACAACCGAGCACGACAACTTCGACATTGCCGCAGTGCAAAGTCATACCGCTCAGCGCTCTCGACAGCGTGACCGGCTCCGACGCCGACGTCTCATCGAGGTATCCATACGGCGTCGCAGACGGTGACGACTGGAGCAGCTTCGAGACCGGTGAACTACCTTACCAAACGGCCACAACCCGGAGACCCAATCCACTACTACGGCGCAATCAGTACTGGGTCTAGCAGGAAGCAAAGGCCTAATTGAGGCCCACATAACAATTGGCAGATAAGCGGTGAACGAGGACGTCTAGATTAACGAAGGAAACTCAACTGTGACCCGCCTAAGAAGACTCTACGCGTTCTATAACCTAGATTATTCTTATGTCTATGTATGTGGGGTTATTTAAGATTAGGTCATGATTTAAGATCGGTAAAATCATCCGAAAGTGATTTTATCAGAGGCGTCAAAAGACTTTCATTGCTCGTAATCACGGTAACATGAGAGATTTGGAAATCCACCGCCTTCCATATGAGAGTGGTGCGCTAAGGAGTGAAGACGATGTCGGTAGTTTCCCCCATGACTGTATAGATCACTCCTATTGAAGAACGTTCAGGATGAGCGTACATCGCGGGGTGCGTTCGACTTGGGTGCTTACACGCTTTCAGCATTTGCAAGCATCATTCACACGTCGTTCGACTTGGAGCTGTCTGCGCTTACAGAAGTATTTATGACGTCACGGGTAACGTTATTACCGCTACTGAATTGTGCTCACAAACGCTTTTTCCAGGAACGTTGGGCAGCAAAATTGTAAACGTTAAAAGAGCGCTTTTTTTCGAAACTAACGCCCTGTGAGCACAATGAACACACTGGCTTCTGAGGTAACAATTTCCAAATAGTTGTCTAAATGGGTACCAAATATCCATTCGGAAGTTACCTATAAGTTATCATGTGTCCAACAATTATCTTTTTGGATTGTTTTCAACTTCAACATAACCTCCATATATTCGGTAAACTTTTAGCCAACTTTTGGACAACTTTTTAAAAATTGCTACTCGGGTTACCAGTTCGTCGTAAAAATTTCTAAAAAATGGCGGTAAATTAATTTGGGGGTCCTATTTCTAATGGAATAAGCTCTTCAACATAGTTTTGGATCCGAGGTACGGAATTTCTTTTAACGGAGATAACCAAAAATTAGAAAAAGGGTTCCTAATTTATCTCGTTATCACTACTATATTTTAATAGATCGTAATTTTCATTGCTATCGGTTTTATTGTTAATTATTTCAAACAACTCATGAATAATTTGAAAACCGACAAAAGCTTCTGCTGCGCCCGCCATCTTGACATTAATGATGTCAACCCGAACGGTTCCACTTCTGGAAAGCGTAATTTCGTCGAAGCTAATAAGCGTGAGCACTGTAGCGTAAAAGCGCCCAAGTTGAACGCACCAAGGGTCTTACGTACAGGCAAGGAGCTTAGATATTATGAGACTGAACTCCAATGCAAAGACAAAAAAAAGCGTACCCAAAAATGTGACTAACAGTGATGACACTGTGGTGGCGCAGAGCCCTATATATGGTAATATATTGGTCGACGAGGTAAAAGTGATCGGATGCGTTTCTAACCTCACTGCAGACTGAGCATAACAGCAAACGTCAAAATTTCCACCAATCTAGACTCCATAATTTTTTCTAACCAAAGTTTTCGATTAAAAAAACTATGCTTCTTTGCATAGCTGCATTTTATTATAACTCTGACACTTGAATATGAATGAAGGCTAGGTACATCAGCTGTGATCCGTCTTACATCGGAACCATGTTTTGCGTATATCTATATATAGGGCTCCGGAGCACCCCAGCGCCATCCTAACTCGTCACCGTTTTGGGAACGAGTTGAACGGCCAAGTGTAGGCTCCTGTATCTAGGCTCCATGCGTGCAGGTGTTGAAACTCCGGCGTTTTTGAGTATTGGGAAGTGTCACTGTCACGGTCTTACATACAGGTCTGGAAACTCCAGTGGTGAGATACGTTCGCTTAATAATGACATTCTGCGTTCCGATCTACAGCCGCAAGGTGCGTGGCGATAGCTAGGTATACTGTGCAACGAAGACAAAGCACGAGACAGTACCGTTCTGTCTCTTTTTCTACCACATGTAACGCATGCGCTGTAAATCCTAACTTCATTACTCGTATTTATTCCGTGTTTCGTAAACAATATTTAATTTACGGACAAAGAAAGTACAAGTACACGTTCTACACGATCAAAGATAACTAAATAATTAACGCTTCATTGGATTTACCTTAAAATGTAAACTGAACACTTGCAAAATTTAAGTGATTCTGGTGAAAATTAATGACATTTCTTTAATCGCTGTCACAAAGGTGATTTGGCCAAGTGGATTCATTCCGCGCTTACACTCATAGTATTTTGGGTTAAATTCCCTAATCGGCGTTTTGTTTCTCCTGACTTTATTTCTGATGTACGAGCAAACATGTAAATATTATTTTCGCTGTAGCACTGAGGTCATGTCACCCACCGGACCTCGCCGTACCGATCTACAGCAGCGACGCGCAGTGGCGTTGAGGCGACCGAAAAGCTTCCTCAATAAGGGTACTAATCCTAATCACTGAAATTCGCCTTAGTTTCAAGACCTGTATATGAGACCGTAGTCCGTTGGTGAGGCACAAACTTAGTTCCTCATCCATCCGCTAGGAGCCCCATCACGTACGGGTCTTGTAGATATAGATATACAGCAATGTATAACCTCCTCAAAGTCTCTGAATAGTGTTTCCGTGTTTCGGTGTATTGTTGAAAGGATGTAAACGATCTATTTAATTGAGAGAATGCCTAAAGCGTGCATCATATCGAACTGTCGGAAAAATTTTAAGAACGATAGTGGAAAGTGTTCTGTGTTTAAAGTTCTGCAGGACGAAGAATCGCGTCGAAAATGGAAAGTCGCAATTCCTGACATTCAAGTGCTCGGGATGTCGCAATACGTTTGCACTAGAACATATTATATTTTACTAGCTCAAAAGCCGTGGGCTCTGACCTGGGGTTTACTGATATCGTTAAGTAACAAGCTTGGGATTTTTTAATTACAAAACTGAATCACTTTCCACTCATATCGCTCTTAAAAATATTGTTTATTCCGAAAATTCTGCACCATTGCACATAGCTGTTTCTGCCTGCTTTTGATTGGCTCACCCCAAGGTAGCAGTGCTTCGCAAAAGCGAGAACGACTTCTCTGCCTCATTAGCTGCGTCACCACGCCTATCCTATAAGTTTTCGGACCTATATTTAAGACCATAGCGTGCATACCTTAATTGCGGAGTGACGAAAAATCTATCCCATAATCAAACCTCTTTTTGTATTGATACAATCTATTTTCACATTATTTATATCGGAGCATGATAAATTACGTGGCACTTTTTTTGAATTTCCACACCTAGTCAAAGAATGCCCAATGTTCTGTAGGGGCGAGACTCGCAAAAGTGCAATTCAATCATAGTCGATGAAATATATTTATTATGCTGTCGATTCGTACAATTTCGTAATCAGCACAGATTTGTTGTTTAGTTTTTGAGAATTTCGGTAACAGCAATGCATTTGCTTTGTACACTCCATCCAATGCTCTTCGATCGTCAATATTTTTTATTATAAACTTTCTCGAAGTCGTGTAATGACACAAACAGTTACGCAGGACCTAGTGACGTCGTTTTCGTTAAATGCTCCATCCTACCCCGGAAACGCCCACAATTGTACTTATAATTATTGTATTAGAATTATTTCTTGGATATGTAAACAATGTGGGCTTAAATTTTAAAGGGATCGTGGTTGACATTAAACGCCGAAGATCGACCAATATCAAGATTCTACACCTAATCTAAAATACCCTGCATATATGCATATACAGGGTGAGGCACATAAAGTGTTACAGAGCAATAGCACTCAAACTATTGATCATATACAAAAATGTTTCAGACAAAAGTTTCAGTGTTCGAGAACGCCGTCATACTGGACCACCCTATTTTTTTATCGGTGGAGGCGCTGAAGCTACGTCAAGGTCAACTCCACTTTTTAAAATGGAACCATGTATTTTTTTTTCGATGACATTATTACCGATTTTAAGACGAATTCAGCGACCTACGACACAAGGTCATTCTAGTCACGCAAAGTATGAAAATAGTCGAAAAATCGAAAAATATCGGAATAATCACTTTCAAAGGATCCACTAACCTTGGTTTGGGTCTACCTACAGAAGATGCTCGAAGAAAGAATACGCCGAGCATGTACCGAAATTACACCACAAATGTTGGCTGAAGTTAGACGGTCGTTTCATCAGCGAATTAACAAGTGCTTACAAGTCGAGGGTCATCACTTCGCGCATCTTCTGTAGGTAGAACCAAACCAAGGAGTGGATCCTTTGAAAGTGATTATTCCGATATTTTTCGATTTTTCGACTATTTTCATACTTTGCGTGACTAGAATGACCTTGTGTTGTAGATCGCTGAATTCGTCTTAAAATCGGTAATAATGTCATCGAAAAAAAAATACATGGTTCCATTTAAAAAAGTGGAGTTAACCTTGACGTAGCTTCAGCGCCTCCACCGATAAAAAAATAGGGTGGTCCAGTATGACGGCCTTCTCGAACACTGAAACTTTTGTCTGAAACATTTTTGGATATGATCAATAGTTTGAGTGCTATTGCTCTGTAACACTTTATGTGCCTCACCCTGTATACGTACCTAATTTATATATTTAGACAGAAAACACTAATCGCGCATGGCCAATGACGTAAGTAGATACGGCGCAAAACTGTTTTTTTTTTTGTTAAATCGTGACGACGAATCCCAAATATATCGGTCACGTCCTGTAGCGCGGTCTTCACAAGGCGAAATGGATTGACCCAAGTTCTGCACTTTTTTGCGCAATGTAATTCTGTACATATACTTGATAGGATAATAAAAACGGCCTCTGTCTTAAGACCGATAAAAAAATTGTCAAGATTGAATTAATCGAGACAATCGACGAAGGCTTACCAGGAGTCGACAATCTGACAAGAATTATTGATGAATGATCACGAGCGATGGCTGCTGCTCGTCACCTTGAAATCGTAATCGCTGGTCTTAATTAGCATATCTATTTATTTTCACGTTCTTAATTATTGGTCGAATTACAATTATTGCAATCATAGGAAAAAAAAACTGTTTCCTTTGTGTACTGCGAAAATGATGAAAGCTGAACCACAAATAGGACTGATTGAATTCGCAACCAAAATATTCTGGAAAGCCTATAGAATGAAATTTTACATATTTTTTTCAGCCAAGATTATATTTACGGTACGATAGAAATTTGAAGAATTATAATTATATATACAAGAAGATGGAAGTTCGCGAAGTCGATGTCATATTAAACGATGGCCTATATGCTTGATGAGCCTTTGAAATGGCCAAAAAGCCCAAGGGTAAATGAAATAACATAAATTATTATAACGTAAAGAGTCCTGGATTAAGAATATAACTATGAAAGAAAGTTACGTATACTTGCACCGGTTAACTCGGCCTAAAAATATTTAATCGATAATACATAAATATATCAAATAAACCGTACTTTCTGTGTACCACGATAAACATGAAATATAATTTTTTTACTTTTACATACTTATCATTTGGCGTGGTGTAGACAGCTGTATCGGACACTTCAATCATCATGTACAAATATGTGTGTGTGCGTGTGTGTGTGTGTGTGTGCACTTTTTCCCCATGATAGTATACATACACATACACACACACACATGTATGTATGTATATATACGATTGTGGAGATAGAGTGCGACCTGTGGTGATTTCAGACCTTAAGAGGAAGACGCACGCGTAACAATCGACAGATAAATGCGATAGAAATGTAAAACGATGGATAGATGAGGGCGAAAGAGAAGGATGACAAGAATGTGCGTTTTCCTCTTGAGAGAGGGTAGAAAGAGATAAAAGAAAACGAAATAATCGGATCTGGCATGTTTACTTAAACACGAGAGCACATATATTGTATCCATGCATATGATATATATGTACATATGAATATTCGAATACGGTGGATTTCAACGAGATCCGCTGAAAAACGTCCACAACACTACGACCGGTCGCTGTTATACGTGTCTTATATGATAGTACCGATCGATGTTACTTGTCTTAATGTTTTTATCGCAGATTTAGGGGGACGAAGAAATAAATGCGTATTCACGGAAGATTATTAATAAACGTGTAAAACAAAGCATGCTTAATCCGTAAAGACCTGTCGAAAAAATCGGATGGAATAACGAAGCCAACATAACGAAGTTGTCATAGAGCAAGAAGCTACAATTGAGAGGGGAAATACATGTAGATGACGAAAAAGTAGCCAATTTTGATATATTTTTTTTTTAAAGGAACACACCGTTTTACATTTATAAAATTTTATGTACAATTCATTACACAATTAGGCCTCCGCGGTCACCCGGGGTCAAAATGACCCCAAACGCAACTTTAAGTCAATATTACTATAAGTTATTGGCGGCAACATTTTATAATAAATCGCTCATTTTTCATGATTATCGTTCTTTATTTCACTACGAAATGGCTCTTCAGATAAAAGGATAAATACCTTTTTTCAAACGCCCACTATGGAGCTATTTTTTCCTTAAACTATCAAATCTCAAGAGTAATGCCCTCAAATTTTATAATAAAAAAAAAAAAAATTGCGAGAGTTATGATTTTTTTAAGTAAAATTTGTTTACGCATTGACCACGTATTGATTTTTTCAACCATCTTAAGATTCGATTCAAATACAATACAACGAGAATTCCACACTCTAGAATGTTCTAACTAATATCCTGAATTTTTATGAGTCATTAGGAATGTTACTGTCAACGCGGCAACCGTTTAAACATTGCTGGGGTCATTGCGACCCCCTGTGACCAGCGTGTTTACAGCCAGAACGTGTGACCGCGCAGAGTTTAACTGTTAATTTAATTTTTATTAGAATATGTTGCAAAATAGCGACTTTATGGTGTGGTCTTCGAGGAAGGTTTTTGGCGACAGTTGTCCATTTGTGGGAAATCCAACAACTGCAAACTCTTGAAATCCCTCTGAAAAACATGAGGCAAGAATTTTTAGTATTCTAACATCCAAATGCTAAACTTATACTTAAAGGGCTATTCTACTGTGATGGCTCAAAAAATAAGCTATTTTTCATAATTTTTTTTCGAAAACTTTTGCACCTATCGATCCAAACTTTTTTTCGCTTAAAAGTACACTCTTACAGAATAGAAAACAATTTTTTTCGTTGCATATAAATGTATATTCATTTAACAATTGATAATCGTGTAAAGGCATGAAAAAAAAGTATGTCGCTGGCGTTGATAATTTGAGCTCTCTAGGTAATGTGAAAATAAAAATTCAAAAAGATTCTTAATCTGTATGAGGGTCGCTATCGCCCGAACTAGAATTATTATTTTATATTTCAAAATAACAAAATGGCGCCGTTTTTTGCAAAAGTCTTCGAAAAACACGTTTTTTTTCGTCATAATTCGGACGAAAGTATAAATAAAAATTAATATTTTTTTAAAAATAATTCTAGTTCGGGCGATGGCGACACTCATATAGATTAAAAATCTCTTTGAATTTTTTTTTTTCAAATTACCTGGAGAACGCCAGCGGCATACTTTTTTTCATGCCTTTACACGATTATAGATTGTTTACTAAATATACATTTATATGCAACAACAAAAAATTGTTTTCTATTCTATAAGAGTGTACCTTCAAGCAAAAAAAAAAGTGTATACCGATACATCGAACAGTAAAAAAAAAATATTGAAAAATAGCTTATTTTTCGAGCCTTCACAGTAGAATAACCCCTTAAGAAAAATTTGAAATGTTGAAAATTAAAAAATGGGACACCAGAAAAAAAATGGAAATTTTACACAAAATTTTCGTTCTTTTTTGTAATAAAAAGGTACTTAAAAAAATGATGTTCATAAACAAGTAGGTATGAGTTCAAGATAATATTGTTATTGACAATGAGTTGCGTGTACAATTTAAGCACGATCGATCAACTCGTTTTAAAGTTACTTTTTTCCACAAACTTAAAAAATATAGTTTTGAGAAAAATGTGTTTAAAGTTTCCAACTACGAAAACTCAATTATTTCAATGACTTACCGGCTAATTAGTTACTCTACTACCGTATTTTTAAAAGGTTTAACAAACATTTCACTTAAAAAAAAACTCGGTTCTTTTATGCCACTACATGCATTTCCCCCTTTAAAAGATTTATATTCATTCCTCCATATATATACTCGTTTGAAAAGAACCTCGATGACACATTGTATGTGCGAATCCGTTTGTATATTTTATCATTATTATTATTACTATCATGTTGGATTTGTTCATCAATAGTATTTAACGCCATTGATTATTTTTTTTTTCAATTTTGATCAAAATCTTTTGAATTCTCTTAGAACTTCATAGTCGGACGCGATTACGGACTAAGATTGCTTATAGGTAAAGCGAGAGACGAAACGATAAGACTTTAATCGCATGGCTAAATTTTACCACCCTACGATACGCACGAGGGCAGCAAACGGACGATATAACGATCCACGGAATTACGGCCAAGTCAATAAATCCTACATAGCATACCAATCTCCGTGTATACCTCTGGATGGAATGTTTACCGGTCTGGATGGATGGAACGGAATAGATACGTTTACCGATCTTTCCGGATAAAGGAGGGGAGGAGGGTGGGGGGGGGGGGGCAAACAAAAGTTGTGAATCGGCATATAGATGGATGAAAAACTTAATGAAAGCAACAAAATATATGAAAAGCCGTAAATTTTCAAAGCAAAAAGCGCGAAAATGTTACCTTTTGGGTTAGTAGCGATTCAATAGGACATGTGATTAATCAAAGGGTTATTCGTGCGTGTTTCAGTATTACAATAGTATATTTATATATAGAGGAGAAAAAAAATTACAAGTATATGAGCGTTAAACGAATGTGAGAGAGAGAGAGAAAGAGAGAGGGAGAAAGAAAGAATGCCTCGCGCCCGTTGATATGTATGAGAAATTATCTGTTGAAAGAGTCGTTTTTGTACAATCAAATACATGTAAAACTTCTCCAAAAAAAAAAAAAAACAACATGCAATGTCAAGCATACACACAAGTCTTGGCGACACTGAATTGCCGTATATAATAGATTATTATAATATACGTAACGATTCATCGTTCTCGTCTATAGTGATATTAATTGTACGGATTACATACGCCCACACACACACACACACACACACACATTATATATATATATATATATATATATATATATATATTTCTGTATAGACAAGAACATTGATCAATGTGTTGCAGATAAATATCGCTCTACATATATAAATTGTATAGGTTTAAAAGAATGAATATACGTTTGAAAACTTAAGTCTATTATTTGTATCTCATGGAAAATTATGTGGCACAGAGATGTTCGATCTTCTGAAAAAGATCGGTTTCGGGATCAATTCTGAATCGGATGTCTGAGAATCGATTCTGCAAAAAATCGAACGTAAAAGATCGATCTTGCAGAAAGCGGTTTTTCAACAGTACATTGTGTACCAAGGAGACAAAGTGGGTCTTTTACCACGAGTACTGCAAACATCGCGCGAGTGGTAAAAGTCCTTGTCTCCGCGGTGCACACGATTATTTATATACCAAAACCATGTTTTCCGAAATTTTGCAATGTAACATATATGTGGCTGCAACCATGTGCCGTAGCTGTGTTGCGTACGTAAGGTGTATCGGACATGAAAGGTGTATTACACGCGCGTCGAGGGGGTGGAGGGGGCGGAGCCCCACCGTGGGCACTAAAAGTAATTTTGAAATGCATCACAAAATTTTAACGTACTATGTTATTAATGATTTTGGTTAATTCGTTGAAATACGCTACGACGATTGATTCAGATGACAATTTCGTTTTATGCTATCGCTTCACGTCATAAATGCGTCGTACGTTGAATTATAGAGGTTTTTCGATTTGGACGGCAATATTTCGTGTGTCGTTTTTGTCGCGGCTTCTTATAGATCTGGTGGCGTGCGTTCGAGCTATTCATCGCTGCTATGTTTTTCCGTATCACTAATTGTTTATTTAATTTTGTTATTAATGATGTATTTCGCGGCGAGATCGACGATGCTTTATCGCGGTATCACGTAAAAGTGAGGTTGTGTTATTTCCCGCAAATAACGCCGCAACGTACGTAATAATTCCTCGACCTAACGACTGACGGCAGCACTTGACGGCCGACTGTGGGAACGCGCCGAAAATCCCTACAGCATGATATCCGTTGAGCGTATGTTTTTAGGTTCGGTAGTCGCGTCTAGAGATTTTCGGCGCGTTCTTACACGACAGCTGTTCTACAGGGACGTTTCTCAATATTTAAATACCGGAACGTAAAATAACCCCTTTTACGTACCGTTTACACGCACGAAAAAGCGAGGAAAACATGGTTGTGGTATATAAAATATTATACGGTATCGAAAAACGAAAAACAAAAAGCTCAAACGTACGCGGGTGCAACTAAACAGCACATTTTGCACGAATAAAGGCGTACATCTTCAACCCTTTACAATGTTACACCACCTTGGCGTTCAGGGTATAAAAATAAAAACATTCTTTGACGCGACGGTTAAATATGTAAAATAACTTTTATTTTTCACAAATAATTTATAGTTTTATGAGCAAAGTAAAAAAAAACGACGAATAAAATATAGAAAAATGGCGGAGATGTGCCGTCTAGTAGGATCCTCTTTTCAAATTTCTTGCCCATGATGGAATTTTTTTCTCTGTCAAGCATCGTCTGAAAAATTATAAAAAAAAGCTTTCTTGTAAAAAATGGTAATAGCTAAAGTGTAGCATATGGACAATTGAAAGAAAAAAATTTGTCGAAATTACAGTTGTTTGAATAAAACTCTGATTTTTACCAAAATGTTGAGTTTTAAAGATATATAAAAAAATAAACGCGGCTTCCAATTTACAGAAAAATCCTATGCTACATCCTGGTTAATATTATAAAGAATGTGTAGTATAAATTTAATCAAAATCGCTTGAGTAGATCTCGAGATATCTTGTCCACCAGTTTGGAAAGAGGGTCCTACTAGACGACATATATCTCCACTATTTTTTAATATTTCTTAATTGTTTTTTTTTTATTTGTTCATAAAACTATAAAGTATTTGTGAAAAATAACAATTATTTTATATATTTAATAGTCGCGTCAATTTTTTTATTTATTTTTATACCTACTGTTCCGAGCGCAAACATTGTATTAAGGGCGAAGTCTCTTTTCTAGTGAAAAAAATGCGATTCGCGTCTCTCTTCTGGTGCGATGAAGAAATAATCATTTGATTACTTTTCATCCAGAGACGAAATCGATTCTGGCCCAAAAAAATCGGACGCCTGAAAATCGATACAAAAAATCGATTTTCCTCATCGAAAAAATTGATTCTCCTGAAGATCGATTCAGAATCGAACATCCCTAACACAGAGAAGCATCCTTTACGTCCTTTGCAAACTCCACAAAGTTCATTTATCCTTATTGTATTTGGGTTGAATCGCGTATTGAACGTGAAAAAAAGTGGTGTTTGCAAAGTTTTAAGGAAGTTGCTCAGATATAATATTATGTTAAGAATTTGCTGAAATTGATTGAGGATATTTGTCGACAGGTGTTACGACTCCGTGCAAAATTTCAAGTCATTCGTCTGCATGATTGTTGAGCAATTAATTAATGAAATTAGACTCTTATACACGGGCGACATAGCAAAAACTATACGATAATTCCGATACGACACTCGCAATATAATAAAAATGTTAAAAATTGAACACAATTAGGTGGAAAAAATTCTTGACATTTTTTATGAATAATTTAAACGAAGAGTGAAGCGTTTTATTTCCCTCATTCAGCTGATTTTCGTAAAACGTAAAAGCACGCTACGACACGTGGCAACGCTGCTGTCAAATCGGCCATTTTGAATAGGCATTGAATACATGCCTATTCAAAATAAAAAGCAACTGTATTCAATGCCTATAGGCATAGCCATTGAATACAGTTGCTTCTTCGTTATAAATTTCTTACCGCTGTTTCATAAAGAGTATTTATTTTTTATCATTATTGGTATTTTTTTTCCGCACGATAACAAGAGAAATACAACAACAAAAATGTTCGAATAAAAGATGATGATTTAAATTTCTTTATTACAAATCGAACAAGCTTAACGGACATTTGTCAGAGGACAGAAAAGATTGAGGCCAAGCCGTGTTTTTCGTCGTGTTTAATATTTTTCATCCATAATTCCTCTCGACGGAAGCTGCAGTGCATGTGTTTCGACATAACCTTCAAATCAGTTTACCGTCGTCCCTCGACTGCGCATCTATTTTCCGGCTCAATTACTTTTTTTTGCTGCTTTCCATTTTCTACTTGCTTCAAATGACGATTGTAATGTTTTCTTCACTTTGGATTTTATCTTTCAATCTTTTCATTTTCGTTGAACACGAAAACTGAATTCGCGAAGAATTTTTGACAGCTAAGTGCTCGCGATGTGGCGTTCGTATCTGAGCTCGATACTACCAACTACTGAGAACTAAATTGCGCATTTGCCACATTTCAACGGCAAATGTGGCAAAATGTGGCGAACGACCCTGAGCAATCTCCTCAAAGATGTGCGGGTATTTTTTTTTTAATGCCATTGTATGGAACGTAATGGTCATATTTCCCCAAAAGACACGTATTCTTCATAGATTTGACGAATGAGTAATCTAGTACATGATTTTTTTATATATACTGCGGTTAAATCCGACATGATGAGTGCCATAAAGTCTAGATATCCTGTGATTAAGGTACGATAGCTATGTATTTTCCCCAGCCAGAAGGATAAGCATATATATACACGCACACATATATATGTGTACATAAACACTTGTAATTGTAATAAATTGAATATGTGACAGCTAACCAATGTTTGAAAAATGAATGTCAAGCAGGCGTTCATACTTGATCATATCAACGCGCCTCACTTCTCATCCTTC
This sequence comes from Ophion ventricosus, assembly GCA_963932345.1. Taxonomy (NCBI): domain Eukaryota; kingdom Metazoa; phylum Arthropoda; class Insecta; order Hymenoptera; family Ichneumonidae; genus Ophion; species Ophion ventricosus. Next base: position 9,415,861 of record OZ010711.1, on the reverse strand, counting down.
ATAAACAATGACACAATTACTTATTTTCATTTTCCGCACTTCCGATTGGAAAAAAAAATTAAAAAGGAATCGCGCCACGTCGTCTTATTGCGTTTTATCCTTCTTGTTTTGACTTGTTCAATCTACCACATCGATAAATTTTATTCTATTATAGTGATGTTTGCACGACACCTAAAGCGCGGGGAAAAAAGACAAACGAGTAAAGGGCCACGTCAACTCTTTCATTAAAAATTCCACTTTCTTTACGCTTTTTTGCGGCATCTGAAATCCTTATTTAAAAAAAAAAAAATAGGAGGATTTCGTACATTATTCAAAATACTTCTCTTCGTTTTTTATGGCTCTTTCGCATCTTTCTAGAAGAAGAATGATAAAACATAAGGATAAACTGCGTTGTTTTTTAGGGACTTTCGAGACCGTTCCTTGGGCGCGAGAGTTGGGATAAAATTACAATGAGTTTTCGACGACAGAAAGCCAACCTCTTGCGAATAAAATTTCATACAAAAAATTATTGTTATTGGGTAATTTGTAACTCATAATATTGTTGACAAATTTTTATAAGCCGGAAAATAATATTAATAGTTATAATTTTCGCAATTAAATATAAATATATTGAAATTCTATTTAAGAAAAAATAACCGAGACGTGACAACAGCGACACAGTGCCTGTCGTCTGCACGACCGACTATCGCCAAAACGTCATCGGCCGTAATACTATGTAGGAGCGAGTGGGGCACAATGTGTCACGGGGCACTGTGAGTCACATGCGGTTTCGCGGAGGTTTGTAGCGCGTAAACTCCGAAATTGTATGTGTTGGACCGCAATTTATATTTGTTGTCGTCAGGCTTAAAAGAAAGTCGATAGCAGCTCACAAAGAATTATAAAAAATTAAAAACTGACTTGAGGCTTGGAAAAAAAATATTTGGCTCGCCGGGAAAACGTATAATATATAACGACACTTTCTGTAGCGGCGCAGGTTTTCGGTCCTAATCTATAGTGTTATTATTTATGTTGCACTCAATTATACGTTGTGTTTGTCCATTCGTAGTTTAATTAATAGCTATTTTCATCGATAATAAAATATTTTACTAGTGGGGTACAATGTGCCACCGAGTTTTGGGGCACAATGAGTCGATTTCCAATGAGGAAACAAAGAAGTGACGACGCTCCGAAGAAGCGCAATGTGTCACGGGCAACTGTCAACCAGATGCGATTTCTCGGAGTTTTGTAGCTCGTAAAATTCGAAATTTTTCGTGTTGGACCGTGATTTATACTCAGTTTCGGCTGGCCTAAAATAAAGTCAATAGCAGCTCACAAAAAATTATTAAAAATACAAAATTAATTTGAGCCACGAAAAAAAAATTTTCGCTTGTCGGAAAAACGAGAAATATTGTGGAGCAATAGTGTGGGGCACAATGTTCCATCGAGTTGTTGAGCACAATGAGTTGACTCCCAATGTTATTGGCAAATAATACTCGTTGTGAAATAATTGGTATGTATGAAAATCTGTTATTTGTGTTAGGAAAATATAAGAGTTTCAATCGGCTCGTTGTACCCTACGTTTCGCAGCACTTGACACACTGTACCCACCTATCTGACACATTTTACCCCACCCGTGGGGCACAGTGAGCCAATCCGCAAATTTTTTTCGATCCATTGTTTTAGGATTTTTAATCCTTTTGCAAAAAATGTGGTACCTTTATTATACGCCCAAAGGTCTATAAGATCGGTTATGACCTTTTTTTCTAATCAGACTACCTTGGTAAAAGTAAAAATTCATTAGAAAAAGTGACACACTGTGCCCGACCTTTCCCTACGTTTTAGCGTTGTTGCTAAATCATTTTTAAAGGGTGGGGCCAGAAACGAAGTTCCTATGCTAATATGTTGTTTGACTTACCGGGACCCTTCAACCAAGATGCTTTGTATAGAAAGCGCCAGTTGTCGTCTGACCATAGTCACAGAAGAATCACCATCGTCGGAAAAGCACGTTGAAAAAAGACTCACTTAGGCAAAAGAAAGTTTCGACCGCGATTGGGACAACGTAATTTGTTCGGACCAAGCTTCTTTTTGGGAACTTTTTTCCATCAACCATACCTGGTCTATCCACACCAATAGACACCAAATATTTAGAACGTCAAGCGATTATTCCAACAGATTGGGCTCATATGGAAGTCTTTGTCCCGAGATTATGCCATGAAATTAGTGGAAGGTATGACTCGGAGATGCCAAGCGATTATTAATAGTGGAGGCGACTGGACCACTTATTAATAAGAAAGCATAACGGTTTATATCATATTGCGTGTGTGTGTATTTTTCTTCATTGCCTTCTCCCAAATAGTTTTTGAGTTTCGCCGTACACGCTCTTGTCAAACAGACTGTACATTATTTCTTCGATACGTAAAATTATATTTCCTGCACTATTTATCAGTGATTTTATCTTTTTTATCAGCAAACATGTTTTTGACCGCGAACTAGGACAATATACAATAAAACTCACATGCAAACCTCGGTTATAAATTTTATTTACGGCGAATGTGATACCCTCCCGGGCAATTGAAGAAAAAAAACCCGCAACAAAGTTTTCATCTAGACCCTTGAGATTTCGAAAGCAAAAACGATGGAATATAAGTCCTATCAAAGAACAATTGAAATCTGTAAAATTCCTATCTCCCTCGCATTCATGACGACTCGGTCAGCGCGACGCTCACGGTCTTACATACAGATCTGACACCGACGGTAGTGGGGATAGGCACACTTAGCATCTCTGGTTTTTATTCCGATTCCTACCGCTTGGTGCGCGAAGGCAAAGGGAAGTGGTGTGCGACGAAGAGAGAAACAGCTCTTCTGTCTCTTTCTGTATTGACCGCAGCGCATGCGCGGTTCGCCCTAACTTTAATTACCGTATTGTCGTGTAAGCTGCATAATATACGGAAGCAATACAAAATAATGTGTCGATTCAAAAGAAAGAAGAAGATTTTCATCGAAAACCTGAAAACTTTTTGAATACATTAAGGGGGAGATACCTTTACAACTGTCAAAAAATGGTTTTTTTTTCATTAAACGTAAGTCCAATGTCTTAAAAATATCGTACCAGAAGTTTAAACCAAAATTCGGAGTCGTTTGGAAGTTATAGCCGCAAACGTGACACAACTTCCCGGCGCTTGAGGGCACTGCATGCATATTTGTGCGTTACCGACGCGGCTACCTATCTTTTATAGTCTACTGTTTCCAAATGCGTCCACAGCACGGTCTTACATACAGGTCTGGGAACTCCGCCAGAATTCGCATGGTGGGGGTAGGCCGCTTACGGACGAAAATATTCGTTGAGAATTGACACTACGCGGCGCTGAAATCTTGCCCCCAGTTGAACATAATCACCAAAAATAATGTTGTAAACAAAAGCGACTCATTAGTGGATTTCCTGTGCTATTGACTTATCGAAAGTGAAAAAATGCCGAGAATCTGTGTTGTGCCGGGGTGCAAAACTGGAAGCAGAATTGAATTATCTAAGCACTCGTTATTTCGCGTGTTGTAATAATAAAATGCGACGTGGTATAAATGATTTCATCATTTTGTTATTTGCCCATAGTTCGAAACCTTTACCAACGACCAAAAAACCGATAAAAAAATAAAAACATTTATTTAAAAATTAATTAGAATTTTTATTTGAGAGAATGAAAATAATGACATACAAAAACAATACAATGTGTATAAATAATTAATACATAACCAGAAACCTATGCAAATGCAAAAAAAAAGCCCACTCTTCGGGGATCGAACTCGGCTCCTTCAAAACGGTAGCTCAGCACCCTATCCGTGCGACTGCGATTATCTTTACATGAATAAGACAGTTTTCTAATATTTAAGTTATAGCCACGCTTGGGGTTTAATTAGATTTGGCGGCTTGTTGGGTTGGTTCACCGCTTAATTTTATTCATCATAATTAGCTATATTGGTAGATATACTACCAATATATATATATATATTGGTGGTATATCTACCAATATAGCTATATTGGTAGATATACCACCAATATATAGCTATATTGGTAGATATACCACCAATATATATATATATTGGTAGATATACCACCAATATATATATACTGCAGAACCAATAATTGAAATGAGGTGTTAAGGAGACAGGCAGATGCAGAGTATTGCGGCGATTATCTCTGTCTCTTTTCAATACCTCCGTCTGCCCCCGTACCACACTTCGCCGCCAACTCTTTTAAGATAGCAGCGCTCCTAGCGGCCAGTGCATTAAAAAATTTTCGTCAGTAAGCGATCCCCCCCATCCGACGGAGTTTCCAGACCTGTATGTAAGACCGTGGTCCACAGTTATTTTTGAGCATACTCAAAATACTCAAAATGCCAATGAAAGTTTGAACTCAACAATATAGATCTTGGCTCCGAAGCACTTGAATTCTGGACTGAAAATCGTCGAAATTGCACCCTATCTTGCGGCGGGACTATTCAACGAAGGATATAGATCTATTTTTAAAACCATGCTTGCATTGGATATCATAATTGGAACTCAGTGCAAAAATTACTCCAACAGCGCCGACGCTCGACGGGTGCATCGACAGGAGCGGCACAGCTCCTTATCGACCAAAGAGGCTCGCAAAGCACGGAAAAATCAAACGACTGAAGAAAATCAATTCTTCGAAGAAGCTGAAGGCTTAGTGTATGGCCCTGGAATCGCTGATTAGCCCGTAAGTATTTGTTATCATTGACTTTTTCCGTGACCAAGCTTTAAACGCGATTTACTCAAAACTACATTTTTCAAATTGGCATACATCCTCACGTAAAAACTATTCAAACAATCTTAACCAAATTTGATACATGACTAAACAACATCACTAGCTAGTCGGTAAGTCTAAATATTTTTAAAACAATCGGCCAAGAAAAGTACTTTTCCATATCAAAATAGAAGAAAAACTTCATCAAAAATTGCAATATCAATTGAAAAATGGTATAATTCTTTCAATTTTTTATTTTTTTACTTGTTTTTTAGGCTTAGAAACGAACTTCGAATGCTTTCAATGAAAATCTTCAACCCTATTGGTTTTAGACGAAAACAACGAACACCAGAGTGTATGCCATTTTCGAAGTCCCAAGTCGACCTGCTCCAAAGCCAGCGGGATATCTCAGCCATTTTTTATTTTTTTGTAACTTAAAAAATACGCTTTGGTAGATCAAAGTACACCGTAATGAATGCTAAAGTTTCAAAAATCTGAAATAATTATTTCCCTTCCAAAAAAATTCCACAAAATCATCGATGTTTTAGCCTTCCGAAGGTATCTCCCCCCTTAGTTCATAACAGCGCCGATTTGTTTATTTTGCACTATATTTTACAAGAAGTTCATTCGCGACATTCAAAGTTCTGGTTCAATACGAAATATCTTAAATTATTATCGACTAATAAAATAAAATCGATGAATAAACTTGCTTCAACGATAACCCGACCATTTACATCCTTTTTTCTCCAATGTCTCAGAATATATCGTTTTTCACACACGTATTGAGACTCTTTTACTCCCGGAATTACATCTCGCCATTTTTTGTATCGTTCGACTTTTCTTGGCACTCGAAACATGGAGTATTTTAGCCTCAAACTTTGGTACCCCGTTTTACACTTGTGAACCGCGCAACCCTTAACCATTTCGCAATTTTTTCACAAACACTATTACGAAAAAAAAATGACCTCTATTGCATCAAAAACACGATAAATAAAAATTGTCACAGTAAAACGCGTACAACCTCGTGGTATATGATTGCAAACGAAGGTTATATGCATCGATAATCACGCCACAAAAACAGACAAACACCTTTTTCGAATACATTAGTAAGAGGCAAGAGGGAAAGCACTTCCCTTTCCTAGTAGCGACGCGTAACGGTGCCAAGGAAATCGAAAAGGGGCGACCATAAGCGTACCCACCTCGTAAATTTAGCTTCGTTCCAAGACCTGTATATAAGACCGTGGCGACACTTCACTTACTACTAATCACCTTTAAGAGACTTCGCGTAGCGCCATCTGATCGCCAAGCGCGTGGACAAAAAATGTCCGGTAGAATAGTTTCTGCCTTACCGATCGTTGCCCACACCCTGCTCTCCAGATAATCTAGTGTATTCCAGATATATGTTATTTGGATGACGACATTTTGCGTCGATCCTATAGAAATCTATAAAGGTAATAAGGTTGTATGAGGCGCCGTAAAAATATTACCACTGAGCTGATTTTTTTCTGGAAGTATATTATCCCTTTTCTGATCATCCTGAGCAGTTTGGGTGCGATCCACAGTACCGTTTTGTAGAAAAAATGTGGGAAACTCGACGTATTTCGTGGACTAATCACATTACGCTTATGGAAACCTTCCGATCATTGTTCAGTACACTATTTATATCTGCTTAAAAAATATTACCACAGAGCTGAAAAAATAGGTACGGTTCGACCGATCATCGGCTTAACTCTTAGCATCGCGAAAATGGCCGCTCACAGCACTGCTATAAAATCATTAATGTTTTCAATCGCGAATTTGTGCGAAAATCCAGTACACAAAATACTAAACTGTGCAAACACGGCAACGTCCTGGACGGCCTAAATGCTACCTACCTTATGCCGAGAAATTATGCCAGGGGACCTCAAGCTACTTAGTCCGAATAATGAGGAATATAATTGATCTTATTCTCTTAATTAGTAATAATTACTTATTATTAACTTGAGATCTATGTTTAGAAATGATAACTTTCTAGGAATAGACGAAATACAGTGGAATTTTTTTCTAACATAAAATAATTTTTTAGTATATCCGAAAATCATAAAAAACATTTGATTTCTTTTAGATTATAGACAGCTTCAATAAACTTTTCCTTTCCATCAAAAGAATTTTTTACTCGAATCTCTATTCATTGTTGACAGCTCCTCGGACCGATTTTGAGGTTATAAACGAGACGCGTATGTCTCTAATCACATTCTTATAGACAGGTCTGGAAACGAAGGCGAATTTCAGTGGCGAGAGATTCGTACCCTTATTGAGCAAGTTTTTCATTTGCTTCAACGCCACTGCACGTCGCTGCTATAGATCGGTAGGATGAGGCCCGATGCGTGTCATAACCTCAGTACTACATTGAAAAAGTATTTACATGTTTGCTCGTAGTTTTCTCCTACACTTTTAATAATAATATTTTTTATGCATTTTGTTTATTATGCGAAGAAAAGGTGTTAAATATTATTTTTGTCCCATTTTAATCATAGATTATCGTCAACATGGGTAGACTACGTGCGGTACCGAAATGCAAAACAGGTTATAAATCGATGAACAAGGCTCGCTTTTCACAGTGTCAAAAAACATTGAACAATATTGAACAATACAAACGTCGATTAGGGAATTGAACTCAAAATGCTATGAGTGTAAGCGCGGAACGAATCCACTTGGCCGAATCACTTTTGTGACAGCGATAACGAAATGTCATTCATTCTCATCAGAATCACCTAAATTTTGCAAGTGTTCAGTTTACTTTTTTCACGTAAATCCGATGAATCGTTAATTAGTTAGTTATCTTTGCTCGTGTAGAACGTGTAATTGTACTTTCTTTGTCCGTAAATTAAATACTGTTTACGAAACACGGAATAAATGAGAGTAATGGAGTTACGGTTGACGGCGCATGCGTTAGATGTGGTAGAAAAAGAGACCGAATGCTACTCTGTCTTATGCTCTGTCTTCGTTGCACATCGTACCGATCTATCGTCACGCACCTCGTGGCCGTAGATCGAAACGAAAAAATCACGTTAAGCGAGCCCACCACTGGCGTCTTCAGACCCTCTATTTCGCAACAATGCTGCCAACCTGAGCATTGTCATATGCTATGATTAACGACGCTGTCAATTCGTTTCGCGTTAACTAAGCGAGTAAAAATGATAAAAAAAAATAACAATACAAAGTAAAGAAAACATTTCATGCAATCATCGACTGTCCAAAAATGCGTATCTTTATAAACAGGTATAAAAAAATTGTTTGAAAACGTACGTTAAACATGACGATTATTTTATAACTAACGATTGGTAACAGTCAATCAGCTCCGCATAAGCATAGGGCGTTATCCTCGTACTTCACACCCGACGGCTAGACCCCATAACAACCTTAACCATGTGAGGTCGGTAAAGTAGTGAAAAACGGACGGACAATTTTCGAATGGAATGTCTTCGATCTAGTACCTTTTTCAATGCCAGGTAATACGTCGGAAACAAGGAGGTTAGAGTAGAAGGAGTCCGATCTGTGCATTTCAAAGTGGCTACAAAAACATGCACAAACAGGGATGGCGCCACCATCTCTAAGACCTCGAGAAGTAAGCAGAGCTTCAGCCTCACAGCAGCTTCTTCTCATAATTCATTTGTTCCGTCTCTGTCACACGCAGCTCACTTCTCGAGGTCGTAGCGATATTGGCGCCATCCCTGTTTCTGCATGTTTTTGTAGCCACTTTTTTCAAGTCTCTCCATAAGAGTTCGGACTCCTTCTACTCTAACCTCCTTGGTCGGAAAATTCAGGACTGGCAATATTGCGTACGCTTGGCTACTGGGGTACTTTAATCTTCTTGTCAACGTAACACTCAAGGAGGTTAGAGTAGAAGGAGTCCGATCTGTGCATTTCAAAGAGGCTACAAAAACATGCACAAACAGGGATGGCGCCACCATTTCTAAGGCCTCGAGAAGTAAGCTGAGCTTCAGCCTCGCATACAGCTTCTTCTCATAATTCATTTGTTCCGTCTCTGTCACACGCAGGTCACTTCTCGAGGTCTTAGCGATATTGGCGCCATCCCTGTTTGTGCATGTTTTCGTAGCCACTTTTTTCAAGTCTCTCCATAAGAGTTCGGACTCCTTCTACTCTAACCTCCTTGGTAACACTCATGGCTAGACTCCATGGTAACACTGATACCATTGAAACATCATAGAACATGGCAAACACGAAAGATTTCTTTCTCACAGTTATACAACGGGTATTCAGTAATTGGACGGCCTTGAGGGTAACGTGTTTACTTTTTCTTATAACCAAGCTAAAAAAAAAACTTTAAAGTACGTGTTGTTGTGTATACCAAGCAACTGTCAAATTTATCGTTACACGCGTTGTCTTCGGATAACCTCAAATTCTCAGCCGATTATATTTGTGTCTAATTTCATTGATCAACGGTATATCCACCACGTGGAAACTTTGCAGAATATTATCCTCGCCGTATACATCATGTTGTTTGCATAACACGTGCACGAATATTCTACTCGATGGTATCCATATGAGCAAAGATCAACGTTGCATTATAATGAAGCTTGCACCGCTGGAATGCAACGATTTTTTTTTTTTTCATTTTCCATTTTATGTTTATGCTCATCCGAAGCCTTCTTTTTTTCCAAATTGAGATAGTAAATCCCCATTAAGTATATGCAGAAAGGTTTGAGTGATTTTCATAGCCCAAAAAAATGTGAACAATTAAATAGAATCAATTTTCGTTGCGTTCCTTCAACACGATGCAAACTTCAACATCAGGTTTCATTAGGAGCCCGACATGTTTTTTTTTGTTTTAAGTTTTACTTGCATAGCCTTTTCAGCTTTTTACAAGGCTCCACTGTTATATATATCCTTCCACTATTGTTTTCTACACTGTATCTCTTTTATTTCCCAATTCTCCCTTTCTTGCGGCAACAGCCGACTTCCTCATCTATATCATATTCACCATGACATTTGTGTCACAGGCATAGGGAAACTGCAGAAACCTATAACGATACAGCTGGTCCCAAGTTCGTCTCCCAGTCACGGAACTGGTCTCCTTTTGGCGAGAAAATGTCGAAGAAACACATTTCTCGATGAAAGTAATGCGACTGGGATTTGAACCCGCGACCTCCCGATCTGCTGGCCAGTACGCTAACCACTAAACCAACGCACTGGGTCAGGAGCCCGACATGTTTATTCCTGCTACAACTTTTATTTTATAATTTTTCTTTTAACAACGTATGATAGTTTTTAACTGCCTATGATGCCTCCGCTATAGAGGCATCTATCATTTGTTCCGTAACTCTGTGGAGTACAAAGGATTAAAGGAACGATTGCAAAAATCCAAATATCTCACGGAAACCAGGCAACAATACAATTTCAAGATTTTTCTTTCGTATTTGTTTGTATTGTGAAATCCTATTGTATATTCTCTACTATTAGAGTAACAAGATTATATTCATATTTGGTGGTTGCATATGAAACTACCCATTGTCGCAGAAAGAAAAGACAGGAGTTCAGGTAAATCGATAAGCTGGTTTATTCAAAGTATTGCCCATTGGAACAGACAATCTTGAGCCAGCTTCAGACCAACAATCAGGATTCCACGCTGGAAGAATGCAGTTTCTCTATGGGCAATTCAGTCATCCAACCATTTTTTTTTACTCCTTTGCACGAGGTAAAGCGTCGAGGGGTAAGCGCCAACTGAATTGAGCATAACAAATATGACGTTGAAGTTTGTATCATCGGGATGCAACATAACTAAATGCTTTTTAACTGTTCGATTTTTTTGTTTGAGTATGAAAATCACCCAATCGTTTTTGCGTATTCTTATCGGAAATTCGCGATCTCAATTTACAATAAAAGAAGGCTTTGGATAAGCATAAAAATAAAGCAATGAAAAATGAACAAAGAAATCGTTGTGTTCCAACGATGCAAACTTCAACGTCATAAACAAATGGGAATCGGGTGGAGCAATATCTGGGGAATATCACAGGTGGAATAGGATTTCCCAATTCATTCCTTCTAAGCATTGGGTTTTTCAGAAAGTAGTATCGTTTTTTGCCAATGACACTTGTGGGAAAAAGCGAAATTACTTTCCGTACAACTCAATACTTCTTTGCCGGTTGAGCAACTTGCGGCCTGGCATTGTCGTATTGCAAAATCAACTTGTAACTGTGATTCTCCCAGTCTGGCTTCTTCTCGTGCAAAGCTACTTTCATAGGCATCAGTTGCAGTCGATAACAGTCCTCATTAATGCTTTCACGACAATGGGGTTGAAGCTTCCATAGTTGGAATGCGACGAAAGTTCTTTTCCATTTCTTATTTTCATTTTTATCCAAAATTATATTTTGCAGATTTACATTGCAGATCGCTAAATAAGAATCCTACAAAAGATTTGTATGATTTTCGTAGCTTGAATCTGCCAAAGAAAATTTGGGAAATAAAAACAAATTCATTTTCGTTGCATTCCAACGATACAAACTTCAACAGCGTTTCACGGCACTCCTCTTTGGGATGGTTTTCACCAGTCCTTATTGTCCATAGAGAAACTACCACTTTGGGAACTACGAAACTACTCTTCGAACGTTGTCCTTGACAGAGCATGTTAAGCATACACTTCCTATAGGAAAAGAATGACGTTGAAATTTGCATTGTTCGAAAGCAAGGATTTTTTTTCCATTCTTTATTTCTGTTTTTTTATTATGATCCAAAGCCTTTTTTTTAACATATTGAGGTAGTAAATTTCTGATAAGAATATGCAAAAACGTTCGAGTGATTCTCATAGTCTAAAGCGGTCAAACAAAATTTGAGCAATCAAAGAGAATTATTTTTCGTTGCATTCCAACGATTCGAACTTAATAAACATAGAAAAGATGCGTTTCAGCAGCTGATTTCTTTGTCAGGAAAGAATAGAGCACAACTTCCCGCAAATGTGACTTATTTGGAACAAAACTTGCCGTTATGAACGCAGCTATAATATATGATTAACACAGCGCACAAATTCTTCTGAGACTCTGTGACCCAATCTCTATCTATTGCAGGCCGGCAATTTCATATGCAATCACCTAATACATTTTATCTTGACTATAAAGTAGGATGATTTTTATGAAATATCCCACAACCACTCTATTAGGGTGCCAAAGAGGAATTTAATCGGATCTTAAGGAGTCACGTGGGTTTCGGACCCAAAAAACAGCATATTTTCTCTATTTTTTTAAAAATATTATATATAAATTATTTTATTCAAAATGTTAAGCACATAAAAGAGCAACATTTCAACAATATTTAAAAAAAATTTCATCCAAAAATTTGGAAAATCCAAAAAAAAAGTGTCCTCATGGTGGTCAGGATAACTCATGATAGCTTTATCTGAAATAAAAAGCCAAATTTTTTCTGTTAGTACATAAGTATAGCTCGTGATTGAACGAAGGATTTAAAAAAAATGAAATTTGAATTTTGCAGAGTTGTATGCAAAATAGTTCAATTTTTGGTACAATTTACACTGCGTATAACCTTGTAAAATTAGTTGTAATCGAAAAAAAAAACCTTCGTTCAATCACTAGTCAATGCTATTTTGAAGAAATGTGCAAAATTTCAATAAGATCGGTGCATTTGTTTTTGAGAAATCGTGTCCACCGACTTCAAAAATAGTGATTTGAGAAAAATGCGTATACCTGCGTCGCTACTGGCCGGTCTTTCCCAACGGGGGGAATTCCCAAAGGCTTTCTCTCCTAGACTCTTACTCCGATTGACATAAAACTTTGGGAGAATATTCTAGACATATTGTACTATTAGATAATAACATTTAAAAAAAAAATTAATTTTTTGAAATTTTCAAACCCACGTAACCCCTTAAGGAAACTCAATTAAGGCATCAAATTAACAAGTAGCAATGAAGCAAAGGTGTCTCTGATTTGACTTACATTCTCATTGTTGATTATTTTCACTTAGTATTAGAATCTTTGCGGAACCAACATAGCAAATGGTTCATACTACTATCCATTGCTGTCTTCTAGGTAGGAAAGACTTGTGGTGATGTGAAACGGGTATGTGTGCGAGAGAGATAGCAATAGCATTGCTGCCAGCAGAAAGCAAGTGACGCTGACAATATCTTTCGCATCACCTTTTGATATTCCTTTCGCGGACGGCCGTATTTTGCGGTTGCATAAGCAGAACCCTTTTGAATCATTCGTAGATTACAGTGCCGCTTGATAAAAATAAGTTACAATAAATTATTATACAAGTCGATTACCTGGAATGAAAAATTTCGTATAAATTTAGTAGATTTAGACACTTTTACACTTCCTCTGAAAAGTCGCGGTTTCGAAAATTCTCCTGCTGATCACATTTTTCTAAGTTTTATCATTTAATATTTCCTTAAAACATTCGTTGACCCCCTGTTTTTATTGTCCTTACGGAATCTACAGAATTTTTTACATACTCAGTGCAGTTTATATCAGATATCTCGAGTTATTTAGTCTATATATTATTAGATGGAAATGTGACAAGCATGTCATCTCCATAAAGTGCTACACGAATTAGACGATTTTTTACGTCGTAATTTTTTGTGAAAATTTTGGTAATTTGGCTTGAATTTTTGCCAGTATACTGGGATGTATTTTTACTAAATTGTAGACCAGGGTGGCCACCGACCTGAAAATTCATGAAAAGGCTTAAATGTCATGAAATTCCACTCGACCCTGAAAAAGTCATGAAATGTCATGAAAAATTAAAAGTCTACCTGATTTTTTTAAAGATCTCTGCAGTGTTCATTATCATGGCCGATTTTTGTATTAATTTATCCAAAATAATTTCAAATTTTCGCGATTTCTTCGTGACTTTTTCGAATTTCAAATTTGCGACAATCTATGGTATAAGAAAAAAAAATGGTTCGTTATCTGAACATATTAGTTTTTCTTTGTTATTCGTGTAAAGCGACTAGACAATATTACTCAAAGTTCCTAAATGTATGTAATATTCTTCCAGATGTTCCCAAAATATATTTCTTTACAGCAAACTTGAAATTATGTTTGTCTCGCATTTTTTCCTACACATAGAATCGCACAGTTTGGTGACCTTTCGTTTATTTTGTATATTTTTTATTGCAATACAACACACATCTGTTTCAAAGAGCAGAATATAAATATAAAAATTTAGAAAAATAGTCGCACTAAAGAATTATAAAGTATACTTTTATACCAGAAAGTCATACTAAAAGTCATGAAAAAATCCCTATTCCTTGGCTTAAAAATCCTTAAATGTCCTTAAAATTAGACACCCTGTAGACGAAAATCAGTCAATTGTTAAATATTCCTGTTCGTGAAAGGAATATCGTAACTATGCTCGTGCACTTTCACGTATAATAAATTGCCCACAGATTACGTAACAATAAAATTATTATACAATAATACTTTTGAAAATTAAAATATAATCACGTTATAATAAAATTGCCCACAAATTAATTGGAGAATAAAACACCCGGACATGCGGATCTGATTAATACAAATTTTACTTATTTCATTCCTACATTAAAATGTTTAAGCTGGCGGTGGAACATGGTATGGGACCCAAGGAGCGTGCAATTGAGTTTTGCCCATACATAATGGATATGATGTACATGAATGGTTTGTGTTTGACATTTTTATTTTTGCCTTCTTTCCGTTTTTCTCTATCTCTATATTGAACAAACATAACAAATACACTACTCCAAAGAATTGAAGGAACAGAACATTTCTTCCCTTTTTTTTTAGAGTTTTTTGAAGCGTGAAAAATGGTCGTATCTCTGTGAAAAATGGTCGTATCGAGATGAAAAAAAAAGCATTTTGAAGCTTCAAGTCTCTAGTTTCGAAATCTTTTGGCAAACATTTTTCGTAATCTACGGTTTGTTTACGGAGCTATGGAGCTCGGATCTCGAAATCATAAGAAATAGCGCGAGACAAGAATTTTCAAAATTGTTTTTGTTTTTTTTTTCAAGGCTCCACGTGCTCGGCAAATTTTTTTCAGTTGAATGAATACATAGGTCAGTTAGCTTGCTTATTCAGCTTCAATTTTGTTTTTTTTTTTACTGAGATATTCGACTTTGAATGAAAAAGGATCGTTTTGTATTTGATCATCGATATCTCAGCAACCAATGATCGTACAGGCAATTAAAGGGCGGTTTTGAAAACTTGAATACATTTCCTACAAGACCGTTTCATTGATTTTTGATAAACCATTTTTTTCCACCCTTAGCATTAATTTGAAGAAAGTACAAAAAAATGATTTTTTCTGGTGTTTCAGTAAATCCACCACTACTTTACAAATATTCATGAAAAGACTAATGTTGTCAGGTTTCTTTTCAGCTTAATGTACCCCCAATAGCCTTGTAAATTGTCAAATTGATCCATCGAACCGTTTTTCCGGACCGATTGATCAAAGTTTTACAAAACAATTAAAGGAACAAGTGTTCCTCAACATCGTGAAAGATTTTGAAGCTTTAAAATGCTTTTTTTTATCTCGATACGACCATTTTTCACAGAGATACAGCGCTTCAAAAAACACTTAAAAAAAGGGAAGAAATGTTCTATTCCTTTAATTCTTCGGAGTAGTGTAGTTTATTGGAATGTTAAATATTATTACGATAAATACGTTTTTACAGAACAAAAATGTTTTTTACCCCAAAACAGAGAAGCTGGAAAACGACGAGATAGCATCGGAATTGGAAGATTACATGGATACGCATTTCAATACAGAATTAGAAGACGCCAGTGCGATTCAAGTTGCCAATGAATTACTGCGTTTTCATCAATATTGCCTGCAAGGCAATGAGGAAGTAGCGACGGTAGAGTTGTCAAAGTTGCCTCCGCTTCGAGCTTGGATCATGACGCGGGAATCTGTCAAAGAAAAAAATATTCTATCTCCTCGTCATGACGACGCAGTCCGGTCGAACTCCGACAACGATGAACCGGAACACAAACAAATGGATACAACGGAGAACGATTGGGTCGAAGTGAAAACGCGACGGAAAACGTAATCTCTGTATGTAAAATTTGAAAATTTATTTGAATTAAACGCGTGTATTCGAATGTAAAAAAAATGATTTAATAACTTTTATTACAACCCTACTTCGAAGCCAATTTTGCGGACTTTTCTTATCGTGATGGAGGAACTCCTCATTCCGTCGACGCCGCCTTAAACGATGAATTTCCTCGCCACAGTCTTTGTCAATTGACAACCGATTGACAGTCAGTTTGACAACCGAATCTGAAACAAGAATTTCATAAACTACTGCTGGACGAGTGCCAAATGAATGCAAAAGTTTTTTCGTTTAAACAAAAAATCGGTAATACGTTACCTCAACAAATTGAGGGTAAGTGTACCGTCGTAAAGCCATTCTGATCTCGAACTCTGTTATTCGTCTTCTCGACACTTTCTTTTCTCTTCTCCTTCTCGTTCGGCCCGTACAAACTCAGGATAACTGGTAAAAATATCAGTCCGTGAAACAAACCAAACACGACGACCGACGTGAAGAGCTGTATCGAATAAATAATTATTACGTAAAAAATGTATTTACGAGAATGTTGAAACTCTTGTACGCGGTATGGAAATCACGCGAACCTTGAAAAAAGTACTAAATAAATAAGCGTCGCTGGCACCCAGCAGGACGAACGCAAGAAACGTACTCAGACCACCGTTGAATACAGCAGGCCCGATTAGTCCCAGTGTAGATATCGCACGTTCTGAAAAATTTGTCATCAAAATTCGTTTCTACGAAATGGAAAAATACCTCAAGTGAAAACTAAGTATTCTCGCTCGTCAAGCCATTTTATGAGAAAAATCCGAACATTCAATTAGTTATGCCACTACGAAGTTTGAAACGCTTTCCTATAGCTCTTCGAACAGTTCCTATAGTACTGAAGTTTCCATCGTTGGAATGCAACGGAAATATATTTCTTTTCGTATTGCCGTTTTTTTCGCATAGTCAGGCTACAAAAATCACTGAAACATTTTTGCGGATACTTATGCAATATCTATAACTAGTCTTTGGTCGTGACTTCGTTCGCATGGACCTTAGGATTTGATCCAGAGAGCAGATGAACGAAGAGAAAAAAAAGTAAGAAATAAAGAAAGAATGTAGTCATATTTGTCAAGCACGGTGGTAGACTGACCGACTGAGGTAAGGGTAATGAATGAAATAGTGGTATAAAAATGCCAACCTTTAACTCCAGTATCATAAAATGTCATTATTGTCTACAGAATTATATGGCTTCTCAATATAGTTCTGTAGACAACATTGTATGTTTTATGGTCTTCGGCAAGCACATTTAAGTTTTGGACACTTGATGCTCTCGAACAGCCCACGTGTGGTTGACCATGCAAGGAGCTAATCCTTTCTTAGTGCACCTCTACGCCATTTAAGGGTCATATCTTCCGATTTTCATTGAGATAAAAGCAGAGAATTTGATTTTCCCATACAAACTTCAACTTCTAGTTGTACCCCTAATTAAGGGTTGCTTTAAAAAAGTCCTAAAATATGCGTTTTATTATTTATTTTGAAGAATTTCTATACCAAGTTTCAAGTTAATAGACGCAAGGAATACAACTTTCCATACAAACTTTTACACCTCACTTCACTCCCTTAGGAGATGACTTTCGAAAAATCATTTCTTAGTGCACCTCTACACCTTTTAACCCTTCGTGATCACACTTCCAAATTCAATCACGGTGGTCACACTGGGTCGATTCTACCCAGTCAGCTTTCAAAAAAAGTGTTGCGACCAAACTATCCGTCCGAAGTGGTTCAAAAAATTTAGGAACATGCTTTGAACTTTCTTTCAAAAAATTTATTTGCAAGAAATAAAATGGCGAGATGTTGAAAAAAATTCATAAAGAGGTGTAAATGCAAAAAAAAACACTGTCGCTAAAAAAAATCATAGTTCCGTGAACTTTCAACATTTTTACCCAAAATTTGGACGAGATACTCCTTAGATATGCTACTTTTGCGAAAAAAAAATAGTAGCATAGTGCGCGTTCCAAAAAAGGTATTTATTCCGACATGGGAAGAGTGTCGATTTTATGGTATGAGGATACTTGAAAATCCAAGTAAGGTGGTAAATACAGTCCCATTCAAAGCCGTAAACTATTATATATTTACGCTAAAAGTTGATCGACGGGTCGATTCTACCCAATGTGTCCATGAAGGGTTAAGGAAGATGTCTTCCAAATGTCATGCTTATATCTCCAGCGGTTCAAGCTGTGCGTTGTCTATATGTCAGTCAGTCAGTCACGGAACTGTTTTTATATGTATGGATGAAAACCTGCAAAAAAAATTTACGATAATAATAAGAATAAACAAATGAAAAAAAAATAAGAATTTTCTTTGCCTTCCAACAATGGAAACTACAAAAACATACAGTTCCTAAGGTTCTGCAGCCACTGGGAACCTCCATAATTTCTTCATGTCTATTTGTCTGTCATAGCAGGGTGACCCCCTCCCACGTCCCTCTATTGTTGTAACCCTTGCATTAAAAAATCTGGAATAATTCTAGGAAGTATCATTCAGTGAGTACTTTAAAAAAAAAAAAAAAAAAGGACGGCTTTAATTCGACAAAGTTCTGCCATATTTTAGACACTAATGAAAAATTTGAAATTCGAATTTTAGTACTTATTATTTATTGTAACATTTCGTTGTTTAATAAATCTAATGAGCTACCGAATCCTATTTCAATGCGTGCTCCGACACTTAACTATTTCTTGCAACTATATCAATAACCTACAGTTTACGCGCGTACATTATTGTTAAATATTTACAAAACGTTGATTACCATCCTTGGTGCCCGTAGCACGAGTAAATTCCAGTCCTATGTGAGCTGCATAATCGACGGCTAATCCGGCGCACAACAGGATCATAATACTCGATGAAATTTCGATCGTTAAGCCGAGATAGTGCATCGAGCCAAGAAGATCGATGAGAGTGAACAGGACACAGCATATAACCGAAATAGATGCCTGCACATTCCTCAATATTAGTAACGTTACTAATCCAACCGCCAGTATTTCCAGGCTTAAATTGTGAATCAGTTCCTCGCCGATTATCTGAAAATTAATCGACTTCTTTTAATGGAGCGATTATCCATTTTTCGTGGACTTATTTTATCAACTTTTAAATACACACACATACATATGAAAAATAGGTAAAAGGTTAAAAAAATTTTGAGGCGACTGTTAAATATACAGTCGAACCTCGGTATAACGAAATCCTCGATATACCGAAGATTTGTCCCATCCCTTCCGATAGACACCCGAAACCTTGATACAACAAAGAAAAACTATAGATATAACGAATTTATTTTCAAGGCCCTCAACCTCAATACAAGGAATTTTTATGAACAAAACCTCTCTATAACGAAGCGTTCGGTAAACGAACTCCCTTCCTTTCATTCCCTTCTCCCCCTCTCTGCTTCTATGGAGCCTGTCTAGATTTGCAAACTTTTAAAATTCACCAAAATACTGGTTTAATTTAACAATAATCCACTTTTACAAATAATCTACATTATGGTCTAATTGGTGATTGCTTGTAAAAATTGCTCTGCTTTTAACCTTTCTTTCTTGAATAAATATCCATATATTTATAGTACGAATATATTTTTTAAAGAAAGGTTTAAATTAGAGTAATTTTTATTTGTCTTTTTTATTACAACCTCGATATAACGACTTTTTTGGAACATGACCGCCATATAACGAAAACTTGATAAAACGAACTTTTTCACTCTTCCCTAGAGATTCGTTATATCGAGGCTCAACTGTATATAATAATTTTTATTTTTCACAAATACATGATGGTTTTATGAATAAATTTAAAAAACAATAAAAAAGTTTTTATATGGCAGTGATATGAGTCGCCTAGTAAAACCCTCTTTCAAAACTGGTGGACAAAATATCTCGAGATCTACTCAACCGATTTTTATGAAATTCATACCACATATTCTTTATATTATTATCGAGGATGTATAGGAGCATAGGATTTAAAAAAAGTTTATTGCGCGTTCATTTTTTATCAATTTTTAAAACTTAAATTTTTGGTAAAAATCAGTTTTTTGTCAAACAGTCAAATTTTTTTGATTTTTTCCAACGATTCCTGACAGAGAAGTATTTCTATCATCGGCAAGCATTTTTTAAAAGCGGGTCCTCTTAGACGACTTATATCTCCGCCATTAAAAAAAAAATATTCATTTTTAAAAAACCTTTTTATAAAAATATAAGGTATTTGTAAAAAAGAAAAATTATTTTATATATTTAATAGTCGCTTCAAGTGTTTTTTATTATTTTTAAACCTATTTTTCGAAACGCAAACGTAGTGAAACGCCTTAAGGGATCACTCATCCAAGTATTGGCCCAAGTAGTTAACGCTACTTGTCATGGGGATTGTCGCAGCCTTCCAACAACGGCGCGTCGACTATTGTCGGTGATATATTTTAATACACAGGCTGAAGCAACAACCCAAACAACTGTTAGCAATAGAAATATTTAAAAATATATCAGATTTAGAAAAAAAAAATCTGTCCTATGAAAGTTGCACAGTTCGAAGAGGGTCATCGAGTAGTGGGAAGGAGGTTCATTCAGGTGGAGGTGTTTTTTTTTCCGAGACCATTATTTTTTTCAGAATACTACCGACGAAGTAAAAATAAGTTTTACACTCCGAATTTCAAGATAATCGATCAAAATTTAACACTAGAAAATTGATAAGACAGGGATTTCAGCACTTTTTTTAAAATAAAAATTGCTACCGTATTTCTTAAAAAAAAAAAGAACAAAATACGATGAATTCTCAATAAACGAATATATCCCATGGATTTTAATTTTATAAATGTCACGTTGATTGGACCAACGCTTCATTTTTCAAAACTTGTCGATGTATTCGGGAAAAAGAACCATTTGTTTACTCGTATTATTTTTTTACGTCTGCTAAAAAAAACGCTTATGGAAGTTTTGGTGCTCAGAGCTAGACGTTTATACGGGCCAGTTAATGCTATTTATCTGAAGATAGTTTACTTTAAAATTGTATAAATGAAAAGAAAGAAAAACGTTTAAATTTAATCCAACTCATTTGTCGTGTATAGTATATTATTACACACAAAATGGAGAATTCATTCACGGTCAGTAACGTCAGGAAACGTTTCCTTTCTTAACTTCAAACAACGTACGTTGTTTGAAAAGATCTTGTTTTTGTTCCAATAGGTTATTTAAAAAATATGAAAAAATGTTTATCTTGTTTGAAAAATAATTCGAAGTCTCCCACTTCGTCGTTGCACCTTTAAATTCGGCCCTGACTACTGATATTAATTGTTGCCTGACCCTGTACTTTGGATATTAATATATAAATTAATATATTTCGCTAGATTCAAACAGTATTCTTTGCCTTCTATTTGCCGTGGATATTTCAACAAGAAAAGATACGAAAAAGGACTCTACCTGATTTGCCGTCCAAGACACGTAATCCTGAGAAAAAACGGCGACATGATTAATCTCTCGTGAAAAGTTGGCATTTTGGAGTATTTCTCGTATCGAATGCATCGCCCGTACTTGGTCACTCGTCGTGTTGATAACAATATGCTGAATCTGTATCTTGGAAGTCTGATCAAGGGGAAGTGGAGAAGAACGAATTGTATCAATCGGGTAATTGGATGAAAAGTTATTCGCGCTGTGCACGAGAACTACTAATCTACTTTCCCAATTTTTACCGTAATATTGTAATCGCCGGTGGGTACTTTGTCGAACTTGACGTCTTGCATATACGATTGTCCCTCTTTAGTGAATAACAGATATTCCGAGAGATAACCGTAAAATTCATCCTTGTTTTCGACGACTGCGGAAAAAAAGTTATTTTTCATTAACAAAACGAATTAAAAGATGAGAGAGGTTATTCGATTGTCTACAAATCTGATTTTTCTCCGCAACAAAAACCCGAATCTAAAAAAAAACCTTCCCAGTTGCAGCATGCTGCAGCAGCAAAATGGTCATGTGACCGAAATTACGTAGAGACTTTTGCTCATGAAAAGGTACACCCGCAGCCTTAGAAGAGAAATACATGTAGTGGCATAAACATTTTTTTTTTACGTAAAATATTAGTTACATTTGGTGATTAGCCGGTAAGGCACTGAAATCATTGAGTTTTCGTAGTTCGAAACTTAAAACACATTTTTCTGAAAACCACATTTTTTGAGTTTGTAGGAAACGTAACTTTAAAATGAATTGACCGATCGTGCTAAAATTGTACACACAACTCAATAACAATATGACCTCGAACTTATATCTACCTATTTATGGAAATGACTTTTGAAAAGTACGTTTTTATTGCAAAAAAGAACGAAATCTTTGCGTAAAAATTCCTTTTTTCTAAAATGCCCCATTGTTTGATTTTCAACTTTTTGTTGGCGACCACTTTTTATAATGAATCGTTCATTTTTCATGATTATCGTTCTTCAGATATAAGAATAAATGCCTTTTTTGAAACGCTCACTATGGAGCTATTTTTTTCCCTTAAAGTATCATATCTCAAGAGTATCACCCTAAAATTTTATGAAAAAAAAATTGCGAATTGCAAGAGTTATGATTTTTTTTTAGTAAAAAAAGATTTTTTTTTACGCATTGCCCCCTTGCTGATTTTTAGACGCCATTTTAAAATTCGACTAAAATGTAATACCGAGAATGCCACATTCTAGAATGTTCAAACTAATATCCTGAATTTTTATGAGTCAATCGGAACGATACGGTCAACGCGGCAATCGTTTAAACATGGCTGGGGTCGTTGCGACCCCCTAGTGACCAGCGTGTTATAGCCAGAACGTGTGACCGCGAAGAGTTAATAATGTTGTACGGTAAAAAATTGTGTCAACCGTACAATGTGAACAAGTAGTACGGAGACAGAATTGGCAAAAGTTTGAAACATTAGATGCCGAATGAAATCGTTTATTCGATACTTTCTGGCTTGCTTTTTGCTACAATTTGTAGCAAAGAGCAAGCCAGAGCATTAATAACATATTTGAAACAAATAGGGTCGTAGTAAGTCGCGAGACAAGGAAAAACCCTATTTGATTTAAATAGATCCTATTTAAATTGAATATTTTTTGGCAGTGTAGCATCTGAAATTACTGGAAATTCCAAAATTTTCCAGAATTACATTACAAATCCTCGGCAGAGATATAATTAACCCAGAAGAAAGCTTACCCTTGAAGAGACGAAAAGAGAAATAAAAAAAAAATGAATACAATTGAAGATAGAAAGAATTCGAATAAAGAAGAAAAGAAAAATGAAGTATGTTTACCGTGTCCGGATGTTTTCAGCCACTTGTCGTACGCGGTGAACCAAGGATCAAGAGTACGATTATTGACGTAGGGATTGTTGCGGAGTGCCTCGACGAGAGCCCTCGCAGCATTGGCATCCTCGTAATAATCCAATTCAGATAGATAAATAGCCGCTCTCTTGCCGTACTTTGGAAAATGCTCAACCAATTTCTCGTTGAATTTGATGGGATACGAGTCTTGATTGAGATACCATAGTGGATCGAAGTTTTGCTCCAATTGAAAGATACCCCAAAGATTTACGGAGAGAATGACAACGGTGAGAAGCAAAACGCAAAATTTCGCGCGTTTCTTCATTACGAATGGACCGATGAATTTCTTGAATACGATTCGTTGGATGTTACGCTGGCTACAGTCGTTCGGTATCCAATCGGATCTGCGACGACACAAACAACCGTCCTTAATGAGTACGAGACGGCGCTCGTCAAGAACGAGGCAACTTACGAAGAACATTATCTCGAAAATGTAGAGAAACAATATGCCCGTGGTGGCGAAAACGCAAAATGATTTGAGAAACGGCATCACGGTTGTGACACCGATCGCGAACGCGACGATGTTCGTTACCGACGTGATCGTTATGGACATGCCCGATTGACGAAGCGCCTCGCCTATGCGCTTTGGTATCGCATCGTTAACCTTCGAAACCGAAAGATTCTCTATACTCTGGATAATTACGAACATGTCGTCGACGCCGATACCGAGCAACAAAAATGGCAATATCGGATGTATCGGGCCGTAAAAATATCCAAGATAGTACGAAACACCGTAGGCCGATAATATCGCTTGACCAACCACCGAAACACCCATCAACGATAGATATATGCGTTGCTGCACCACGTTGCAACGACCTATCATCGCCATTACATATATCGCTATAAGCGAAAAGCCGCAAAACAATATTGTCATATTGTTCTGGAGTACTTGATGAAGAAAGTCCTTGAAGCTTCTTGACGTTATCGCGTAAATTTTCATGCCACTTGGCAACGTTTCGTTCGAATTTAAAACCTCCTCGATAAACTTCAATTCCCAATCAGGCAAATTCTCGTTCGATCGTTTTGTTATCCAATTAAGTATCGTAGCTTCCGCTCCCATTAATCTACCACTCGAGTCGTAACTTATCCTTGACAACAGTGGCGCTACGTCCATCAACAAATTGTCGTTCGAATTTCTGTAATATGAGAGATTGAGGTAATTAATATCTTCGAAATTCTTTTTATGTATACGTGCGTTCGAGTAGAGTAAGGTGGTATAGGAGTACGCGGGCGATAATAGTACGCAGTTACGCTACTGATAAGACGGTTTGCTAATGGAAGCCAACTTTAGTTGTGTTTAGACGGCCTAAATCTGCAAGTGTGTGTGACAAAAAAATCCAAACTGGAATAAAACGGAGAGGCCAGGTAAGTTTTAAGTTTTTGTTGCAATTTTTTAATTTATTTTTGACATTTTCGAAGCATTACAAGTAAGAAACACAATTTACTTTCTTCGAAAACAACTATAAATTTCGTATGCCGGTTTACTAAGGTTATTGTTCAATATGAAAGTTATTTCGCATCTCATCAATAAATGACAGTAACAGTCATGTTTGTTAAAAATGTACAGGTCGTATAAGAGTACGCAGTGCTTAGGTGTGTAGGAGTATGCGAGTACCCTTGTATGACTGTCAAAGATTATGTTTTTTTTTTACTTCAGCATGTCCCAAAGGAAACGGACTACCGACCGAAGTCTATGGTCAATTACGGATCTTGAAAATGCAAAGAAGCGGGTTAATGATCGTGAATTTATATGGTAAGGGCGATAGCACGTTCATTAGAAGCGACTGAAGCCGCTCTTCGTAAGAGGCTGAAGAAATCCACCCCCGCTACATCTCTGGGGAGATACGAACTTCGCGAACTTCACGAACTCTCCAACTCTTTCTCTCTCTCTCTTTCTCTCTCTCTCTTTTTCTCTCCCTCTCTCTCTCTCTCTCTCTCCAGCTCTTCAGAGTGAGGTTTGCGTACTCTTATCGACCTTTGTGCGTACTCTTAAACGTCCGTATGTCTAAGAATTCGCGAAACCTCCATGTAGTTTTTAGTCTGTTATTTAAAAAACAAAAGATTCTTAATTGTCGCTCATAAATGAATTAGAATGCTAGATATTCCTTCAATTAAAACAAAAACTGATTCGTAAAATGTATCTGTTTGTTTTTTTCATCGCTTTGAAGCTTAGGTGCGTACTCCTATACCACCTTACCCTACGTGCGGTGCTAAGGTTTTTTGCGTTCCCTAGCTATTAGAAATGCTTATAATTACATCGTGCCCGTCCACGACTGTCACAGCAATGTGCCCCCCGTTCTCGCCTATCCATTCTTGTAACTCTTTAACGTAAAAATGTGACATGATTCATGAAAATAACATTTAATAAGCACTTTGATGTAAAATTGCATCAGGTATAAAGGACTTCGTTTCAAAAAAAATTTGAAAAAACATGGTTTTTTTTATTACATAAAAGATTATTGAAAAATATTTGCTTGTCGAATAATAATTATTGATGTTTCGAAAACACAGTTGTTTGAGAGACAACAGGTTCATTTGCAAAATTTTTAAAGTTATTAAGGTTTCATTTGAAACTACAAGTACACGTGCACCTATTAGGTGTACAAATAAGTTCTCGGCCTGAGAATAAAAACAATTGTATTATATATTTGAACGAAAAAAAATTTCCCCTTCAGTTCTGGTGTCGCACCAATCTAGTAGACTATTTTTCCGGGCCAACAGCTTAACATATTGGCTATGGGAATAAGTTCTTGCCCTTTTCAGAAGGATGTCGCTAGTGGTCGTAGGTTCGTGTTATATGAAACAGCTGTACCAGTTTTTCGAAGGTGTATATATAAGCTTTCGAACGCAGTACCTGTCATTTTTTGACTACGTAGAGAACATTTCTTATTTGAGGGTTGAAAATGTCAGCATTTACCCCGACAAAACAGCATTTACGGAAAGTTCTTCTTCATTACTATATTCTAGTGATGTAACAGACCTCTGCTTCTGCTTCTACAACTATGGAAGTTCCGCACACTTTTTCACATCCGCTTCTGCAGCTGGTTCCGCATTTTTATATCAGAAGTTTATCGAAACTTTATAGAAATTGCGAGATTGACGATATGCGCGCTTATTGGCCGAACGCGCCGGCGGCGCGGGCGCGGGCGAGAATTGAGTAGGTGGCTTCAAATTGAAAATCAAGATCAGCCTTCGACAAGTTGTGCCCCAATCATAGAATACCCTTAATTATGCATTTTCTTACAAACGTTGGAATCTATGTTAAATACGAACGAAGACCAGCAAGACCCAACTAACGATAGTGGAAATCTACTTTTGGTGTTACAATCAAACCTACTGGAGTACAAAAAAGATGAAAGACTACCTCGGCAAGAGGACCCACTAATGTAGTGGAAATCAAATGAACACAAGTACCATTGTCTCTTGCCAATAGTGCGGCAGTATTTGTCAGCTCCTCCCAGTAGCGTAGTCAGTGAACAATTATTCAGTGGAGCCGGTATCATATACGAAGAACACCGAAATAGTTTGCAGGGTGAAAAAGCGGCAATAGTAATTTATGCTACAAATGCGGGAAACAACGAATTCCATCGCGCGTGAAGTTGCCGCATGAGCCGAAGGCTTATGGTGCATTTCACACGAATACGAGTGTGATTTGCAGCACGAGCCGAAGGCGAGTACTGTAACCACACGAGTACGAGTGAGAAATGCACCATAAGTCGAGGCGAATTCGGCAACTTACGCGCGATGTAATTCGTTTTTTTCGCACATGTCCCATACATTATTTTTTGCAATGACTGTCTCGAAAGTGGGATTTAAGATTCAACAAAACCAATAACCAATAACCATAACCAATTCTTATTTTTTCACATTTCAAACGTCAACTGTGATAAGTTGACGTTTCATATCACATGAATGTCGCTATATTCAAGTTTGTTCGATCGGTCCAAAATCGTAGAACAAAAAACTATCAACCGTGAAAAAAACCGTTTTTTCGTGAATCAATGCGGTAAAGTGAGCTATAAATAGATTTTTTTCCGCACTAGTGCGGAAAAGTCTCGCATTTCCGCACTAGTGCGGGAAAGTAAGCATCGTTGAGAAATAAGCCACTTTCCGCACGCTAAACACCAATCGAAAATCGCACTTTCGGGGCAGGCATTGCAAAAAATTACCTTTCGTTAAATATAACTTGCCGTTACTACGTTTTGAATATTAATGTAATAAAGAAAACAATTCTTGACAAAGAATTATTATTTTTTTTTATATATTTACACTTCCGCTTCTGTTTCCGCTTCGGCTAGAATTTACTTTTGACAACTGTTTCCGCTTCTGTTTCTGTTATGACACTTCCGTTGCATCATTCTCAAGAAAAGTGCCGCGGAAACGTATCGTATATTGTTTGAAATTTACAGTGATGATGGTTGGTCCATCATCACTGGAATCGATTGGAACATGTAAAAGCTGATTGCCACGATTTAAGGGCGGAGATGTCGACGTGGATGAGAAAGAACGTGGTCAAAGGGGTGTTATTTATTATGAGCTCCTGAAATCGCCCGAAACCATTAATTGCGAATGTTATCGACTACAGATAATAAGATTGAATCGAGCTTTGAAAGAAAAACGCCCGGAATGGGACGACAGACATGACAAGCTGGTGCTGCTACACGACAACGCCAGGCTCCACCTTGCAAAATCGGCCCAGAAATACTTGGAAGGAGTGAAATGGGAAATCTAGCCACACCCGTCATATTCGCCAGATACTGCTCCTTCAGATTTCCATTTGTTTCGGTCAATGCACTCGGCCCTTTCCGGAGAGCGATTCACTTCACATGGAGCGATCCAAAAATGGCTTGATGATTAAATGGAGTCAAAAGAGCCAGGGATCCTTCTTTTACCCGAGAGATAGGAAAAAGTTATCACTTCTGATACCAGGAGATACTTTCAATGAAATTATTTTGTATATTTAGTAATAAATAAACGAAGAAATAAAAAAAAAAAAGCGGCACGTACTTATTCTCATACCTAATAACCTGAAAATATACATCGTGAGCATAGTAAGGAAAATGAGTTGCAATAACGCGTATATTAGGCACTGTATGCTTTTCACGTTCGAATTGAAAAAAAAAATACTTCTGAGGCCATTTATTTGTCAAGTATTGGTGGGAGATGCCATATTCAGCAATAACGTGAAGAAGTGGTTTCAAAGGTTACGGAGTGGAAATTTCGACCTCGAGGATAGCGACAGAGCAGGACGACAAAGAAATTTGAAGACAAGAATTTGGAGCAGTTCCTGGACGAAGATCTTTGCCAATGACAACCGGAGCTTGCTACTATATTAAAAGTTACCCAACAAGACATTTTCAGTCGTTTGAAAAAGCTCGGCAAGATTCAAAAGAAGGACCGCTGGGTTTCGCACGTGCTTTCGGAAAGCAACAAAGCGAGACGATGCGACACAGCTCTGTTTTTGCTGTCTCGCTCTGAAGGAAAAGACTTTTTGCACAAAATAGTGACTGGCGATGAGAAGTGGGTGTTGTATGACAGTCCAAAATAAAACGTAAATCGTGGGTTAACCTGGGTAAACCATCCAGATCGACCGCTAAACCCAATATTCACGGTAAGAAACTCCTTCTGTGCATATGGTGGAATTTCAAGGATGTTCTGTATTTGGAGTTCCTCAAACCTGGTGAGACGATCTCTGCTGAGCGCTATACACACCAATTGCAGCGTTTAACCCTTTGTGGTCACACTTCCAAATTTAATCACGGTGGTCACACTGGGTCGATTCTACCCAGTCAGTTTGAAAAAAAAGTTTTATGACCAAACTATCCGTTCGAAGTAGTTCAAAAAATTACGGAACATGCTTTAAACTTTCTAGATGATGTACGAAAAATGTACTTATAAGAAATAAAATGGCGACATGTTAAAAAAATATTCACGAAGAGGTGAAAACGCAAAAAAAAAAACACTTTTTCGATCAAAAAATCATAGTTTCGTGAATTTTAAACATTTTTCCCTAAAATTTGGACATGATACTCCTTAGATATGCTACTTTTGGGAAAATATAGTAGCATAGTGCGCGTTCCAAAAAAGGTATTTATTCCGACATGTGAAGAGAGTCAATTTTATGGTATGACGATACTTCAAACTCCAGGTAAGATGGTAAATACAGTCCCATTCGAAGATGGGAACTATTATATATTTACGCCAAAAGTTGATCGACGGGTCGATTCTACCCAGTGTGACCACGAAGGGTTAAGTAACGAAATTGAGCGCAAGCGATCTTACACAGGCAAAAGACCTAGGCCTGCATGACAATGCCAGCAATAAGGACCAGAGACGCTTTAGATTCGTTGGGCTGGCAAGTTTTATCACACCCAGCGTATTCACCAGACTCGGTTCCTTCGGACTTTCACTTGTTCCGATCACTCTAATATCATTTCGCTGATAGCCACTTCAAAACGTTCGATGAAATAAAAAATTCTATTACCGGCATTATCGACTCAAAACCACGATCGTTTTACCGCCAAGGAATTTGCAATCTGCCTGACATGTAGGGCAAATGTGTGCAAGCAAACGGAGATTACTTTCACGGTTAAAATGTACTTTGATTTGAAGTAAATCAATCATTATTTTCATTAAAAAAAAGGCCGAGAACTTATTTGTAAACCTAATAAGTAAGCTATAAAAGTCTCCTTTAATGTGTGGGCACTTTCAATTGTTATCAGGTATGATTTGTCCTATATTATATTTTTTATAGTTTTATTGTCGTCCCAATTTTGTTCAGAAATAATTTTTTTACGTCTGGTTTCCAGGCACAAACGATAATTTTTTACTCGGAGAGACTAACAACAAAATCATAATAATTACAGAATCATAACGATTCGCCTTTCCAGGACTTTTTTTTATTTTCGAAAGCTATATAAATTAGACTTTTGATCGTGACACTGATACAAGAATAGCCTACGGATCAAAGCAATTCGATAACGAAAAAATGATTGATGAAAAAAAGATACTGAAATAACGATTCACGAATAATTCTCACGGATAAATTGACTCTTCTTTCGTTTAAAGTGGGGAAAAATATATACTCACGTATCATTCAGTGCACGAGAAACGTCGTCCAACACTTGCTGCTTCGTAAATTTGCTGAATATTTTCGTTCCATTGCTCTTCCACAATTTTAACAAGGACTGATATATACAACCATCGTCGAGGGTCGTTTTATTCAAGTTCTTTATTATACTATTGGCATATTCCATGTCCTCTTCACTCATCGAAACCGTGTGATCTTGAAACCACGTTAAATAACTACGAATCGAAAAATTCGGGATAAACAAAAATTAGAATATTAATTCAAGCGCTGAAGAATCGAATAACTGATTCGTGTCTCCTCACCCTGCGCACACGTCTTGCCACGTATTATTATTAATCACTATTCTCTTCACCGTCTCTTCGATCTCCGATATCTGTGAGGGAAACAAAACCGTAAAAACCCATGCAAACTTACAAATTGTCAGTTCAATAGCGATTTATCCAAACGAAGGTGACACTTCTTTCTACAAAATAAATTGCTAAGAATCTTAACTATCAAACATTGTGCCGTGTTTAAAAATAACGATCAAGAACGTTTTTATTCTAACTAAAAAAAAATTAACATATATGAATAAATAATGAATTGATGTTTACCTTTTGAAGGACTTCAGGTTCGAGTACATTAGGTGCTGTGACGATGATAGTCTCGTATCTGAGATCATCCCTGAAATTTTTTTTTACCCATGCCGCGTCCAAGCGCACGATCGAATTCACTGGTATGAAAAGTTCGACGTCATCGATCTCTTCACGCCACAGCAGCATCCCTGGCCCGCATACACAGCTCACGCACAACGATGCTAAGAGCCATAACCAGGGCTTTTTTCCTATGCTTAAACCTATCCTGATGATGCAGAAATTATTCACTTTTATTACACAAATATTATAAAATAAATGTTTGAATTATACGTGCAAAATAGAACAAGCAATCGTACTTCAAAAACGAATCTGATTGAAATCTGTCTTTTTGATCATTTTGTTCTTGGTTTGTATGAATTTTATTTTTTTCTTTTTTTTTGTAGAAACCGAGGATATGAAAAATCGTACGCACAAACGAAAACAAATCAAATATCGTAAATAAAAAATAAAACAATTTCAAATTCGCCCAGATGTTGCTCATTTTCTTACGCTAACAAATTGAATTATTTTCTATAAATAATTTTTCATAAACGTAGTATTGCCAAACTTTGAAAAAATAAAATAAAAACTACTAAGGGTGAACTTGACAATGTAAATGATTATCGTCGAATTATGATTACACTTTTTAAAATTTCTATGACATTTGTAAAACTGCGAATTTAATTTAGAAATAATATCAACAGGTTTACATTTTTCTAAAATTTTAAATCGTTGGATTGATTTTATAAATAAAAAATGTGCGTAACGAATATTAAGAAAAATTTGTTTGACATTTTTTACCTTTCATAAACCATTTAAATATTTATAAACGTATTTATAACGTACTCATTGCTTCTTCGTATAATCGAAACTCACTGGCAAAAGTAAATTTAAAAAAAAACTCCAAACCGTCGCACGTTGGTAAGATACTTACCGATAAAAAATGTCTTCCATGTCAAAGTGAAATTTGCTAATTGAACACTTTAATGTATTCCACGAGAGGATTGTTCGATTTTCACGAGTTTGCTCCATCGTACCTATGCGACCCTTCGTTTCCGAATGACGACTGAGATCGTGAAAGAGGTCTCTTCACGAATCTTCATGATCGCACTCACGATTCAACGATTGAAGTAACGTATCATTTATTATGTAACGTACTTACTTCGGTTCACCGCGTTCATAAAGATACTCACACATGTACTTGCATACACGTATGCCTATAAATTTGAACAGTACTTCTTCGTAACGTCTTTAAGGCCCGCGCTTTAAGACTCGAGTACTTAACAAGAGAATCGAGTAGGTGTAGATTAAAAATAATACATTCACCAGAACGATCCTTTTTTTTAAATGATTTTCGTGGTAAGGTCAAGCCGCAATTATTATATCGAGAAATATCAAATTGGTGAAGTTAGCGAATTTAAGAGGAACCGCGAGACGCGTGGGTATCGTCGAGATTTGTCTGGCAAGATAACTCTGGTGCTCGCGTCTAAAAGTCATTTTTCTTTAGTGCCCGTTCGATGAAGGACAAGTTACCGTTCATGACAATGAAATATTCGATTTTTTTACATAATTTGCATCCTCAAACTGTTTAGAATACGTGGGTAAAAGGATATTCTCATATCTAATGTATTTTAGAATTTATAGCCTAAACGTTAAACTTGAAGAAGCTATTCTACTGTGATGGCTCAAAAAACAAGCTATTTTTAATCATTTTTTTTTCGAAAACTGTGGCATGTATCGGTACAAACTTTTTTTTTCGCTTAAAGATACACTCTTACAGGATAAAAAAACAATTTTTTTTTTGCATATAAATGTATATTTATTTAACAATTGATAATCGTGTAAAGGTATGAAAAAAAGTATGTCCCTGGCGTTGATGATTTGCGCTCTCCGGGTAATCTTAAACAAAAATTTCAAATAGATTCTTAATGTGTATGAGTGTCGCTATCGCCCGAACTAGAATTATTATTTTATATTGCAAAATAACAACATGGCGTCGTTTTTTGCAAAAGTGTTCGAAAAACACGTTTTTTTTCGTCATAATTCGGGCGAAAGTATAAGTAAACATTAATATTTTAAAATAATTCTAGTTCAGGCGATAGCGACACTCATACAGATTGAGAATCATTTTGAATTTTTTGTTTCAGGTTACTTAGAGAGCGCAAATCATCAACGCCAGCGAGATACTTTGTTTCTTACCTTTACACGATTATAAATTGTTAAATAAATATTTATATTCAATAAAAAAATTGTTTTCTATTATATAAGAGTGTACCTTTAAGCGAAAAAAAAGGTTGTACCGATACGTGCAACATTAAAAAAAAAAAATTAAAAAATAGCTTATTTTTTTAGCCTTCACAGTAAAATAGCCCCTTAAATGCGTTTTTCTGGAAACCGGATTTTTCAGCGCGCGGAGCGCTCTACAGCTTCAACGGATGAATCGATTTACATGAATCTCTGCGCAATTGAAAGGAAATTCAATTTACGGGGCTTTCAGGAAGCTATTTTTCTCAAAAATTGATTTAGAAATATTCTTTTCGTCCGTCGAAGCCAAAAAAATCGGGCAAAAAATTGAGTTTTTTTCCGAACGTCTGCCATTTTGTTATCCAAGGATTTTTCAGAAAACAAAAAACGATAAGGCCCCCCAAATTCAGTCTAGTTTAATCATTTTTAACCCGTTTTTATTTAAAATGAATTGGCAAGGCTGTGGAGCGCCCCACGTAGACCATAACACGCCGTGCATGGCTTTATTTGACGGGAGCTGGAGCGATCACTTTAGATTTTTTTTTTATAAATAAAATTGGAATTTACTCTGCCTTAATAGAAGAATAAAATATGTTGAAACCCATTTCCAAAAGTATTTCATGCCTTTCTACGGTAACCTTCCCTTAATCGAAAAACCATTTGATTCCAATAAAACAAACGAGTATTGTCATTTTTCTATAATTTATCGATTTCTTTTAACGCGCATGAAGTTTGTTTTTTTCCTTTTTCGATCACATTTTAAATTCACGAGAAAATGAGAGGCAAATCGCTTGGAACGCGACACGCGCTGTTCAGAATTAATTGCGGGTTTTTTTTTTCGACCGGTTAACGTCCGCTCGAGTCTCAAATTACGTCGAAAGTAAATAAAAAATCTTTTTCAAATGATGTACAATCGAAGGAACTTCGAAATAGGTCTGATTGCTACGTTAAAAAATTATATACGATTTTCGTCCAATTCAGCTGAATAGTTTTTTGTTTTCGCCAACGCGAACTTTTTGACTACTTAGTTTTTGCGTCAGGTTCAAGGAAAAATATATCAGACAAGACCGAAAAACACCGTTTGGGTCATGATTAATTGTGGATTTTTCTTAAGTGTTTTTTACTGATTTTGTTTCTCGTTTTTTTTTTTATACACGATCAATGGTCGGAAAAGTGGCGTGCGCCGATGTACTGCGTGGCTTGGATGATGAAATAAGTAGGGATTTGACCGCGGTGAACGGACTCCGGCCTTTCTCATCTCCGCGTTTTAAAACCACTCTCACGGTGTCGATCAGTATTTCCGTCACCTCGATCTCCGATGGACGCGCTCGCGCCAATGTCAAGATCGAAGATCGACCGTCACATCGGCTTGAAAATAATTAACGTTGTACGCGAAAACTTTGCCAAATCTACGAGAATCGAGGCAGAGGCAAAATTTGTAAAGTCTCTGATCCGGTGATAAGGAACAGAATACAATTGTGGACATACATATAGATATTCGCATAAATACTTATATATATATATGTATATATATTGAAATATGTACACATAGCATACGGGTTAAACGATAAATAATAAATATAAAAAAAAGGTAAGTGCGATGTTTGATTGCACACAATGCTCAATTAAATTTCTTCTCTCGTAATTACGGTCTATGAAAATATTACAATTTTTTTCTCATACGATAAAGTTGCTTACGTAAATATTTTATAATGTATTAATTGATTATACACACACACGCACGTTTACCATTATTATTATTACTGACATAACTATGACAGCATTAGCAGGGCAACAAACCAAACAGCGATAATAATATTGTAAATTGAAGTATTCTTTTTATAGTTATCGTCATCATCATTGTTATTATAGAACTATTCTTATGTTAAAATAGTGCAGCAATACATGCTTAATGTATCGCACTATCGCTGCAAAAAGAAATAATTCAGTCTCGTGAAAATGCCGAATATAAGAGATAGAAAAAAATGTTCTCCACACTGGCTAAAAAAATTCTACGCCGAATGCCGTGAAATGAATAGCATAATTTAAAAAAAAAAACGTTTTTTTTTCAAGGTTCTCATTCATACAGCTTTCTCATATTCGCTCAGAAATCAAAATACCACGAAATCAATGAGCCACATCTTTTCGATGGAATTTATTTAAATTTGTTCCGGGTCGCGACAATACATGTCCGTACATTTTCATAATCTTGCCCACTCTCGACTACAAGTCGATGACCTAAAAACTTGTGTATACATGCCTGTGTGAGTACACGGTGGGTAGAAGAAAAAAAAAAGTCGGCTCCTGCTCGGATACGCGGCGCCTAACCGGTATTTCCGTAATTTCTTTCTTCCGGATTTTGGAAGAAGAAAAAATTGAGACCCGTACATTATTTACTTCACGTTTGAATCTTCGTGAAAATCTATAATTTTCGAAACTTTGAAATGCATTTATAAATCAAAAACCTTTCGGAGTTTATAGACAACGTTTTTTTTTAGTCACAGCATACCAGTATTACAATGAAAAACTCTTCTGGAAGAAAAAAGCGAAGTTCTTTTGGAATCTTTCTAATTTGTACGAAGGTATGCGAGAAAGAAAAGAAAAGTAGGAAAAGAGAAACGCACACTTTAGTTTAAGGTATTGCTGGGTGGACCGTCGGGCAAAAAGTTAGTCCAAAATGGGCGAATCAAGGACATTCAAGTCTAGATCATCTCGTACATGTTCAGCCGTACAAAAAGCTAATTTAATAATAAATTGACATTTAGAAATGTTAATTTTCCATTTTTAATAATAATTGAAGTCAAATTCGACGGTATTTGCGTGTGCTTGACGCTCCAACAAAAAAAAATCATTTTTAAAATTTAATCTATACATTCAGATCATCTTATTATTCTCAATAATTACCCAAAAACTCAATATATATTGAGTTTTCCAATTATTGCTATTAATTCATCGTTAAAAAAGGCGATACTCATAATTACTTTAATTAATTTATCGACAATTACTCAGTCGATTTATTTGAAACTTAGCATAATCAATCGCTTGATCCTAAATCTTGATGATATAATATTTGAAGAATTTACGTATTAAATTCATATGCTTATAACTACTGAATTATTTAGTGAAAAATTCTAAACTAATTCATGTATTATTATTCTATCAAAAACTATCATTCCTCAAATTTTCACGAATTTTGGCGATTTTTTAATATCCATCCAGTCATACCTTAAGACTGACATTATTATAAAAAATAGCAGTTTTGGAAAGTTCTTAGGTAGTTTAAACTAAAATCGTTTTTAAACTTCAGATTACTTATTGGTCGGACACGCCTGGCTCTCCAATTCCAAATCGTAAACGATCTCTCCTCATCTTACCTTTTCAACCATTAAATCGTCTCCCCACTTCCCCATAACCCACATTCTCTCCTTTTTTCTTGCCTTGGATATTAGCATTTTTTTCCATATTCAAATCGAATCGTGCCATTTCAGAGTGCTTCTTTTCACTTTCGCCATGCCCGCTGACTCGAAGTAATAGTGCGAAAAAAATCAAAGTATAATGAAGAAATAAAACATCGATAAATTTTATAACGAGTATTAGGACAAAATACTATGAGTTATTTTTTGCGTTTGTTTTAAGAAGTTTTTTTGCGATAAGCAACCAAACATTTTCGATGCATTTTTTTCGGAGTACGAGTAGTCACCGTTTTTATACAATCAAATGCTGAAAGAATCAAAATGGAGACTCAGCGAGTAAAAAATTGCCAAAGATTGTTCGGTATCGAAAAGTGATAGAGTTAATATATTATTGATCGAAGCTTTCGTTGATTAGCATGTTTTAAAATAAAAACTAAGCTCTTTTGCAATTAGAAATTGATAAAGAGCAATTTCATAAACACAACAATTTTTTGAGAATAGAAGAAATAAATTGACAAATTGTCTTGTGAAGATCGATCTTACCCATCCTTCTTTTGTTTCGTTTCAATGATTTTTGTCAACAGAGCATCGAATGCTTAACATTTTTTCCATACCAACATACTCAAACTCGTTTTTATACGTTGCAGTACGTTGGAATCCAGTCGAAAATGTACTGGAGCCGCACGTGACGCAAAAAACATTGGGCTAGTTACATTTGGGAAGCTTTTCGTTGTTTTTCCTCTGCATAGAAATTCAATGTGTTTCACGAGATTATGCACGTAGAGCCCTCCTTTCTGGACGCCTTCAACGTTCTTGCATTCGATTGTCCGCTATTATATCCGTTAGAATGCTAAGTTCGTACCGATTTCTTTGCCTGGATATTTTCTTGGCAACATTGGAGACTCCCAATACTATCACTCCACAATGTCCATTAGTATTTTAAATGTAGAGTGTCCCGAAAATTGTTGTCCGGTGACTAGAATTTTATTTGGAAAGTTTACAATTTTCATTTCTCCCGAACGAACACATTTGCTGCAAATGAAGTAATTAATACGTGACGATTTTGAATGAGGACGTTTAAATATTTTTATACGATTAACAATTGAAGAATAACTATTTCTTGTAAATCAATTACCATATAGATCAACAAGTCCACAATATACGAGTCGAAACAGAGTGAATAATGATTAGGTACCATAAATCCACACTGCCAAAAGAAATAATTCATTTAAATAGGATCTATTTAAATCAAATAGCTTTTTTTCTTGTTCAACGACCCTATTTGTTTCAAATATTTATCTATTGTTCAAGCTATTCTCTTTAAATATTAAATATATTCAAATTAAATAAATAAAGATTGGATTCCAATTAAATGAATACAGATATAATACGATATATCGGATGAATGCGAGAAAGGAATATAGGTTCATAACATAAAAGTACGGTGAAAAAAAATTAAATTATTTTTCTTTTTTTTTACGAACAGGGCTGTTATTTGGAAAAAAAGGTGTCGTCGTGTCTTTTATTCACAGGCGTAACTATTTATGTATAGAAAGACTAACCCTTTTCCTCAACTGCAGAATATTACAACAGTCTTCTAAAGAAAACAAAGCCATGAGATTTCCCTCATGGCTTTGTTTTCCTTGCACTAATCGCAGTCCCTCTTGCACTAATCGCAGCTGAGGCAGTGTGCACATAGAGAAAAGTCCATGGTATTTACAACTTATGGTAAGAGAGGATATAGTAAAATTTCCTGTAGTTTATTGACACCGCAATCATAATATAGTTGACACAACTATAAGCGAAAAATATATCTAAACATGCAAATTGGGTTGCTTGTTTGATTATCTACTTTCCCCGAAATCATTATTAACTAT
Organism: Ophion ventricosus; assembly: GCA_963932345.1. Classification (NCBI taxonomy): domain Eukaryota; kingdom Metazoa; phylum Arthropoda; class Insecta; order Hymenoptera; family Ichneumonidae; genus Ophion; species Ophion ventricosus. The sequence goes on along the minus strand of OZ010711.1, from coordinate 9,377,491 downwards.
TCTAAAAGGCTTGAGAATATCGATTTAGTTAATTCAGTGCCATCGCAAAATCGGCGCACAAATACTAATGTTGCACACTGTACACTGACATAAAAATTCTTTTGATATTAACTAGATGCGTCTATTTGTTTTTTGTTAATTTGAATTAACTAGAATTTTTGTGAAATCAAATTTTTCCTATTGCATTCCATTATTGAAATTATTTATTTTAAATATATTTATTTATTCAAATCAAGATCTATTTAATGTCGTCTAATAACTAAATATTTTATTTATTCCTAATAAATCTGTGATTTCGTTTCATCTGGTATTATAAGACAAAAAAGACAGACGAAAAAATGGTACACGATTCAGTCTCTCAAAGAATCTCATGGCTTTGTTTTCATTATAAGACTGTTGTAACATTCGGCGCTTGAGGAAAATGGTTAGTCTTTCTATACATAAATAGTTGCGCCTGTTAATAAAAGGCACGACGATACCTTTCTTTTTTTCCAAATAACAACCTTGTTAGTGAAAAAAAAAGAAAAATAATTTAACTTTTCGTCACCGCTCTTTTATGTCATGAACCTATATTCCTTTCTCTTATTCGTACGATATATCGTGCATATATTCAATATTTAAAAAGAATAGCTTGAACAAATAAAAAAAATATTTGAAACAAATAGGGTCTTAGTAAGTCACGAGACAAGGAAAAAAACTTATTTGATTTGAATAGATCCTATTTAAATTAAATATTTTTTTTCTTTTTGCAGTGTACGTTCGGTTTGGTTCAGGTCAAACTTACTATTCCATTTAAGTTCGTACGATTTATATGGTTAACATTAACGTTTGTCGAATATAGCACGCTAGAATGCATTATGAAAAGTGACTATTCGAACAAAAAATTATGTTATGTTTACTTATAGCGAAGACGTAAATTGCAACTGGAGCAAGCACAGCTTGGTAGTTTCTAAAACCACGCAATTTTTTACAAACTGTTACATAGTATGTTTGTTGCATTGCAAGAATAGGATATCAGTTCGACACTTTTTTTTGTAATCCACCTTCTGTTCTTGTAAGACACCCATGACTTATACATATAGCAGATCGTATCATATGATATCGGACACATCACTATAAACATCGTCACAAATCACAAGCAACATTTGTTTTCAATGTATATATATTTTATTTCTGTTGACTATTAGGATCTTGGAGGTGTTAATTTTTGATAGTGCAAGGGCATATCCATTTTATGAAAAGCTACTTTATTCTATAGTACTAGCTTCCGCCCGCGGCTTCGCCCCCGTAGAATTCGACCCATAGAAACTTCATTAGAAGTAGCACCTCGCATTAGGAGTTTTAAAAAATCCTAAAATATGCGTTTTATTATTTGTTTTGAAGAATATTTACACTGAATTTCAAGTTGATACACGCAAAGAAAGTTTTCCATACAAACTTTTACACCCTATTTCACCCCTTTAGAGTTGATTTTTGAAATATACTTTTTAGTGCACCTCTACACCTTCTAAGGAACATATGTTTCAAGTTTCAAGTTGATACACGCAAGGAATATCATTTCCTATACAAACTTTTACACCTCATTTCACCCCCTTAAGAGTGAATTTTCGGAAAATCCTCTCTTAGTGCACTTCTAGACCTTCTAAGGAACTTATGTTCCAAGTTTCAAGTCGATGCACGCAGGGAATAGAATTTTCCAAACAAACTTTTACACCCCATTTCACCCCCTTGCGAGTTGAATGGCGAAAAATTCTTTTTTAGTAAACTTCTACACCTTCTAAGGAACATATGTTCCAGGTTTCAAATTGATACACGCAAGGAACATAATTTCCCATACAAACTTTGCCACCCCTTTTTACCCCCTTAGGGGTTGAATTTCGAGAAATCCCTTCTTAATCGATGTCTTCAATATAAAATCAACACCGTCTCCAAATTGCACGTGTCTGCCTTCAGCGGTTTAGGCTATGCGATTATGAGTCAGTCAGTCAGGACTTTGCCTTTTGTATATATAGATTGAAGAATGAACGTATTCTTGTAAGATTAGTGGTTACGGTTATCATATGTGCATAATTTATGCAACTGGTAAAATTTCAATAAGCAATACTAGGGTAAGTCCGGGGTAGTTGGCCACTGTTTTTTCAAGGATCGGTCAAAATAAAAGTACGATCGTTGCTTTACTTATCTCTATTTGTAATTAAACTTAAGGCGGTCCTCTAGTTTCTCGGCTGTTTTTTTACGGCTTTTTCAATAATTTTTTACGGGCAAAGCATCGAAATAATCAATCTCATAGTTTTTGCATAATCTTTATTAACATTTAAATAAGCTTTACAAATTTTTTGAAGTCAAAATATATAATAGAATAAAAGTTATAGTGGCCGACAGGAAGACATCAAGTAAAAGAGGTGCTTGACGGTGACCAAGATTGCGGCTGTTCTGCTTATCTGAAATCAAAAAACCAAACGGCATTTTAATCTTCACATTTAAGACTAGCGATTGAACTAGAGTGAATTCTAAATTACAAAAATTGACTTTTTTATACACTTTTGAAAATTACATTCTATTTTTTACTCATTTTTTCTTAAGTTTTTCGCTCGTACAAAAAAAACTATCGAAGCAATCATGATAATCCTAGTTCAATCGCTGGCTTATAACATATTAAACATGCTGTATAAATTTGAACAAGATCGGTGCAGTAGTTTCTGAAATATCGTGGTCACCGTTTCGAAAAATGGTGTTTCGAGAAAAACGCGTTTGAAAGTTCGCGCATGTGATTTATACTAAAAATTTCATCTCACCGTCAATCTGCTATGCCTGGACCATACAATAGGCCTTCCTCTTCTTCTTGGAAGTCACGCAGAGCTGCTCCGTCTTCCCTTTTCGCGATTCGGGCCTGTTTTACAACATCACTCGTGCGCCTTTCTGAACGGTCGATCCGAGAGCTATCACGCTGTTGAACATATCCTTTAGCTTGTGGGCCGATTTTCACTCCCATGGTTTCCAAGGTCTTCAGGATAGATTTGAATCCTTCGTTGAAGATTATGACAGCGAGAAACGTGGCGATTTCAACCACTTTTGGCCCAGAATGGAGGTGCTTCGGAGCAAAAGTCCAGATTAACGAATTGAGCGACTCGTTATTATTTTGAGTTTCCGCTCCCAGGCATCTGCTTAACAATTCTTCTTTGGATAAATTCTCATAAATTGGCTTTATAACTTTTTGAACTGCTTCAGAAAGAGGCGGTTTATTGTGTTTGAATTGCTCAGCCTCTCCGAGAAACTCAGCTCTGCGCCATTTGCACCAACTAGATTCGCCTGCAGGACAATTGTGATGCTGTGGATTGCTCCGTATACCTGCTCCGTTCCAGGGCCGTAACTTGTGAACCACTTCTAATATCGAAAAATCCTTTGGCACACATTTTCTACACATGTTGTAGATGTGATTTATGAAAAAAAAATCGATTTTTTCGACCCGAGAAACTAGAGGACCGCCTTAAAGATAATTTACAAAAATTAAAAAAATTCTTATAAGATGAACCTTAAAATTAGTATTTGTTTGAAATTCCGATTGGCCATCTCTCCCGGAGTATCCGGGTGTGGTGGCCACAGGAGTAGAATAGAAATCGCCAGTACTGGTTTCTACTCTCGGTATTCACTTTGGCATTGTATTTTGATGCTTAATTTATTTTTCTTCTGGCCACATCTAGAACACATATGGTCAAAATCAGTAACATTTTCGTGTACCCCAAGTTGGCACGCTATGCACTAAAGCCAGTCTTCGATGAGATGGGTTTCGTAATAATCTTCTCCGCAACCAACACAGTTATCCTCTTCTGTACTCACGATCTTCATCTCACAAATCCCATAATACTGGTTCTTCGCCATCGTCACGACTCTCAGACATCCTTCTAATTGATTTTCTTTTTCTTGCAGTACGTTTTATTGTGGTCATTACGTCTGACTGGCTAGGCCCAATATTTTGACTCTTCTTCGCATTTTCTTAACTTAATATATTCATTAGATGTTAACAGTGTGCCAATTTGTTTAGCCCGTTTATAAGATCTGGCAGCCGCACGAACCGACAATCCATCATTTTTCACAGTACTAATAGCCGCTTTTTATGATTCTTCAGTCCAGTTCCCTCGCAGAGCAATTGCTTTACTCTTGGACTTATTAGGCATCTAAAACAAATGTAGAAAAAAAATAATCATTTGAATATGTCACAAGTAATAGTATGTCCATTACTTGTGCATCGTACACCGAGTGTACCAGGCAATCTCTCCTAATCTCCCGGGAGAGAAAGTGTAAACAAGTAGAAACAATACATGCAAAAACTTGAAGATATAACAAAGCACTGCTTGTCGACTATTTAAGAAATACAAAAATAACCATTATTTCTAAAAAAATAACTTCACCACAATGTAAACTTTAAAAAATTTAGCAGTAGGCAAAACAATTGAGAAGGATTTTACTTAATTTTTAATTTTTTTTTCGCCAAACGTTTGCTCGCACAATTGCACCTGCACTTAGGGTTGCCATCTCCCGTTTTGCGTTTTAGAGGATTTGATAAGATAAAATAAAAGGCCAGGGACGACAATAAAGGGCATCATGTTGTTTCCAAGAAAATTCTCTGTTATGGTATCAGTAGCGACATTTATTAATGATAAGAACAATTTTAATACGCAATGTATCGTAGTCGTTAATTGAAGCCAATAGTAAGTGCTTAGATATTTAATAATGAACAAAAGTAAAAAATACCTATAATAAAAACAAATATAAAATTACTTTTTTTTATAAGTATACTTGGTATTACTTTTTGCTGCTTTAAGATCTTCTTCGTTTTCTATAATGAAATTATAAAATTCTTTATATCGCATGTTGAAGTTCGATTTAATTTGTAGTTCCGCTTTTCCAGTGTCAATATCTAACTTATTTCGATTTTTGGTCCACGTATTCGTACACAAGGAAGAAATTCTTCCGGCCTGGGCGTTAGACATCGGGATGGAAAATACGTATTGTATTATTTTTAGCGGATACTTGTTTTCAATCGTTGATTTAAAAATCTGAATCCATTTTTCAAGAACATTTCCACGCTTCTTTTCTTCTATTATCTTCGTCAAGAGAGGCTTTTACATACAGAACTCTTCATACAACGCATCTAAATTAATATTGGGTATCTGCAGTTTTTATACAATGTTGCACAAATCCTGGTACTTTACTTCTTTCGTCAGTGTCAGTGGCTGCAAACAATGGAAATTAATATTTTCCGAAAAATCGAATCGCGATTCTAGATATGTCGGCACATTTCGATACCACTACAAAAATATTGTAGTGTATTTCTCAGGCTTCAAGTTGACGCACAGCTTCTTCAAAAATTGTCAACGTGTTGTGCAAAAAACCTAAATATAATTCTGCTTTCAGCATCACGGTGCCGGCTATATTTGTCTCATAATATTTCAAAATATGATTGAAGACGTCAGATGCTGCAAGGAAATATGCTTGTACCGCGGGAAGAATTTTGTAAACCGCTGACGCGACTTAACGTATTTGCCATACGCGTGCGTTCATTTTTTCCAAAATAAAGGACAAAGTATTTTCCTCTATTCTCGATTTCAAAATAGAGGACAAGATCCATTTTTGGGTCTAAAAAAGAGGACGTCCTCTAAAATAAAGGACGTCTGGCAACCCTACCTGCACACAACGCGAAACGAATTAAACAGTAACATTGGACACATAGTGAGTCTCTATTGGCCATCTCTCCCTTATGGCCAACTCCCCCAGAATTACCCTATATTTTTGGCAGTAACTATGGCTATAAAATATTATAGCCCCTACAGGAAAATACAAAATATGGTCAAAGTATGGTTGAAAACCATACTTTGGTTGAAAACACCATACACTTTTCTCACTGTACTGTTAGTTTTAAGAATACAAGCATCTGTATCAATCGTATTCTAACGACCGTTCATTATAATTCGGCAGAGACTCAACCACGGAAGGAACAATGCGGTGTTTACTCATCACATGCATTTTGCTATCTGGCGGATTCAGATGCCAGGCTCAGCTGAATTACGAGGGCAATCCATTGACGGAAACGATAGATTATACGGCCCAGGAGAGCAAAGCTACGAGACTGAATGCGCAGCAGGATTACCAACGTTTCGAAGTAACCGATGGCCGGATGATAAACTTCGCAAAGCCTCCTTTCACGCCTTCAATCGTCGATCCTCTGACTATTGATAAGATGGAAAATTCGTCGCCTAACAATGCCGAACGACCGAAGAAATCGACAAGACAAACGCCTTCAGTGAATAACGACTCGATTTTGCCCGAGCTCGATCAGAGACTCCGGGCGGTTGCGAGACCAACAACGGTCGTTCAACCTTCGACTGATGGTTTTTCCGAGGGGCTATATGCGCAGCCTGACATCAAAGGATCTCAAACGGAAACGCGACAATTGTATGAATATCCGATTCAATCGGTAGCGCAGCAATCATATCAGCAAACATCCCAAACTTACGCCCCGACTCAGGAAAATCTGCCGGCTCATCTGCAGAACAAAATCAATCAAGTTTCGGATCAAGCGCTCCATCGATTTCTCAATTCTCGCACACCCGAGGAATCCGAAATGGCTCTCCAGAGTTACTTGGCAGCGCGGGCACGAGACGAGCATTCAAAGCGCAACATTGATCAAAAAGGAATCGTTCGAAATACTATTGACAACGAGACACCGACAAATAGCGAATCTTTGCAACAACAAGTCGACGATGTTTGGACGCTTCCCATCAAGGGAACGTCCGATTTTACGAACACATTGACTTATTCGCCACGCGGCCCGACCCAACTTCAGCTACACTCGCAACAGCACTTGCCTGGTATGAAATGGAATCAAATCACTACCCAATTAAGACGAGAAGGTTATCATTCTGGTCTTCCGATGATGAAACCCCGTCCTATGTATCGTGGTCCGATGAGACCGCGAGTAAGCCCTTGGGCCCAGTCCCGAATCGCGCCTGGATCACCGGTATATCGTCCCAAAGAATTGACATACGGTGGACGACCACCTGTGATTAACGGTCGTTGGAAAGAACCGGTCGAGCTCATATACACGAAACCACCTGGACCGATTGCTTCCGGTCAAATAGTGCACGGTAATCCTCCTATTCCTCACGAAGGTACGAACAAGTGGCGCTACGAATCCGATCATCCCCCATCACCATCCGAAAAGGACATCTACTATTCACAGCTGTACGCCCAATCCTACGATCCCCATTACTACAATTACATCACGAAAACGGGCAAGATAAAGCCTTGGCTTTATGGCAAACTCGGAAAAACCGAAGAGAAGAGCATATGGTGGGAATTGTTCACTGGCTTCAAGAATCATGGAATGAAGAACATGATGAATCCGATGTTCTTGTTGGGTATGAGCATACCCACTTTGACCCTGGTGCTATCGGCTCTTATACAGAAGAGATCGGCAGGACGTGCTAATACGAACGGCTACTATCTTCGTGATCTTGTTGACAAGTACGAGTCGCAGATTCGCGAAGCGCTCTCCACATATGAGGAACGGATGAAGGATACTACGGTTCTGGACGCGGGTCAAAACCGAAAAGTTCAGAAGAGATCGATAGGACCAGCTCCACCGGGACTCTATCCATTCGAAGAGTACTTTTTGACACATCAGGATCAGTTTGCAGCAGCCATTTTAGCTTACGATGAAGAACTTAAGAGAAGAATGGAATTTGACAAGAAAAAGGCGGTGAAGAAACAAACCAGATCAACGAGTTCGATGTCGCGGGAACTGGAACCCTTTGAGAAAACTTACTCGACACACATTAAACAATTAACTGAAAATTTAACTCAGGATAAACAACAGGCTGATAAAATTAAACTGGACTGACTGAGATGTATTTATATTATTTTTCGTAAATAAACATAGTACTCTGAATTTTCGACGATATCGTGTGAAACTTTAATCCCGTAATTATTTCGGATTGTCAGATTGCTCAGTATGCTTGAACTGACATCGATCGTATCAGCTAAACTGGAGATTACCTTGCAGAAGTAAAAATGATCATGGTGCTGCCGGAAACGAACAAGGAGGATAACATCGAAGTCTTTTTTTGATGACTGAATAAATTTGTCAACTGATGCACCCCTCATTTATTCACATTCTATCGAAGCAACCTTCATTCAAAGTTTTACTAAAGTAACCCAAATTCACGATTTTATTAACCCATCGTGGTCACACTTCCAAATACAATCATGGTGATCACACTTGGGTCGATGCTACCCACTCAGTTTTCAAAAAAATATTGTGACCAAACTATCCATCCGAAGTGGTTCGAAAATTACGGAACATGCTTTGAAATTTCTAGATGATGTACGAAAAATTTATTTATAACAAATGAAATGGCGACATGTTAAACAAAATACATAAAGAGGTGAAAACGTAAAAAATACAATTATTCGCTCAAAAAATCATAGTTCCGTGAATTTTCAACATTTTTACCTAAAATTTGGACGTGATACTCCTTAGATATGCTACTTTTGGGGAAAAAAGTAGCATAGTGCGCGTTCCAAAAAAGGTATTTATATACCACAACAATGTTTTCCTCACTTTTTCGTGCGTGTCAACGGTACGTAAAAGGGGTATTTTACGTACCGGTATTTAAAAATTGTGAAACGTCCCTATAGGACAGTTGTCGTGTGAGAACGCGCCGAAAATCTCTAGACACGACTAACGAACCTGAGCATACGCTCAACGCATATCATGCTGTAGGGATTTTCGGCGCGTTCCCACAGTCGGTCGTCAAGTATGTTAAAATTTGCTCACGCATTTCAAAATTATGTTAAGTGTCTACCGAGGGGTTCCGCCCCCTCCACCCCCGCGGGCCGCGTGCGATACAGGTTCCATGTCCGATACACCTTCCGTGTGCAATATACCTTACGCATGCAATACAGCTACGGCACATGGTTGCAGCCATATGTATTTCACATTGCAAAAGCTCTGAAAACATGGTTTTCGTATATAAATAATCGTGTGCACCGCGGAGACAAGGGCTTTTACCCTTCGCGCGATGTTTGCAGTACTCGTCTTCGCCTTGCGCGCAGCGTCTACGACTCGTAGACGAGTCGTAGACGAGTGTGAAAACATCGCGCTCGTGGTAAAAGACCCACTTTGTCCCCTTGGTACACAATGTACTATTATTCCGACATGTGAAGAGGGTCGATTTTATGGTATGAGGATACTTGAAACTCCAGGTAAGTTGGTGAATACAGTCCCATTCGAAGCCGGGATCTATATTGACGCCAAAAGTTGATCGACGGGTCGATTCTACCCAGTGTGACCACGAAGGATTAATATAACCTCAATTTATTGAAGTAAGGAATAAATACAGATAAAATATTCTTGAATTATAGCGTTAAAGTAGTATTGTTGTCGAGAGCGCTGTGTTAGAGGTGACTTCTAGGATGGAATAACTGTTAAACTGTTTCAGTTTTCTTTCTGAAATTTTTTACACATGTTCATTGATCCTTCAAGAATACGTACAATTTTTTTTTTTATTTAATTATTATCATGTCCTTTGTATGTTTGTTTACAACGGTGCGCGAAAAACGCTCATTATTGGCGACCAGTGTTGTGGACGTTGTATGAATGTGAAAAAACAAACCAACACTCATTCTTAATCTGTATGAATGTGTGATGCTCAGTACCAGGTTCAGCAATAAAAAAAAATACAATATGCGGGCATGCTAAACTTTGATAATCAATTTTTCTTATTTTTCTGAACATTCTACGAGTTATATTTTAAAAAATGATTTCGACTCTATTCTGCCAGCAACGTTGAAAAACAGTCTACTGAAGGTGTATGCCAAATTTGAGCTCAATCGACCAATTAGTTGTCGAGACATCGTGGTTGCCGATGTGAAAAATATAGTTTCGATAAAAACGCGTTTAAAGTTTGCTCCAACTCGTCCGCGGTCCCCGAACGGATTCCTTATAATTTCTACAACTCGGCTAATTTCATGAGTGTCATTAAACGGTTTTCACATACATATTCAAAAAGGCCTGTAGAATAATAAAATAACATTTTAAAACAATTTTTCAATTTTTGTAGACAACAATACTGCCTTAATTAATATTTTTGGAAAAAATCCAAATGTCTGCTGCAAATTGAGATTCTAATAAGTGTAAAGGAAGGTAGTTTCTTTTTTCTAATGAATTTTTACTCTTACCAAAGTAGTCTGATTAGAAATAAAAGGTCATAACCGATTTCATAGACCTTTGGATGTACAATATTTTGTGCAAAAAGATTAAAAATCCTAAAATAATGGGATCGAAAAAAATTAGCGAATTGGCCCATTGTGCCCCATGGGTGGGGTACAATGTGTCAGATAGGTGGGTTTGTCAGCACTTGACACAGTGAGTCAATTGCTGCAAAACGTAGGGTACAAGAGCCGGTTGAAATTCTTATATTTTTTTAACATACATAACAGATTTTCATACATACCGACAATTTCAGAACGGGTATTATTTGCCAATAACATTGGGAGTCGACTCATTGTGCTCAACCACCCGATGACACATTGTGCCCCACACAATTGCCCCAAAATATTGGACGTTTTCCCGGCAAGCGAAATTTTTTTTCGTGGCTCAAATTAATTTTGTATTTTTAATAATTTTTTGTGAGCTGCTATTGACTTTATTTTAGGCCAGCCAAAACTGAGTATAAATCACGGTCCAACACGAAAAATTTCGAATTTTACGAGCTACAAAACTCCGAGAAATCGCATGTGGTTGACAGTCTCCCGTGACATATTGCGCTTCTTCGGAGTGTCGTCACTTCTTTGTTTCCTCATTGGGAGTCGACTAATTGTGCCCCATAACTCGGTGACACATTGTACCCCGCTAGTAAAATATTTGATTATTGATGAAAATAACTATTAATTAAAGCACGAATGGAAAAACACGAGTAACTGAGTGCATCATAAATAATAAAAGTATCGATTAGGGCCGAAAACCCGGGGGGCTACAGAAATAGTGGCGTTATATTTTACGTTTTCCCGGCGAGAGAAATATTTTTTTTCCAAGCCTTAAATCAATTTTTAATTTTGAATAATTCTTTGTGAGCTGCTATCGACAAGTATACTTGTAACACCAATGTAAAATGAATATCAAGCGATCTGCTAAAGAACGACAATCACGAGAAACAAGTATGTCTAATTGTGCCGCTCTGCGATCACAAATCGCACGTGTAACGTTTCACGGGGTCAATAAACTTCGATCTTGAACGAATGTCAATATAAATTGAATCCCACTTGCTTTTTTACATATCACTAATTAAAGTTATTGTACAACTAGACGAACATACCATGTATGTAGACGTTCACATGCAATACTAATGGCCCCAGCAGAATATTGTGACTTTTAAAAAATTAATAAGAACTGTCGCATTTTATTGCTCTGCCGTAAACAACATGTAACCGGATTCATCGTATCAAAGCATACGAGGGGGGGAGGGGGGCACCTACTTTTTTGGTTCTTCGAAGTCATTTGTACGAAAAGTGTGTGCTTTTACGTGTGTGTTCACACGGATATCAAGTATTCAAAGTCAGCTTGTTCCGAGGAGGCTTCAGCGTTTAAACGATCACCGTTAAGGTAGTACTAGCGGATTGACTAGTCAACAGAATATCTATCAATTTTCGAATCTGAAAAATGCAAAATTCAATACATTTAGGTACAATAATAAATATGATACGGAAAATAATTATTTGAGAAGTGTATGTGATAACTGTGTGCATTATATTATGAAAAGTAAAGTATTAAAATAGCAATCAGATTTGACTTGAGTTGTCTCACCGTCCGCTATTTCATAATTCTAGCAATATTCGTGGCAACGCTGTCCTCAGCCGCTTCCGATCAATGTCAAAAGTTTGTTTATGCCGTCCGTGTGTGTAAGCATGTGTGTAGTGTGTGTGCAATGTGCGTATGTAACTTCGGTCTTACAAACAATATGGAGTACAAAAAACGCCCCCGAAGATAAAAAAAAATGATAAAAACTTCATTATACAATATTCAATCCATAATTATTTATCATTAATGAGCAAATTTCTCGCGTAAAGAATCTACAACTTTTTTCGTTGCATTCAAATTGACCGGCTCGATTCGGCCTCCCGGATACGAACACAGCTGACGGCATGCGGTTTTGCCAAATCTACGCCATCTCTCCCGCCATGACAGGCACGGCTAGCGAACGCAAAAATTAGTCGATTCAATCGATAATATCTGCTCGAAATATCCCGTAACCTATATTTTGTATGCAACATACGTAACCGCGACAGTTTTCTTGTTATTTATCGCTTTTCGTATAGCTCATATCTATTCGCGAACTACTATTATTTTCGTCTCAAAGCTCGATCCGCACGGATTCCCCATATGGTATGGGTTAAATGCATTGATTTCGTGAATTAATTACTATTGTATCTAGCCGGTAAGGCATGCTGAGTTTTCGCGGACGTCATTCTGTATGTCTATACTACAGCATACAAAAAAATAATTTTTTTTCCTAATAAGGAGGTTCGTGCACATACTACCTTAAGGTAGTAGTCTCGCCAAGGCGTTTTTCTATAGATTTTTTTTTAATTTTGAGAACTCATTCAGGACACTAATAATAAATGATTACCTGCAAAATTTCGAAAGGATTCACCATTCCGTTTTCGAGATATTGGCAATTAAAGATTTCATGGTTTTACACGTGTTCTATGGGGAGCAGTGGAAAATTTCACATTCACGCAATAACTTCGAAACTTTTATACAGATTGAAAAAAGAAATCTCAATTACAGAGGAACATGTGACGAAGTAGGTAAAAAAAATCATGAATTTTGACCGTCTAGTTTCAGAGATATAGCGATTTAAATTAAGCAATGTCTAGCGACGCTAGCGCCATGAAGCGACTGCAGCAGACTAGAACTAGATTACAGTAGTGTGTGCATATCCGTTTACGCAGAGTTCTACGTAGCCGGAATTGATAGTCTGATACAAAAGTGAGGGTTAGGGTAAACATTATATTAGGCGTTTTCATCATTACTTTATAAATTTTACATCCCGATAAGATGTACAACCTATATTATGAGGATATTCTTATAATGTAGGTTGTACATCTTATCGGGATATCGATAAATATCGATATTTCGCAATATTTCGAAGCTTTCATCGATTGAGCGAAGAATAAACTTTTTAACGTGACTATGGCGAGATTACTACCTTAAATCATACTGCATTTTTTTTGTTTACACAGAGACATATCCAAAGAAAATTCGACTTGAGAGTTTCCAAAATTTCTAAGTTAATTTTGTTAAATTTTTTACGAAATGTTACCAAACTCTCGTTTGTTGAACATTGTTTCTTATAGAAAATTGTTTGACGCTTCAAAATATCATAACTGACCACAGTTGATATATCTGATATGAGAGCTGTTAAGTGGGGAAATACATGTAGACGACGAAAAAATAGCGAATTTTCATCATTTATTTTTTTAAAGGGAATAAAACATTAATGAAACTTTAGATACAATTTATTACATAATTAAATTGTTTAAATTAATTTTTTCATTAAAAAAGATTGCGAAATGGCGCCGTTGTGGCTTCCTGGAAGGTTTTAGTAGCATGTTCAGTTTGTAGGAACATAACTTGAAACGAGTTGACCGAACGTGCCAAAATTGTACACACAACCTCAATAAAAATATTACCTTGAACGTTCTCCTCCTCGTTTATTTAAAATCACTTTTAAAAAGTACTTTTCCATTGCCATAAGAGAACGAAAATGCTGTGTAAAATTTCAATTTTTTTTTCGTTTGTCCATTTTTTTAATTTTCAACTTCGCAAACTTTTTCATTAAAAACATTTTGCAATGTTTCTATGAAAAAACATATTTAAACAGCGCAATTATATAATAAATTTTACCTTAAGTTTGATAAATATAATACGTTTTGTTCCTTTCCAAAATAATTCAAATGCAAAAAAAACAAGCTTTTATTTAATGTACAGAAAAGGATAAAATAATTTTTCTTACCAAGTCACCTATATGTGACTATAAATATTTTTCAAATAGTAATTTGAGAAATTATTATCACATGTTTATACTCAGTTTACCGATTTTTATTTTAAAAATCCAAGTTTGATTTACAGTAAATTAAAAACCGTTTATATGTTAACGGATTTATGTAAATTAAAGATTATATGTCTAAATTTTAAGCGCCCCCTGAACTTTTATTTATAGTCACATATACGTGATTTGGTAAGAAAAATTATTTTCTACTTTTTAGTACATTAAATAAAAGCTTGTTTATTTAAATAATTTTTTTACACATAAATTACTTTCTACTTTTTAGTCGTTAATTTTTTAAAGTTGAATCATCTTGGTAGTCGGGAAGTGGATGAAATATCTATTTTCTGTTTTGCATCTCACGGAAAGTCGTTATTTTTTTTTAAGTTGAATCATACATTGTCACCTCTTAGATGCATGTTTGCAAAATTTCAGAGCTATAAGTAGTCGGGAAGTGGGTGAAATATCGATTTTCCGATTTGCATCTCACAACAAGTGAAGTTAAATGAAAGTTTGTAAAAAAAATGATCAAAATTTGCTATTTTTTCGTCGTCTACGCGTACCCCCCCCCCCCCCCCCCCCCCCTCTAACTGCGACCGAATTCACAATTTTTTATTTAAAAAAACTAGGCTAGCTTGCCTAGATTTCAATAGTCTTTTTTTTCTCGAGAACGGTACGATGGATCTTATGGAAACTTCACAGCTGAACTTTCATTGGCGGTGTCTATACGTATAAAAAAAAAGCATTAGTGTCAGCCTTCAACTTTAAACAATTCATCGGTGAAACGCCCGACCCACCTTTAAAGAAACGACACGATGACACTCGTGTGGATGCGACGAGACGAATACCTCGAGGCCAAGTTCAAGCCTCTGTGATGACATCAACCGTTATTCGCACGTTAAAGCTGACACGCACAGTTTCGATATACATTCACGTATAATATGTGCGTGTCGCTGAACCTTTGAGTATTTGTCGTGGGATAATACACTAATGTAGGCAGACGTGACAATCGGGAACTCATTTCGTGTCTACTATTGAAAATCACGCATACGCGATAACTGCACGTGCCGGTCACCGGCAATAAACCTCGATTTGCTAATTGGTAACTTCACAATAGTTCCAATTCATAACACCTGTCTCAATAACAATAATAAAAAATAATAATATTGAATTCAATAATTTTTCAATTCGAATTACACTGTGGCCAGAATTTGTTATTATTAGTCATCATTGTTCCTATAGATATTTATCAAGTATTAAGGAGAAAAAACCCTTTAGACGCCCGAAAATGAGTCATTATTCATGAATTTTTTTTAAAGTGATAAAATAATCGCATTATTTTAAAATTTTGACATTATCTTATTAGAACTTTCAAGTGTTCAAAAAAATGTTTTTTTTTTTGCAAAAAATCAGACAAAAAAGTGCTTTATTTGTCTGATTTTTTTTCTATTTATCTGGAACAGAAATCGAAAATATTTTTCGATTATTAACATGTGTAGGGGGAGGATATACCTATAAAAATATTAAAAAGTATAAAATTAAAAACTAAGGCTTTTTAATCAAATTGTCATATTTTTGCCATGTTCTCGACAATTTTTACCCCAAAAAACTAATTTATTTACGCGGTGACCTTAAAACTTTAGGTATTTCCTTCCGATAATGTCATAATGAGAATCCTCCCAAAATTTCAGCCAGATTGATCAATAACTTTTTGAGCTATAGCATGAGTAGTTTTTGAAAATGCGAATTCAAGATAATCGCGTTTAAAGTTTCAATACGATACAATTTTCCAAGTTTCGATACGATACAATTAAAGTAATAGCACACGATACTATGTGCTATAACTTCGTAAATATTTCATACATCGACTTTTCGATTTTCCAGTATACTCTCAATATATTATACTTTCGAAATATGTGAAAAAAATCCATTTTTTGAACATTGTAAAGGGTTCCCCCTCAAGGTATTCCTTTCACAAATCTGAATATTTAACAACGAACTGAATTTCGGCCTACAATTGAGTAAAAATTCATCCCAGTATATTGGTGAAATTTCAAGCCAAGTTATCGAACTTTCACCAAAAAATTACGACCTTGAAAATCGTCTAATTTATGCAGCACTTTATGGAGATTCCATGCTGGCCACATTTCTATTCGATCATTTATAAAGTCGCTAAATAACTCTAGATGTCCGATATAAACTGCTCTAAGCAAGCAAAAATTGTGAAGATTCCGTAATGACAATAAAAATGGGGACTCACCGAATGTTTAAAGAAAATATTAATGATAAAACTTAGAAAAATGTGACTAACAGAAAAATTTTCGCAATCGCGACTTCTCAGAGAACATGTAAAAATGTCTAAATCTATACAAATTTTTATTCCAGTTCATCGTTGGTAATAATAATGTAAAAATGTCTAAATCTATAAAAAAAATAATTCCAGTTCAACGTTGGTAATAATAATAAATGGTAACTTATTTTTATTAAGGGACTATTCTACTGTGATGGCTAAAAAAATAAGCTATTTTTAATAATTTTTTTCGAGAACTGTTGCACGTATCGGTGCAAAATTTTTTTTTTCGCTTAAAGTTACATACTTACAGAAATGGAAAACTATTTTTTTGTTGCATATAAATGTATATTTATTGAACAATTGATAATCGTGTAAAGGAATGAAAATAAGTATCTCGCTGATGTTGATAATTTGCGCTCTCCAGGTAATCTGAAACAAAAAATTCAAAAATATTCTTAATCTATATGACTGTCGCTTTCGCCCGAACTAGAATTATTATTTTATATTGCAAAATAACAAAATGGCGTTGTTTTCTTGCAAAAGTGTTCGAAAAACACTTTTTTCGTCATAATTCGGGCGAAAGTACAAGTAAAAATTAATATTTTTTAATAATTCTAGATCGGGCGATAGCGACACTCATACAGATTAAGAATCTTTTTGAATTTTTTGATTCAGATTACCGGGAGAACGCGAACACGGAGAAAAATCCCTCTGTTCAAATTACCACACTGCTCCGGTAAAAAAATTATGGTCATGGGTATCACAATTCTGGTTACAATCGTAGATGTATACATTTTTAAATACGTGCGCAAAAGTAAAAACTACAATAAAATTATAATTATACGGAATAATGTCATAACGGTAGATTGTACAGATTTTCTATGACCATATACACGACGTATAGTTTTATGAACTCGACAGTTGCGATCGGAAGTTTTACCATTCAGTTGATTAGTTCTACCACGCAGCGCTAGAATCGTATTCTTTCTCCGTCGGTAAGACTACGGTAAGATTGATACGCTTTTCGCGCCACTCTCGCGTGGTCTACGAAGCTTTAATTGTAAACATGCGTTGTCCGGGGAATCACCGAATGCGTGGTAAATCGTATTGGTTCTTTCGGCACGGTTACTAGTGGGTTCGACCAATTCGCATGTCGCTCGCGTAAAGTTTAACAGTTGTATCGTGTAACGCATTTTGTAGTAAACATAACCTAAGTCCATAGTAAATCGTACGGCTCCCTTAGTACGACTACCGATCAATTGGTGAAATTTGCACGTGGCTACAATAAATATTACGAGTCAAACGTATTTATTACGAATTTGGAGGGGGAATCGCCAGAATTCGTGGTTAATTATTCCACATTTCGAGGGCAAAGTACCCAAGTGTATGACTGAATTGACCGGCGACTTTTTTTTATACCGCGTGCCAAAGACGGATTACTAAAAAAATACTATATCGAGGCATCATGTCCGAGTATTTCGGAATTATTGTTCTCGGTAACTCCAATGGAATCCATACCGATACGAGTGATGTGCCAGATTACTTACGCTCTTTTGTTCAGCTGGGATCAGGTAAGGGATTTTGTGAACCTGTTTTTTTGTTAAGTGTGATGTGTGTATATCTCATTTTGGGTTAAACGAGTATAATTGGGTGATTTATTTTTTATTTTTCAGTGCGTTGTATTTCTAATTTTATTGAGGTTAAAATTAATTATATTAACATAACAAAATGAGAGAACGAAAAAGTCTCATCAATTTCTAATTTTATTTTCTTTCTGAAAATTATCGTCTTTTTATTTTCGCGTTGAGTTGCGTAGAAATTAGAACGTTTAACGAGATTACTTTTATTTATTTCAATAAAAATTAGAAATACAATGCATTTGAAGTAAAGAAAAAAAGTAAAAAATGATATAATAAAAAAAATATCTTGTAAAATATTTATCAGTGGATGACGGCCTTTTTTCTTCTTTTCCTACAGACAATCCGCTACTGCAGGAAAATATTCCTCCCGAATCTTCGTTGTTAAAAGATCTGCTATCGCAATCGGCTTAGCATCAAACCCATCTTCCCACAGGTGACACATCAGAAACAGTGCTAGGCACGCAACCAGATGTCTGGAGGCATCTCAATTCGGTGTCACATAAATTTAAAACCAATCTCAAAGATTTGCTCACAAACGACCTCAGAGGGCAAGAATATCTGCATGCCTTAACGAATGTGGGGAAAAATAATACATCGCTGATGTCATCTATTTTGATAGATAGTGAATTGCGGAATAATCCTGACAAACGGTATTTATACTGCTATTATAATTAGTGAGTTAAGTTTTTTACAAAAAAATACACAATACACAATAACCTAATAATAGTATGTTAGGTCTAACCGAAAGTTTTTCTAGCAAAATTTATTGTAGATTTTGCAAAGCGCCAAAAGAACTATGTCAAACTTTGTGTGTTGAAGATCTCAGCTTACTAAGAACTAAAAATGATTACGACAATGATTTAAAACTCAATGATTTAAAACAAACTGGAGTAAAAGAATTCTGCATATGGAATAGTCTCGCAGATTTTAATATATGTGAAAACATATCGATCGATATAGCACACGATTTCGGGGAGGGCATTTGCAACTACGTGATGTCAGCATTAATCAATACTTTCATATTTGAATTGAAATTGTTTACTCTTGACACTCTAAATTTCAGGATACAAGTTTTTGCTTACGGACGGTTAGAGCTGTCGAATAAACCACCTCCCATTAGTTTGCAAAAAGCGAAAGAAGTTCGCTTAACAATGTCTGCAGCGGAAACTTTTTGTTTCGTGAGATATTTTGGTTTTATGGTAGGCGATTTCGTACCGGACGACAAGCAATTTTGGCATCTATATGTATTACTGAGACAAATAATTGATTTCATAAGAGCCCCTCATGTAACATCCGTACAGATAGATATCTCAGTCGATTTAATTCCAAAACACCATGAGCTCTACCTCAAACTTTTTCCCGGAAAAAAACTTACACCGAAATTTCATTTTGCTACGCATTACCCACGAGTAATACGAGCAGTGGGGCCTCCAATTTATTATTCAACAATGAGATACGAAAGTAGACATCGTCTGTCAAAGCTTACTGCAAATGTCTCTTGTAGTTGTGTTAATATAATTCAAACGTTAGCGATGAAATATCAATTGCAAAATTGTAATTTTGTGCGCAATTGTAATCTATCTAAAATAAGAAACTCCGGTCCTTTGCGAGAAATTGATATAATTACTTACAATACATATTTCACACATATTGCACCTCAAACTTCAATACAACGTGTTGCTTGGATAGACATTCACGGAACAAAATATTCAAAAAATTCGATATTGATAATCAAAGACCCAATGTATCCTGTTTTCGGTAAAGTTATAGATATTTTTTTGGCTGGCGACATCCCTTATTTTTTGTTCAATCCCTTACCATCTTGTAAATTTAACTATCATTTTTGGGGCTTCGAAATAGTAAATACCACAAAAATGGATTCACCTAAGAACCTAATTTCTCTAAACGCATTACCGTGCTCACGCCTGTGTTGTTTATTACTCATTAAGCTCTCTAAGACATATGTAACCGTACGTTACGCATTGTAAATATTTTGCGTTATGTTGTGCCTTGATTGATATAAAAAATTGTTTAAAATGTAAAATGTCAAAACATACCTGTAATAAAATTATAAAATGTACAATTACGTATTTAATATTCCTTTTTACCTACCTTCCTTTTTACAATTAATATTTACAGCGATTGTAGCAGATGTTTCCAGATTTTCTAGTGGCCATATGAATGGAGTGTTTGCTGTTAATTATACCAAATAGTCTGGTAGAAAGAATATTGTTTCATACGACTCACGGACCGGTAGTTTAAACTAAAAGCACTAATAATATGATTGGTGACTTGTGGTAGCAGTTACTTTACTGACTAGTGAATAAAATGAGTACATAGACCTTATAGTTTAGTAATTCTAATATTCGAGACAGGTACTGCAAACCAAAATTCGGCGATTAATTGTACCCATCGGGATTGGTATATTAATCATTGTTTGCCGTAGCAGTTACCAAACTGACTAGCTCCTGAAACGAATAAATAGACCAAACAGTCCGGTAAATCTAATGGCCTCGACCGGCTCCGCGGCCGAGAGCTTGACTAAAAATTTAAACTACAGGGGCTAGTAAATTGATCGGTGGCAGCAATAACCATACATACATTACCGACTGGTAACTTTACTACATAAACGGAAAAAAATGCCACATATTGTAATAATTCTAACGCTTAGGACTAGATTAGCAAACCAAACTTCGTTTATTGAATTGACAAGGGGAATGAAGTAAGAATTACCGCACAGGCACTCTATCCATATACGCACTAATGAGTTTGGTAAAAACAACCTGGATTGCGGTATTTTGAACAGTTAATTTTTCTCCGTGAAGAATCAACGCCAGCGACATACTTTTTTCTTTTCATGCCGTTACACGACTATAAATTATTGAATAAATATACATTTATATGCAACAAAAAAAAATCGTTTTTCATTCTGTACGAGTGTACCTTTAAGCAAAAAAAAGTTTCTACCTATACATGCAACAGTTAAAAAAATATATATATTAAAAAATTGCTTATTTTTTTAGCCTTCACAGTAGAAGCGGCATTGTAACGCCCCTTAAGGGCCATTGTATTTCACTAAGGATTCAAAGGGGCTACCCTATTCAAGGGAATACCTTAAATATAGTCATGCGATATTATAAATGAGGGGCGAGAAAACTTAAAAGAGAACATTTTGAGGAAGGAAGAGGGAAAAATAAGAAAACCTTAAGAGAAAAGAAAGCCTTAAAACAACATTTTAAGGAAGGAAAAAAAAAATCGGTATAATGAGAAGTACAAATATATTATAGAGAATGATAATATGCCATGCAAATACTGGTTGGGCGATGGAGTAAAGGGAAGGGATAAGGAAATGTGGGCGAGGTTAAGATGTGGCAACACAGGAAGAGCGGAAAAGAGAGGGGAAAAGGTATGAAAGTGCAGGATATGTAAAGAACAGAATGAGACGTTGTAGGACTTGATAATATGTAAAAAAAAAAAAGCAGTGAGTTAGTAACAGAGAAAGCAAGAAAGAAAGCAGAAGTGTGGATGGAAGGAATTGTTGATGTGACAATAAAGGGGGAAATTATATATATGTTTTGTGGGAAAATACAAAAAGGGATATGTGTATATTTTAGGGAAATAGAGGTACTGTGCAATAAAATGAGGTAAGCGGAAGCGGAGGAAAAATAAATCGAGTGGAGGAATAAATTAATAAATGATAAAAAAAAGAGAGAAATGTTAGAGAGTACGAAGTAGAAGAATGCGAGGTGTAGTAATTAGGTAAATTAATATTTAAGCGGAAAGTTACGATTTTGTAAAAAAAAACTTTTGTAAAAAGTTGTGCAAATAAAAGTCTTTTGATTGATTGATAGTAATGCAATATTTGACAATTCTTATCTAAAGAATTCAAGTGGTAGGCTGGATTTCGTAAATTTTCCAAAAGGCGGGACGAAATCGAGATTCGTCGTTGAAATTTTTTAGCAGTGAATTTCCAGTCGTTATTTACGAGACGAGGTCTGTATTGTATTGGGTCATCCCATAATTAATGCGGTTTTTTCAATTGCAGTTTTCATCGCAGACAAGTGAATTTTCGAAAAGGGACCTTGAAAGTCTACCAGAAAGGTAGACGTGTATTGTAGAAAATAAAGAAGAGTAAATTTTCGATTAAAAGAGTATTTTATTTATATTAAGTTTAAAAAATAATAGTATAAATAATCGCATTGTTTATGGGATGACCCGATATATCCGTGAGTGCAACGGAGCGACATTTTATCTTTTTCCACATTTATTGGGTCCGAATTATTTTCTGTTGGTTATTTAGTGTCGCGACATTCATCAGCTGTGCGTGCTATCGTACATCAAGAGACGCAATAATATTATATATATATATGCGCACACAGCTATACGGGATTATTCGTCGCTGAGCTGTTCCTAGGACCTTTCACTTCGAAGCTGGGTCAGGATGCGCACCAAACCGGGCTCTCGTTAACCACTAAGAAATATTAAAAAATTAAAATAAATTTGCTGCACCGTTCGAAACATTTTTCTTTGTTGCTCACACAAATAAGCATGCATTCGAGAAGCTCTCGCATTCTTTTCAGACTTAATTGACTTTCCGAGAAAACATTTTTACAATCCCGCGACTACGTAAAATGCACGAAAAATAATAATATATCACTTGAGCGCAGCTAATTTTGAGAAAATTCATACAGTATACTTTTTCATTAATATTCGACCAATTTAAAAGATTAGCAAGTGTCACAAATATGCTGAGGGAAAATAGGATAGAATAAGGTAGAATAAGGATAGAAGAAAGTGTGACAGTGTAAATCCAGTTGGATTCTCTCATGCACCCAACACACGCTATATATATATATATATATATATATATATATATATATATACGGGGCATTCCATACCAATTCGACCTGGGTCTGACCCTCGACCCCTCAAATCTGGTTTCCGATTTTTCCTATCATTACTCTCACTCTATCAAGCAATTACAATTTTTTTCAGACTTTTCAAAATAAATTTGAGCGCGTCATGAATTTTTGAATTTTTTTTTGAACACCTCGATGGCCGTAATCGAAAAATCTGAAAAAATTCCCAAAAGTACAGTGTCAGATATAAAAAATGTTGGTGTAAAATTCATAATGTCTGGGCTTTTGCTTCAACCCGTTTTTTAGCTTTTTGAGCAAAAAAAATGAAAAAAATAAGAAGCAGAGGTCAATTTACTGTAGACTGTTGCTCGAAATTTTGTATGCATAGTACCAGATTTTTTAAAAAATTTCTCCGATTTTTCTAAAATGTATTTTATAATTTTCGAATTTTTTTTTTATCATGGTTGACAAAAACCCTAATTAGGGATTTGGAAATGATGCGAATTGCACTAACAATAAGCGTAAGATGCCTGGTGAGGTTCGGTACACTCTAAACTACTATTGAACTACTACTGTAGACAGTAGCTTGAATATTTTTGATGATAGCGAACGGTTTTTGGAAATTTTTAAGGATTTTTTAAAGCATTTTTTTCTGTAATATCATCGTAAAATCATGATTAATAAAAAACGGTCATGAACAGTGATCGCTCTTAATTAAATGCTTAAGATGCTTTGAATTCTTTAGAAAATGAAGCAAAAAGCTTTTTCTCTAAAAGAATTTTTTTTCATCAAATTTTCGACCCCCCCCCCCCCCTAACGCGTCGGATTGCTCCAAAACGACATTTCAAAAATTTTTACGCGTTTTTCTCGAAACACGATTTTTCGAAACGGCACGCAGCATAACTCAAACAATTTTCATTTTTTTCGTTTGTATTTTCAACCATATCTTTGTAGCAACATTTCGAAGAGAAATACGTAGGAGATTTTCGATAAGTTAATTTAAACATTTTTTATTAACAAAAGATAGCCCTTTTTTATCGAAAATTAAAAGTTTTCATTCAAATACTCGCCAATCTCACAAAAATCAATATTTTTTAAATCACCTACGTATTTCTCTAGCTATGAACATCAAGATTAAGTCGTTTTTTTCCAAAATCAAATTTACACCAGTTACGCTACGTGCCGCAGAGCGCCGCAAATTCAACTCACCTCGGGAAAATCGCTCTGGTGTCGCCATTTTTTGATATTTTTCTTAAATTTTTTTTTGCATACTTATATATATGCTTAATGAGCTCCTCGAATATTATTATTGTATAACCGTTCCCTCCGTGCGAAAAAATTGTCCGAAAACGCTTTTTTTAGGCCATTACAGTACTGTTAGGCTACTGCGACGACCCGAAAATCAGGGTTATTTAAAAAAATTAATTTTAAAGGAATAAGTAAGATGATTAAAAAATCGTTTGCACATTTATTTGTATATACATTAAATAATTTGTGTACCAAATGTCATTTAAAAATATTAATACTTAAAGAAGTTATATACAATCTCCGAAGGACCATTGACCGTGAGGGGCTCAACGGTGTACTTGATTTTGGCCAACCGGATCATCTGAAACAAATAAAAAACACGTTTTTTCTTGAAATAGATAATATTGGTTAAGACGTGACCGACCTTTTTTTTGTCATTGTGTTTCAACCATGAAAAAATTTGTTTTAATTCTTGTGTTTCGACTTTTCGAGGAAAAATTACATTATTGTTAATAACTAATGAAAAAAAAATGTTAAGTAGTAAAACGTCGGTCACGACTAAACTACTAACACAATGAATAAGTGTACCAAATTTCAAGTCAATCCGTTCATTAAATGTCGAGAAAACGTGTAACACCGTTTTGAAAAATATAGTTGCGGGAAAAACGCGTTTAAAGTTTTACGAGCAGTTATATCGTTGTAATCATAAATTTGACTTCAATCTGAGATTCCTGCACCATATGTTGGATTTTCCACTTCAATTTTAATTGCCTCAAGCGACGAACGATTTTTTCGAGATGTTCACAAAATCCTAACCCCTTAAGGCTGTATTGTTGTCTAGAGCACCGTTTTGGAGGTGATTTTTAATATGGAATAACTATTAAATTGTTCCAGTTTAATAGTTATTCCTATCTGAAGTTTTTTACGCATGATTATTAATCCTTTGAGAATATGTGCAAATATAACAACAACAAAAATGATTGTACATTTGTACGTTTGTTTAGAACGGTGCGCGGGAAATGCCCCCAATTGGCGGAGAGTGTTGTGGACGTTGTGTGAATATGAAAAAAAAACCAAACATATTCTTAATCTGTATGTTGTAATGTATAGTACCAGATTCAGCAAAAAAAAATGTACAATATTGTGGCATGCTAAACTTTGTTTACAAATTTTTCCTATTTTTCTGACCATTCTACGAGTTGTATAAAAAAAAACTTATTTCGATTCAATTCTGCTAGCAACGTTGAAAAACCGTCTATTGAAGGTGTATACCAAGTCCGAGCTCAATCAGCCAATTCGTTATCGAGATATCGTGGTTGCCGATTTGAACCGATTTGAACCTAGTTTCGAGAAAAACGCGTTTGAAGTTTGATGCGTCTCGACTGCGCTGCCTAAGCGCACTCCTTACAATTTCTATAACTGGGCTCATTTTACAAGTATCATTAAGGTTTTACTGGATGGATATTAAAAAATCGACGAAATTATGGAAAATTTGCGGAATGATAGTTCTTAATAGAATATATGAATTATTTTAATATAATACATGAATTATTTTAGAATTTTTCACGAAATAATTTAATAGTTATAAACATATGAATTTGACACGGTCGCTTATGGGAAAACAGCTTCAGTAGACGTTAATAGTTACAAAACGAATGGAACTATTATAAATCGCCGTAAATTCGAAAAATATATCATTAAGATTAGGATCAAGCGATTGATTATGGTAAGTTTCAAATAAATCGACTGAGTAATTGTCGAGAAATTAAAGTAATAAGGAGTATCGCCTTTTTTAACGATGAATTAATTGCAATCATTGGAAAATTTAATATATATTGAGTTTTTGGGTAATTATTGATAATAATAAGATTATCTGAACGTATTAATTAAATTTAAAAATTGAGAAATTTTTTCGTTGACCAGTTGAAACAAATGTACAGTCACTGACAAAACCTCAGTCAAGCACACGCCAATACCGTCGAATTTTACTTGAATTATTATTAAAAGTGGAAAATTAACATTTCTAAGTGTTAATTTATTATTAAATTAGCTATTTGTAAGGCTAAACATGTACGACGATCCACACGAATGTGGATTTATAAGTCTCGATGATTAAGACTTGTAAATCCGCGATTCATCAATTTTGGACTAACTTTTTACCCGACGGTCCATCCAGTAATACTTTAAACGGTTTTGACAGACGTATTAAGAGAGGTCAGTAAAATAATAAAATTAAATTTACAAAAAAGTTTTTTTTCAAGTTATTACCCAACGACTGCCTTAAGCAAGAATCCAGACTCTCCAGTCCGAATCAATGTGTGTAACGCAAGGTGGGAGCAGTGCCCACTCCAGCATACCGCTAGGTACGAGGTCAGCTTCGCAAAGTGAAGTGCACTACCTCGATTTATGCAAGTGCGAAACGGTGCCGGTCCCGCCATTGATCTTCAAATCGAGGTCGTAGTGTGTGTGGGTGCGTATGTGTATGTATACATTGATATCGTTATTGCTATACCATAGCATGGACGGAAATTGTTTGGTTTTCGTTGGCGTTGTTCAGAACACATATTATCCTCAATATTTGAAGAAAAGTATGCAAGCATGCTCGCGAATAGTTAGGAATAAGTAGCCATAGACGTGCACCGGCACAAGCACAGAAGAGCATAGACGCAGAACCAACACATAGACGGAGAGAATTAAAAAGTAATTTTTGTCGTGAATTTCACGGTAAAAATTACCGTGATATATTTCAATGTGGTGACAAGTGAGAAAGGCATAATAATTCGTATGCGACAAGTTTTTTTTAACTCACGTTACAGAAAATTTCAAATACGTAGCTAAAATTTTACTATACAAGAAGGGTAGCGCGCACGGTAATTTTTACCGAGAGCACAATACATTTTCCTATAACACTCATTAAATTTTATAATAAATCTTAAAATAACTGTTATAAAGACGATACTTTTTTATAGACATTTTTGAAAGGCATAAAATAATAAAATGCACAATCAAATTTCGCTGATATTATATATTTTTTAAATTTAAGTTTTGCGTATTTTGTTACAGATGAAAATTTACTAGAAAATCTGGTAAAATGTTCTATCTGAAGAAGAAATTTTGTTTTATTTTCGTGAAAATATGTGTTTTACTCAGTAATAATAAGCGAAGTTTCAGGGTTGTCATCTGGTTACCGTTACTGTACGGTAATTTTTAACATTTAATTCTCTCCGTGTAGACGTGTCAGCGTGCGTCTGTGACCACCTGCGCAGTCGTGCATATTCCTGTATTATTAAATGAGTAATAATTGTACATTTTTACATTTTTACAGAAATGGAGTATAATTGTACCGTTTTCGGATGCGCGAAAGCAATTTAGCTTTATCTCGCTGGGAAAACTCATTTGAGATATACAATATCCGGTTTGATTTTTACGAACTAATAATCCGCTGATCATAAAATTAATTAGTCTGACTCGTCGTACATCAGTAATCCTCATAAGTTTTACTTATTATAATAATCTTTGAAATTAACATAACAAAATATAAAATTTATTACGGAGTAACTCCACTGTAGAATTTTCAAATTTTTTTTTTGTTGCCTCAAGAGATCTTTTGAATCATCTAGAATAAGGTAAAAAAAGTTTTGGTACCTTTAAAAAAACGCCTGCACACGGTCCAGCCACTGCCCGGTGGCAGTGGCTGGCAACAAGACTTGATGAAAATATTTTTTTACCATTTATTTGTAGCCTTAGACTTGTTCTAAGTTACAATGAGTGACTAAATCGTTGCTTGGAAGGCTACAGGCAAAATAGCAACGAAAGTTTCAATGCTACTGTTTGGAGCTTTGCTCCAAAGGCCCACTCAAGTGGCAAAAAAGTATTAAATGTAGCAACTGATAATGCTGTGTACAATATTAACGACGGTCTGACTAATATCCTACGAATTATGAAAGTGCTCGGAGGCCAATTATATTGGCCTCGGAGCTTACAATTTTTGTCTTGAAACTGATGCTAGACGGATAAAACACGCTGAGCTGTCTTTGACAGACGCAGCAAAAGAAGCACGCACCAGCATAAAATCAATCAGGAACAAAAATGAGGATGAATATTTGAACAGAAAAGGGCAGGTTTATGGTCCTGGGATAGCTGATCAATGGTATAAAATTTTAAACAGCTAAATTTTTAATTTTTTCTCGTCTATAACACATCTCAAAACTTTAATCGCGTTTTTCTCGGACCACAATTTTTCAAAACGGCACGCAGCATAACTATAACAATTTTCGTTCTATTCACTCCAAATTTTGAACACATGTGTAAAATAACGTTCCGAAGAGCAATACGTACGGGATTTTCCATCCGTTAATTGTAACATTATTTATTAACATATGATTGTTCTTTTTTCTGTCGAAATTTTATTTTTTACCTTAAATGCTTGCCAATCACACGAAAATTAATAGTTTCAAAATTCCCTACGTATTTCTCTAGCTATACTCATGTAAATGAATAGAATTTTTTTTTTGTACATTCAAATTGTGTTATCCTGCGTGCCGCGAAGCGTCTCAGATTCAACATGCCTCGCGAAAATGGACCATATTGTATAATTTGTTAATATAATATTTTTTTATTCATTTGAAGATATGACTAATAACATCCTTGAATACTATTATCCTCTTACTTGTCCTTCCACCCAAAAAAAATCGCGAAAAATCGCTTAATTTTAGATGTTTACCGTGGTATTACCCCTTAAGCCCTCAGCCACAGATTACAGAGAATCTCTCCATTTTTTACGTACTGACACATTTTTACATAAACATTTTTTTCTAATTTCTGAATAAAAATCTTTAAATACGCTTTTTTAAAAACATTTCAAATAAACATTTAAAAAATGTTTCTTTAAAATGTTTCGAAAGATCTTTTGAAAATCGTTTGAAGTTTTTTTTTATGTTTTAAAAAATGTTCATTTTAATTTTAATTTTTAAATGGTCATTTCAATGTTCATTTAAGAAATGTTTTCAACAATGTTTATTCCAAATATTAAAAAAATTGTTATTTTAAAATTATAAAAACTTAAAAAGTCAAATCTAAAAACGTTTTAACAAATGTTTATTTACAAATGTGTCAAGATCTGAATAATCGAGACATGGGCCGTAATCTGTGTTTGAGGGCATAATACATTTTATATTTTGCTATGTAATTTTCAAAGATTGTTATACCAAGTCAAAATGATCAAGATTACTGCTATGAGACAAATCAGACAAATTAATTTAATTATTAGTGGATTATTGGTTCGTAAAAAAATCAAACCGGAAATTGTATCCCTTAAGGGGCCAGTCCGCTTTAAAAATTTCAAAAAATCGATTTTTTTTACGGTTTTCGAAAGTACATACATTCAGAAATATTGTGTCAAAATTTTATGAAAATCCGAGCTCTCTAAGTATTTTTTTTTTTTTACCTGAACGTCGGATTCGCCGACAATCGCGATGACGAGCGTGTTCGCTCTGCAAACCGCCGCAGTTCTGAGTGCTCAAAAGAGACCAGAACCAAACGGAAGCAAGCAAGACTTGAAGAAATCGACGATGATGAGCAATCGGAAGGGATTTTGTACGGTGCAGGAATTGCCGATTGAGTTTAGGTAAGAGTTTTTCATAGTATAAACTTCAAACGCGTTTTTCTCGAAACAACGTTTTCAAAATCTAGCTCCATCGTATCTCTAAAACTAATAAACCGATTCTCTTGAAATTTTAACCATATATTGTAAACATGATTCGCAACAAGATGACCCTCGATGGTTTTAAAATTTTGATTTTTACTCTTTTAGTGCGAAAAACTGCGAAAAAACGCGTTTTTTTACTTTTTTCGTTTTTCATCTGCCATTTTTTTATTTTTTGATAAAACTTTATATCCGAGGATCATTTTGTAGCTGGTGTCATACCGAATCTAATGGACTTTGATTTTTTTGTTTCAGACAAGCCGTTGCCGAGTTGTGATGGAGCTACCTAGCCCACCTATTTTTGAGGCGTTACGTTAAACTATAGTTTTTGTACTTAAAGATGAATAAAAATGAATTAAAATTTTTTTAAATATATTTCAAGACTTTATTTATCAAGCCCAACAACTTTTATATTCATATCTTTAATAAAATCCTAAAAAAAAAATCGCGAAATTAGCCTTTTTTCGTAGCTCCGAAGTGGACTGGCTCCTTAAGGCAGAGGTTCCCAAACTGGGCGTCGCAACGCTGTCCGGATAAATATCAGCAGCGGCCATACATCGTTCTTCGTGTTATAATTTTTTGCATTTTGATGGACTTTTTTTTAGGTCTTTGGTGCCTGATAGGTCCGCACCCCTTTGATAGGGATGCGATCTTATGAGGCACAGAAGACCTAAAAAAAAGTTCATCAACGCAAAAATATGTGACATTCATAAAACTTTTTTACCACTCTGTATGCGACCTTGAACGATGCTAGCAATGCATTGTTTGTCACTGACGCTTGATTAGTGAACGCACTTTTTTGTTTTTGTAATTCTTGCAACTTCCCACCGAAAAATTCGGGAAATTTCTCGACCATGTTCGGATAATAGGTCTCAAGATATCGCCCTAGTTTATTCGGAAGCATAGTCTCGGATAGCAGGATTTTTAAACACAGCACACACTGCGATCTCTCCTCATTGTTTACTTCTACTCAAGTAAAGCCAAAATCTAAATAACCGTCATTGTATTTACGATATTTTTGCTACTTTCCTCCCCCCAAAACTGATGGGGCTTTCATTCAAAGATTTTCAAGACCAGTGGATATTGTAGTTGAACGATGCTATTGTCGTTTTTTGCATATTTTTGTTCGAATATTTTTTTACATTTTTGGCGACCCTTTTTTTAGGCCTTCGGCCGTTCCTCCATGACTGCGCCTAACGCCCCTGTATCGCAACGCCTAGTGACCCCGGACGCAGTCACGAAAGGGCATCATAAGTGTCATACAAGGGGTGCCAGGTGAGTGAAAACCTAAAAAAAAGGTCATAAAAATTAAAAATTTAGTTGAAGATGTACTAAATCTGTCAAAACTCCGCAGACCGAAATAGTTTGGAATCCCTGCCTTAAGGTAGTAGTCTCGTCACAGTCACGTTGAAAAGTTTATTCTCCGCTCAATCGATGAAAGCTTCGAAATATTGCGAAATATCCTTATAATGTAGGTTGTACATCTTATCGGGATGTAAAAACTTATAAAGTAATGATGAAAACGCCTAATATAATGTTTACCTAACCCTCACTTTTGTATCAGACTATCCATTTCGGCTACTAATTCATAGATACTCTGCGTATAGGGATATGCACACACTGCTGTAATCTAGTTCTAGTCTGGTCCAGTCGCTTCATGGCGCTAACGTCGCTAGACATTGCTTACTTTAAGGGGTTACGTGGGTTTAAAAAGTTCAAAAAATCCATTTTTTTAAATTCTATTGTCAATATGTCTAGAATATTCTCCCAAAGTTTTAAGTCAATCGGAGTAAAAGTCTAGGAGAGAGAGAGCCTTTGGGAATTCCCACCGTTGGGAAAGACCGGCTGCGAGCGACGCAGGTATACGCATTTTTCTCAAAACACTATTTTTGAAGGCGGTGTACACGATTTCTCAAAAACGAATGCACCGATCTTATTGAAATTTTGCACACTTCTTCAAAATAGCATTGACTAGTTATTGAACGAAGGTTTTTTTTTCGATTACAACTAATTTTACAAGGCTACACGTAGCGTAAATTGTATCAAAAATTGAACTATTTTGCATACAACTCTGCCAAAAATTCAAATTTCTATTTTTTCAAAAATCCTTCGCTCAATCACGAGCTATACTTATCTATGAACAGAAAAAAATTGGTTTTTTAATTTCAGATAAAGCTATCATGAGTTATCCTGACCACCACGAGGACACTTTTTTTTAAGGGGTCTCCGGAAACCAGGTCCCACCGGCTGAATTTCCCAAATTTTTGGATGAAATTTTTTTAAAGATTGTTGAAATGTTGCTCTTTTATGTGCTTAACATTTTGAATAAAATCATTTATATATTATATTTAAAAAAAATAGAGAAAGTATGCTTTTTTTTTGTCTTCGAAACCCACGTAACCCCTTAAACCGCTATATCTCTGAAACTAGACGGTCAAAATTCATGATTTTTTTTACCCACTTCGTCGTATGTTCCTCTGTAACTGAGATTTTTTTAATCTGTAGAAAAGTTTCGAAGTTATTGCGTGAAATATGAAATTTTCTACTGCTCTCCATAAGAACACGTGTAAAATCATGAAAGCTTTGATTGTCAATATCTCGAAAACGTAACGGCGAATCCTTTAATAGTGTCCTGAATGAGTCCTCAAAATGTGAAAAAAATCTGTAGAAAACCGCCTTGGCGAGGCTACTACCTTAAGGTATTCCTTTCGCGGGGGACCGTACTTTATTGGCGCATAAACCAGGGCCCTATTAAATCATTATTAGATTATAATGACGCTTAATAAAAATAAGCAACAATCAATCATTGTACCCAACGATGAACTGGAATGAAAAATTGCGCATACATTTTGTAGATTTAGACATTTTTACACGTTCTCTGAAAAGTCGCGGTTACGAAAGTTTTTTTTGCCCGTCACATTTTTTTAAGTTTTATCACTAATATTTTCTTTAAACATTCGATGATCCGCTGTTTTCATTGTCGTTACGGAATCTTCAGAATTGTTTACCTGCTTAGCGCAGTTTATATCGAACATCTAGATTTATGAAGTGTATAAATTATTGGACAGAAATTTGGCCAACATGTCATCTTTATAATGTGCTGCATAAATTAACCGATTTTAAAAGTCGTAATTTTTTGTTCAAGGTTAGATAACCTGGCTTGATATTACACTAGTACACTGGGATGTATTTTTACTTGATTATAAATGAAAATAAGTTAATTGTTAAATATTTGGGTTCGTGAAAGGAGTTAAATGAGTTTCCTCAGCGAATAATGACTTTCTGGCATCCAAAAACTGTACACTTTTACAAATATCGCCAGTTTTGGCGGAAAAGCATACGTATACCTGCAAATTTGTCGTCACAATCATCCTCACAGAGTATTTATTCAAATTGTATCTATGTGGAAAAATTCAATGACAAAAGTGCTTGTAGTAAGTAGGTGCTTGCGACAATTATTCACGAATGCTCGACTGTTCGTTCCGATTCTATCGCGATCACGCTCCTTTCCCATGCCGTTTCATTACAATAAAATTATTTTAATCGAACAATTGCCGAGTCGACCCTAAGGTCATGAGATCCAGACGCCAATACCGCCGGCGAGACAACGATTAAGAATGGCCGTTCGTTCCTCACTCCGTTTAAGCACCGAGCCTTAGCGATAAAAATACAAGTGAGCAAAAAAAAACTGATAATTCGTTGAATCAGTTGAGCCGCGCAATACACGTACGAAACCTCGACCTTTCATCATTTATTTTAAAAATATATATTTAAAAAAATCCCAAACTTGATGACATGCAGATACGACAGTCGAACGAAGCTTTCTTTCTACGGAATACATGTTTCCATCAATAATAACTTTTACATACAGCCCAATTGATCGATCTTCCGGATCTACCTACAAATAAACAAGCACAATGTATGCATTAAAATTCCATTTTCCGTTTTGTCGCGTACTCCCGTGCACACATTGCCGTCGGAATCCAATTGGATTCCAACGTGGACTCCCTACGTGGGGCATCTCTATCAAATCTCTATACGAATGTGGTAGGATCTGGGTACTACCAAACTTCTGCACCGGATGTGTCATCGAAATAACGTTCTTTCGGCGAAGTTGACAAAAATAATATTACCGAAGGTCTTTTTTTTCTTCAACCCCACGAAATGTTCTATTTTAATAAATGAATTATGCCAAATAAGTGAAAAATAAAAAGTAATGAACGAATTGTCGGGTAAAATATTAAGAACCAAATCATTCGTTGTTCGTAACTAATATAATTGCTTTTTGTCTCATTATTTAACAGTGCACATACTCAATGACGTCTCATTTAATTCTAGTTTAAAGAACACACTTGCCATGGTAGCGTATGTATATTCTATCTTATAGTTGACATTATTTGTTGCTATGCACACACACACTCACACATGTCCGCACGCGCACACACACACACGTGTTTTCATATTTATACATTTATGTACACTCGTACTTGTACGATGTTCCGAATATATGGTTTACAAATAGCTTACGAATAGGTCGACGAACGACTGTTTTTTGAGCAAAAGAACGATTTTGGTCGAACAGAACTTAAAGCCACGTACACTTTTTTTTTCTTGTAATATTTTCATTCACAGCACCAGCCTCACCTTTGCCAAAAATAAAAGGATTGGCAAGATTTTCTTTTTACATGTCCTACTTCAACAAGAATTTAACAATAACAATCAACTTTCGGGACGAAGACGAAGGGGATGATTTTGAAAACGCGGGAAACGGAAGATGTATCATCGTCGTAGCATATTTGTCGTCTAAATTGCATTGTCAGACTAGAATCTTTATTATAAAAAGGAAAATTATGCTCAATTAAATCAAGTTTCGTTGATTTTTGTAGCTATAAGTCATTGTTATTATCCTTGATTGCAGTTATTTCAATTATTCACTATCTGATTTCAATAATTCACTAAAAGCCGACGACTCAAATCGGCAGAACTTAAATTAATGAAAATGTGTCCGTGAGAGTTTCATTGTTCTATCGTACTATTTAAGGTATTCCTTTCGTAGAGGGCCGTATTTTGTGGGTGCATAAGCCAGAATCCTTTTGAATCAATCGTAAATTACAGTAGCGGTCAATAAAAATAA
The DNA here is from genome assembly GCA_963932345.1 of Ophion ventricosus. Lineage (NCBI taxonomy): Eukaryota > Metazoa > Arthropoda > Insecta > Hymenoptera > Ichneumonidae > Ophion > Ophion ventricosus. Next base: position 9,342,505 of record OZ010711.1, on the reverse strand, counting down.
GTTACAATCAATCATTATACCCAACGATGAAGTTGAATGAAAAATTTCGCATAAATTTTCTATATTTAAACATTTTTACATGCTCGCATAAAAAGTCGCGGTTACAAAAATTCTTCTACTAGTCACATTTTTCTATGTTTTCTTATTAATATTTTCTTTAAAGATTCGGTGAACCTGTGGTTTTATTGTCGTTACGGGATCTTCAAATATTTTTACATGCTTAGCGCAGTTTTTATTCGACATCTAGAGTTATTTAGTATATAAATTATTCGATAGAAATGTGGACAGCATGTCATCTCTATAAAGTACTGCACAAATAAAACGATTTTTAAAGTCGTAATTTTTTGTTAAAGGTTCAGTAACTTGGCTTGAAATTTGGCCGATGGCAAATGGGATGTGTTTAACTCAATTGTAAGACGAAAGTGAGTTAATTGTTAAAAAATCGGGTTCGTGAAAGGAGTACCTTGAGTATTCGAAAATCTCCTTCTGTTTCCGTAAAGCGCTCCTGATCATTGAAAAACTCGGAATTCGAGTTTAAAAAAATGTATATCAAAGAAGGTCAAATTATTCTTTTATATCATCGATCGGATCTTCGTGCACAAATTTCAATAAAATTCTCCTACGATTCCGTACTGGCTCGAATCGCCATAATCACTCAAAATCAGGAGCGTATTATATATACATATATGTATGTATGGATTGTTCGCCGTAACTCGCTTATGATCTTAAACAAAGCATTTTCTTTCTTTCAACGCTCCATGCGCGTTTTTTTTTGTCATTGAATCTCGTAAAAATTCGATGAGGCTTTGCTCGACCTTAAAACATCGTGTGAGATACATGTTTCATGAAATAAAAATATTCTATATAAAAGTTACATCCTACATGTGTACATTCTAGTAGGATGAAAGAAAACTTGAACGGAAATATTCGTAACATAGAAATATACGTGATTTGCGTATTCACTACTTTAGTGCATGGCTCCCTCGATTTTGTATTTTTACTTTGTTTATATGCATTTCTCGATAAGAACTATTCGACGACGAAAATCAATCAAATTTTTCCTCCTTCAGCGCGAGGTCGATCGCGCATCCGACGTCCTTAACAATAAACGCCGGTTTGCAGAGTCCCTCTTCCATCGGCAAAAAATCGCGTGGATTATGCTCAACGAAAAACTGCGAATCGCGCCTGTGAACTCCCGTCTCCACCAGTATGCTTATACAAGCCTTAACGGTTGGCGATTGCAAATCATCACCGAGCAGATCTTCCAGACCTCGTGACTTCGTGCCTTTGCCTTTCGTACAACGGGCCAAATACTTGTCGTACAAATTCGCACCGAACACGTCGGTATTAATATTGTCTCTGAAAATAAAATAATAAACTTTTTAAATTATATTCGACGAAGAGTTTTGTACGGATGTATTGTATATATACTTTGGACTATATGGAAACGTTGCATTTGGGATTACTTAGAAGCATTTAAGGAGTTACGACTACGCCCTCAGGGTCAACAAAGAGACTAAATTTATGTTGCCCCACGGGTATTCTGATTTATGTTAACTTATGTTAAATATTCGTATTGTCGAGCCCAAAGTGCCAAATTTGTGATAAATATTTTATTGATTGCATGTTTACTAATAAAAACTGAAAAATTAGATCCTCAACGACTCTAAAGCCTACACGAGGATTTCCAAGCAGTAGCAGGATTCTGTAACTCGGTAGCGACCGTTTTCGTTATCGTTAGCTAGCGGCAGCCAATAAGAGGCTCCCTTTCTTCTGATCGCGCATGCGATCGCCTGTCGCTAGTTAGCGACAACGAAAACTGTCGCTACCGAGTTACAGAATTTCGCTACAGACCTAGGTTAGGCTCGCCAAACGAATCAGCTATTAGGCCCGAGGTTGGCAAGTCTATGGGTACTATTTCGTCATTATGATAATATTTAACCGGAAGTTAAAACCATTTTATAATGTAGTGCTTAAACGACACGGTGAAATTCGAATTTTCGATTTTTTACAATATCTATTATGTCTAATTTATCAAATTTCAGTCTTCCAACGACCTTGGTTGGATACGTGAGCAGCAAAACCGTGATCACCGCACTACCGGTCGACCGTCTCCATAAGACGACATGCTTCACTAGCTCAAAGTGCTCAACTTTGCAATGTTATTACGAAAAAACTGAACGGTCTATATAGCTGAAATTTTCCCAAAGGATGAATAACGTATTCGTCAACATTATATAAAAATGTCAGGCCCAAAAGTTGGATTCTTCTTAATGATCGTACCGCATTAATGTCCAAAAACAAACCGTTCCAGCTCAAAATTCACATCGTTTCTCGAGTATTATTAATGAACGAAGTACAGAAACCACGTGATAATTCAACACGATATTTGTAACACAATAATCACGGTTTACTCCGTTTTTTTACCTCTATCTCGGTATCGTTCTTATCCCTAAAGCACTATAATTGGTGTTTGCGAGATGTCACGTGTATCAACAAATGGATAAAGCTTCAACTTGAACATTAAAAATCTCCAAAACTATGTTGTGAAACTGGTTAATTTTTCGACAGTTAATATATCCTAAATTAATCTCTCGGCGATACAAATTTCGACCGTCCACAAGCATTTCAATTTTGGCGTCAAAACTCTAATTGCGATATTTGAGTATCTATTTAATTTACGTAATGACATAGCTACTTTTTATACAAATTACGAAAAATTACGACAAAGGAAATAGTTCAAGTTTTATTAAATTATTTCGTTATGCTTGCTTGGGTAAAACTTAAATAAGATAAATCGATTATTTGACTTCAATTATTTTGGACCGATTTTTTTCTAAGACTACGTACGCATCCCAGACCCTCTGGCTACGCCAATGGTGTTGGCAACTCCAACAATCTTTATGCCCACATCCCTGCTAACATTCTTTACTCGGAAGCTTTGTTGTCGTGAACCTAACTATTGAAGGAAAATACTTTTAATTGTTGTTTTTTTTTTCACTTTTTTCGAGGATGGTCCAAAGCATATATTATACTTATAAAAAAAACGGCATCGATACGTATTTAAGTAGTCTGCGCGTAAGAAGCTGCGGGCACAGCTAGTCGTTAATATTTCTGGAAACCACTTCAAATTCTTATTCTGCTGTCAATCTAACGGTCTACTAGGAATGTTGATAGCTTGAACAAACTCACCCGATAGCGTATATGGTATCTATATTGTGTTCGATGCCCAATTTTCTAGCGTGTCTCGTTATCATTTGGTTCGCGTGATAGTACGTAACTTCACTGGGTTTGCCGACCAGGGCCGAATATTTAATATCCTTGCCAGTGACTTTTTTGTAAAGGGCCTCGAGGCAAGCGAGGAATGCGCCGTGACCGTAACGGGGTATCGGAGCTTCCGAGACCCACAGTAAATCCATGTTACACGCCAAAAGCGGTATGTGAGGATAAGGTATAACGTCCGGCAAGCCCGAGGGCATACCGTTAGTCATGAGAAGATCGACCATCAGTTGCAACGATGTTTCCCACGTGATTGGCTCGCTTAACAAAAGGAGACCCTCTATCCGTGAGAAATTTTTGTCGATCGGACCGCACTGCGGATTTCTCTTGTTCTTGTTGACGTAATCCAAACTCGGAAAATTCTTCACCAATTCGTCCATCGTCACCGTCTTCTTGAAGCCCAATTCTTTCGCTATCTCCCTTGTCGGGCCTTGGCCTGATATCAGTACATGCTTATCGTGAAATTGTTTGAAGATCGCGAGCGGCGAATGGGCCATGAGAACTTGATCTTCCGTCACCTCGAGACCTATCCATTTTGTTAGATCCTCAGCTTTTTCACTCCTAAGTGCGTTACCGCTGTTTGTCACGAATACCGTTGGTACACGAAACTTGCCGTCTTCACCGCGCAGCCTCTTGAATGCTTTCGGTACCGGTGGCAGTACTGATGTGCCCCGAACTATCACACCGTCTATATCGAATATCATGCCAAATTTCGGCTTGCTACTCGCGTGCTGAAACAGTCGACAAAAGACGTTCATGGTTAATTCTAATTTGAACAAGCAACTGGTATACACTTTTATATTTCTAAATGTTATCTTGAAAACGGACCAGACGATCTTGACAGAATGGACTGACTTTTGCTGTTCTCGGGTGCCAAAAAGCGATTTGACTAGGTTTCGGCATTGGAAAAACTCATTTAAGGCGGGCAACCACTTTAGATGCTTCAAAAAATCAAATTTTTTTTATTTCATAAATCGTTAGCAAAATATCTTAAGAATACACCCTGAAAATTTCAAAACGATATGCGGATTCCTTCTAACGGTATGTATATAAATGATAAAAACTCTCCGCTCGATTCCCAAGCACGCTCAGGTATCCACGAGCGCTGAGTTATGTAGTTTGTTTGTTTGTTTGGGTTTGTTTGAGTTTTCATAACCCAAACAAACCCAAACTCGACCGTTTGCCGATTAGCTCCAAAACATCTCCATTCTGGGTACAAAATAATCGAGGTAGCAGCATTTCTTGCTGCTATTTTATTCAATGAAGGAAATTCAGCCCTACTCATGGTTATGAATGAACTACAAATCGTAGTTGGCAAGTAGAGCTACGGATATGCCGAGCAAATGGATCAGATGCGCGTGGATCGGCAAAATGGAAAAAGTTTATTAGAGACAAAAGAAGCTCGAAAAGCTCGTAATGAGGAAATGCAAGCTTCAAATAAGTTGCATGAGGAAGAGGAATGACTGCTGTATGGTGCTGGAATCGCTGATTAATAGGTAAGACACTTTATCATTTGATTAAACACATTTGACTTTGAGTTTTTCGTTTGTGAAACTCTAAACGTGTTTTTCTCGAAACGAAATTTTTTCAATTTGCGGGAATCATAACTCAAAAACTAATCGGTGGATCATCTTCAAATTTAGAACACGTTTACATAATATAATTTATTAAAACATGAATCTAACGCTGGAAAGATTAGATTGTTTAAAACATATTTATTATTGCAAAATGCCGAGAAAAAAATGCTAAAAATCGATCATTGTTTTTCAAACACGTTCCAACATTCAATGCTCGATGTTTTTTTTTTTCAAAATTTGGTTCATGTTCTTAAAAAACATCTGAAGAATGTATCAAAATTTGTTGGACTATTTCAGATGCGAACTGCGAGCTGCACAATTTCCGCAAATCAATAACGACGATGAGGACACGCCAAGGGACACAGCGGATTACACCTTAATTAATGCATGAAATGACTTGAAAAAATTACCAGAGATGTATGAAAATATGAATAAATTTCATGTCACAGTTGCAGAAATTTCCATTTTTTTTTCACAATAAAAAAAATCGAAAAAATCATATAATTTTCGGTCTCCTGAAATGGTTGCCCGCCTTAAGGTATTCCTTTCACGAACCCGAATATTTAACCCTTCGACTGCACATTGCGTTTTGACCCCAGTGTTTTTCGTGCAAGTACGTATTTTTCACTACGCATGTCCCGCTTTGATCGAATGTTTGGGCACTTAATTTTTATTTTTCTTAAATAATAAATTTTGTACCATAAAATAAGGATCATTCACTACAAAAAATGTATCTACAAAAAAAATGCATATTTACCGAAATACAATGATCTGAAAAACGTCTGGGGTCCGATCGACCCCATATGCAGTCAGAGGTTCTCAGCGAAAGTGTACAGTCAAAGGGTTAACAATTAACTGATTTTCATCTACAATTAAGTAAATATACATCCCAGTATACTGGTCAAATTTCCAGCCAAGTTATCGAACTTTTACCAACAAAATTACAACTTTAAAAATCGTCTCATTTATGCAGCACTTTATGGAGATAACACCCTGGCCATATTTCTATCTGATAGTTTATATACTAAATTACTCTGGATGTCTGATATAAAATGCTTTAAGCATGTAAAAATTCTTAAAATTCCGTACCGAGAATAAAAACAGGGAGTCACCGAATGTTTAAAGAAAATATTCATGATAAAACTTAGAAAAATGTGCAGAAGAATTTTCATAAGGGCGACTTCTCAGAGAACATGTAAAAATATCTAAATCTACAAAATGTATGCGAAACTTTTCATTCCAGTTCATTGTTGGGTATAATAATTGATTGTAACTTATTTTTATTGAGCACCACTGAAATCTACTTATAACTTAAGAGTCCTAGCTTATGCGCCCACAAAATATGGCCCTCCGCAAAAAGAATCCATTAAGTAGTTGAACATTACACATTACAATCTCTAAAAATAAAATTAAGGGGTTACGTGGGTTTGAAAAATTCAAAAAATCAATTTTTTTAAATTTCATTATCAATATGTCTAGAATATTCCCCTAAAGTTTTAAGTCAATCGGAGTAAAAGTCTAGGAGAGAGAGAGAGCCTTTGAGAATTCCCCCCGTTGGGAAAGACCGGCCGGGAGCGACGCAGGTATACGCATTTTTCTCAAAACACTATTTTTGAAGTCGGTAGACACAATTTTTCAAAAACGAATGCACCGATCTTATTGGAATTTTGCACACTTCTTCAAAATAGCATTGAGTAGTGATTGAACGAAGGTTTTCTTTTCGATTACAACTAATTTTACAAGGCTATACGTAGTGTAAATTGTACTAAAAATTGAACTATTTTGCACACAACTCTGCCAAAAATTCAAATTTCTATTTTTTCAAAAATCCTTCGTTCAATCACGAGCTATACTTATCTACGAACAGAAAAAAAATGGTTTTTTAATTTCAGATAAAGCTATCATGAGTTATCCTGACCACCACGAGGACACTTTTTTTAAGGGGTCTCCGGAAACAAGGTCCCACCGGCTGAATTTCCCAAATTTTTGGATGAAATTTTTTTTAAATATTGTTGAAATGTTGCTCTTTTATGTGCTTAACAATTTGAATAAAATAATTTATATATTATATTTTAAAAAAATAGAGAAAATATGCTTTCTTGGCTTCGAAACCCACGTAACCCCTTATAAGATAGAAAAAGTTGTATTATCCAAGCCAACTTTTGCCGAACATTGCTCTGATTCCCGTATATTTGATTTGAACAATAAGGCCCGCATACCTCCCAAATTAGTCTTGACTACCTCGAAAATTAATTAATTTCTTCATCCGCAATGCCTTTGTATGGCTGGAATGCCATGACCATTTCGAAATCGCTGTAGCTTTTCTTTGAAGATCTCGCGAGTCTTTGCTCATATGTGAGAAATCTTTTTACGATTTTTTATGGGGTTTTGAAGTTAAGAGCTATAAAGTCAACGTAAAAAAATTGATTAATTTTTTTTTTAACTCGTGAGCATTGAGTTCAATTTTCTTCGAGGGATCTAATCACCGAGGTATTTTCAAAAAATCGTTTTTATTTTCTTATGATTAACTTTGAAATTACACCACCAATTCGAGCCAGTGTGGTATTAAAATTTAGAAAATTGCCGAAATCATACGTATTTCTTGGTAGAAATTTCGAGTGTCACTCCGAGCGGTCAGTCGCGCGGTTCGACAAGTGACTCCGACCTTTTCTGAGATACGAGCTCGGAAAAGCACGAAAGCGGCTTGCCAAACTCGTAGATTTTTTGCAAAAACCGGGTCTAGCTGCGCAAGAAGGTGCCGAAGAAGAATTATAGGGAGCGGAAATAGCTGAAGTAAGGTAAGTCAGACAAAAACCACACCGTCACCTGAATAATCGCCTTCTTACTCACTTTTGCGTTTATCTCGAAACTCATATTTTAAAGGGGGAAAACCCTTTAGACGCCCGAAAATGAGTCATTTTGTCGTGAATTTCTTTAAAGGTGATCAAATAATCGCATCATTTTAAAATTTTGACATTATCTTCTTACAACTTTCAAGTGTTAAAAAAATAATTCTTTTTTTTTTTACAAAAAACATGGTGGCGTTATAAGGTATTCCTTTAAGCGTATTTTGCGTGATATCGAATAGTGCTCTCTTTGTCTGATTTTTTCTATTGAACTGAAACAGCAATCGAAAATATTTTTCGATTATTGACGTGTGTAGGAAAAGGATATACCTATAAAAATATAAAAAAGTATAAAATTAGAAATTAAGTAGGCTTTTTATTCAAACTTTCATATTTTTCACCATTTTCTCGACAATTTTTACCCCAAAAAGGGAATTTATTTACGCGATAACTTTAAAACTTTAGGTATATTCTTCCGATAATGGTATAGTGAGAAACCTCCCAAAATTTCAGCCAGATCGATCAAAAACTTTTTAAGCTATAACATGAGCAGTTTTTGAAAATGTAGTTTCGAGATAATCGCGTTTAAAGACTCCCTAGTTCAGAGCATGCTGTCCCGGGGCGCTCTCGACTATGTGCTATAACTTCGTAAATATTTCATCGATTTTTCGATTTTCCAGTATATTTTCAATATATTATACTTTCGAAATATGTGAAAAAAAATCGATTTTTTGAACATTGTAAAGGGTTTTCCTCCCTTAAGATATTTAGATTTTCGAACTATAATTGGACAAACCCTGTTATACACTTTACATATAACTTGATTTAATATTTTTCAAACTTCCGTAAAAAACACAATTTTTATTCTTTAACTCACCAATACTTCCCTAATAGAAAAATAAAATCCGTACGCGTACGGATTTTATTTTTTATTTTATTTTATGTATTCAAACTATTCAAGAATAAACTATTTTTTTACTACATAAAATGTAGTACATAAAATAAAATAAAATACAATAAATAAAATAAAATAAAATGTTTATTTTATTTAGTTAAACTATTCAAAAATAAACTATTTCTTACTACATAAAATGTAGTACGTAAAATAAAATAAAATCTTATTTAAAAATAAGATTTTATTTCATTTTATGTAGTCAAGCTATTCAAGAATAAGCTATTTTTTTCAGATCAGCCGTTCCTGAGATGAAACAACCAGCTTTACGTGTCGACAGGGGACCTCGGCGGCAACAGCCGCACCGACGACATTTTTTTTTCATTTTGAAATAAAATTTATAAGTGACATTCATGAAATGACGTTGAAGTTTGCATCGTTGGAATGCAACGAAAGTTAATTCTTTTCATTTACTCAAATTTTTTTCGGCGGATTTATGCTTTGAAATACGCTCAAACGTTGCTACGTATTCTTTTCAGAAATTTACGACTTCAATTTCCCAAAAAGGCTTTGGACAATGATGAAAATAAAGGAATAAAAAAAATGAAGAAAAATATATCGGTGCGTTCCAACAATGCAAACTTCAACCTCATTTCATGAAACCATGAACTACCAAATATCCAAAAACAAATCCCGTTTTATACTTCCGAATTTGTAGATTTTATAAGAAAAAGCCTATTTTCCTTGCAGTTTCGGTTGTCAGATCTCAAGATCTCTAAAATAAAGTCAGTCCGAAATGGACGAATCGTGGATTTACAAGTCTATATCATGTCGTACATATTGAGCCTTACAAATAGCTAATTTAATAATAACTTAACACTTTAAAATGTTAATTTTCCATTTTTAATAATAATTGAAGTAAAATTCGACGATATTGGCGTGTGCTTGACTGAGGTTTTGTCAGTGACTGTACATCTGTTTCAACTGGCCAACAAAAAAATTTCTCCATTTTTAAATTTAATCAATTCCTTCAGATCATCTTATTATCAATAATTACCCAAAAACTCAATATATATTGAGTTTTCTAATGATTGCTATTAATTAATCGTTGAAAAAGGCGATACTCCTCATTACTTTAATAAATTTCTCGACAATTACTTAGTCGATTTATTTGAAAGTTAGCATAATCAATCGCTTGATCCTAAATCTTGATAATATAATATTTTCAGAATTTACAGCGATTTAGTTCCAGTGGTTTTGCAACCATTCACGTATGCAGAAGCTGTTTTCCCATAAGCGACTGTGTTAAATTCATATATTTCTAACTACTGAATTATTTAGTGAAAAATTTGAAAATAATGAATGTATTATTATTCTATGAAGAACTATCATTCCTCAAATTTTCAAGAATTTTGGCAATTTTTGAGTACCCATTCAGTAATACCTTAAATAACTATTGTTGCTACACTACGATTGACTCTCTGTTGTAATTCTGAGATATCAAGAGTGATATCATATGTGTTAGTTTTTCAAGGTAATCCTTTCGCGGAGGGCCATATTTTTTGGGCAGATAAGCCAGGGCCCTTTTGAATCATTAATAGATTTCAGTGGCGCTTAATAAAAATGAATTAACATAAATTACCATACCCAACGATGAACTAGAATGAAAAGTTTCACATAAATTTTGTCGATTTAGACATTTTTACATGTCTCTGAGAAGTCGCCGTTACGAAAATTCTTCCGCTGGTCACATTTTTGTCATTAATATTTTCGTTAAACCTTCAGTGACCCCCTGTTTTTAGTGACGTTACGGAATCTTTAGAACTTTAACATGCTTAGAGCGTTTATATCATACATCTAGAGTTATTTAGTATACAAATTGTCAGATAGGAAAGTCATAATTTTTTGTTAAATGTTCGGTAACTTGGCTTGAAATTTCACCAGTATCCAGGGATGTATTTTTACTTAATTGTAGACGAAAATCAGTTAATTGTTGAATATTCGGATTTGCGAAAGGAATATCTTGACTGCTTAATTTTAAATGTGAAAATTCTTTAGCTAGTGCAAGAGTCCGAAGATTAAAAATGTATCTTCATATTGAAGATAAAAAATTAATACTCTTGAAGTTTGCATCGTTGTTCTGCAACGAAAAATCCTTCTTAATATTTTTATTTCCTCCTTTCCATTATTTCAAAAAAACTTTTTATACCGGATATAAAAGTAGTATATAGACAATAGCAGATAACATTTTTTTTTATTCACACCATATCGTATTTCTAATTCATACAAAAAAATATTGAAAGCCCATTACGCTGAATATTTACAAATACTTGTTTCTTCAAGGTTCCGCATCGCTAACAAGAAAGCTCTGAAAAAATTGTACATTGTTTATAACGCTACTGAATACTTGTTACAAGAAATTATTTCTTCATTAAAAAACGTCTGTAACTATGAATAAGCATATGAAAGTATTCTAACTACCTTTTGCAAAGGGCCGTATTCCGGAAGCGCATAAGCAGGGCTCTACTGAATCATTAGTAAATCAAAATGGTGGTTAATAAAAATAAGTTACAATCATTATACCAAGCAAATGGTATGGATTCTAAAACATTGTTCAGGATCCGTATGCAAAATCTATAACTGAAACCTGCAAAAAAATGATGGATAATAACAAAAATAAGCAAATGAATAAATTAAGAACAATTTTCATTGCATCCCAACGATGCTAACTTCAATACCATTCAAACAATGACGTTGAAGTTTGCATCGTTGAGATGCAACAAAACTAAATTTTTCTTTAACTGTTTGGTTTTCTTATTGCCTGTGAAAATCACCCAAACGTTTTTACATATTCTTATCGGAGATTCTCTATCTCAATTTACAAAAAAAACGCTTTGGATAAGCATAAAAATAAAGAAATGAAAAATTAACAAGGAAATCGTTATGTGGCAACGTCGCAAACTTCAACGTCATTCCAAACACTGAAATGGAATGAAAAGCTTTGCATAAATTGTGCAGATTAGACATTTTTACATTTTCTCTGAAAGTCGCGGTTCCGAACATTCTTTTGCTCGTCACATTTTTCTGTTCTATCATTAATATTTTCTTTAAACATTCGGTGACCCCCTATTTTTATTGTTCTTACAGAATCTTCAGAATTTTTTACATGCTTTGCACAGTTTATAGCAGGTATCTCAAGTTATTCGATATATAAATTATTAGACAGAAATGTAGCCGGCATGACATCTTTATAAAGCGCTGCATAAATTAGACAATTTTCAAAGTTGTAATTTTTTACCAAAAGTCCGGTAACTTGGCTTGAAATTTTATCAATATACTGAAATGTATTTTTACTTAATTGTAGACGTAAATCAATTATCACATAGACAGGTTCATGAAAGAAATACCTTAATTGAAATGATAGACTATAAACTACGAACAGTTACTTCAATTGCTTATAAATTTCCATGTCACCCATTGTCTCATTTTGATATTGCAAGTGCCTGGAAATTAGTAAAATTGTTTTTTTTTTCAATTTCCTACAATAGCACTGAAATCATCCAGATCTTTCTATCTCACATTTTTTTTCTATTCAGATGTAAATATCTCTGCGACGATATATTTTAAATACACAAGTTTGAATTCCCAATTGAAAATAAGAATGTACCGTGCTATTGTTGACTCAAGGTAAGTTATATTTTTAGAATCGTTGTGCAAAGGGACCTTGATCTGTTAATCACAAGCGGTATTCAAAAGTCGATTTACAACCAGGTATTGCACAATTTATGACTATACAATGAGAAAAAAAAAACAAAAAATATATGAAAGTAAATTATTTTTGCGTTTTAAATTGAAAGTTAACAAAAAAAAATGGTACAATAAAAACAAAACGCAAGTGACTAGAGACCAACGACGTGTATCTAAATACAAAACATTTGTGAAACACGTATACTTTATCTTCGACTATTACATAAAAAAAAAGGATCATTCTTGGTCCCACGGATGAGATAGAAAAAAAAAGAAGTCGGTCCATGGCACAGCCTGTATACATGAACCCACACGCCGCTACGCACACTCACAAACACCCACATATATATATATACATATATTTAAACAATGACAGTTGAACGACCTCGAAATAATAAACCGATTGTCCGCTCCCATAGTACACAAAAAAGTCAGGGGATAAATCACGTCGTCGTGCGATCAAACAAAAGAAAAAAAAGCTACTTATTTTATTGTCATCATAAGAGACGAAACTTACCCGTGCACTCGATATTTTTCGAATTTCAGAACGTAATAAAATCCTCATTAGGCCCATTTTTTTTCCAACGAAGATGCACACACGCGATTCAAAAAAAGTAAATATATATATACATGAAAATAGCTGTCTATATATTTATAAATGGATGTGTGTGTGTGTGTGTGTGTGTGCGTAGAAGAAAAAATTTATTCCATAAAGTTTTATAAAATATGTGCACTATTTCAAAACATTATGAAGTCGTGTGCCTCGGAGATTTTCGAGGTTATGTTTGACTCGACGAGCCAAACGGACAGACGATACTGTTACCGACTCATCCGAGAAGTCACAAATCCATGTTCGAAAAAGCGAATTTCGTATGTAAACCTAGCATGTGTAATCTCGGTGTGCCACGACGAACCACGAATAACTATAACGGCCTTCGCACACATTTACAATTCCTAACACAGCCACAAACTTGTCGACGGTAAAGTAGAAAACTGTAAGGTTTTCATTGATGATCTCTACGCGGGATAAATGGGCGGATTGAAAAAAGGTTTCGTCGAAACGTTGAGTCCAACGATTGGAATGTCCAAATAGAGTTTGTACTCACTTGTCAGCAGCGATCTAGGCGCGTTTTTTTGAATTATCCAATATTCTACATCACGTTGCCCACCGTTGAGCTTGAAAATAATACAAGATACATTTTAACGGTATACCTTTCATTAGCATAGCCCCCCCCCCCCCCCCCTCAGAGAACCCGGTGTCCCCTCCGGAGAAAAAAATCGACCTGAAATAATTAAAGTCAAATAATCGATTAATATTATTATAAGGGGTTACGTGGGTTTCGAAGCCAAAAAAAGCATAGTTTTTGTATTTTTTTTTAAATATAATATTTAAATTATTTTATTCAAAATGTTAAGCACATAAAAAAACAACATTTCAACAATATGTAAAAAAAAATTTCATTAAAAAATTTGGTAAATTCAGCCGGTGGGACCAAGTTTTCCGGAGACCCCTAAAAAAAAGTGTCCTCGTGGTGGTCAGAATAACTCATGATAGCTTTATCTGAAATTAAAAAACCAATTTTTTTCTGTTAGTAGATAAGTGTATAGCTCGTGATTGAACAAAGGATTTTAAAAAAAATTGAAATTTGAATTTTTGTCAGAGTTGTATGCAAAATAGTTCAATTTTTGGTACAATTTACACTACGTATAGCCTTGTAAAATTAGTTGTAATCGAAAAAAAAACCTTCGTTCAATCACTAGTCAATGCTATTTTGAAGAAGTGTGCAAAATTTCAATAAAATCGTTGCATTAGTTTTTGAGAAATCGTGTCCACCGACTTCAAAAATAGTGTTTTGAGAAAAATGCGTATAACTGCGTCGCTCCCGGCCGATCTTTCCCAACGGGGGGTTATTCCCAAAGGCTCTCTCTCTCCTCGACTTTTACTCCGATTGACTTAAAAACTTCGGGAGAATATTCTAGACATATTGTACTATTAGATAATAAAATTTAAAAAAAATGGATTTTTTTGAAATTTTCAAACCCACGTAACCCCTTAAGGGGGGAAAACCCTTTACAATGTTTAAAAAATCAATTTTTTTTCACATATTTCGGCAGTATAATATATTGAGAGTATATTGGAGAGTATCAATCGAAAAATCTAAATATGAAATATTTACGAAGTTATAGCACATAGTCGAACTTTATACGCGATTATTTCGAAACTACATTTGCAAAAAATGCTCATGTTATAGCTTAAAAAGTTATTGATCGATCTGGCTGAAATTTTGAGAGGTTTCTCACTATAACGTTATCGGAAGGATATACGTAAAGTTTTAAGGTTATCGCGTAAATAAATTACTTTTTTGGCGTAAAAATTGTCGAAAAAATGGTCAAAACTATGAAAATTTGATTTAAAAGACTACATAATTTTTAATTTTATACTTTTAAATATTTTTATAGGTATATCCTTCCCCTACACATGTCAATGTTCGAAAAATATTTTCGATTTCTGTTTCAGATCAATAGAGCTCAGATCGGACGAATAGAACACTTTTCGATATCACGGAAAAGACGCCTAAAGGAATAGTTTATAACGCCGCCATTTTGTTCTGTTTAAAAAAATAAAAATTTAACACTTAAAAGTTATAATAAGATGTCAACATGTTTAAATAATGCGATTATTTTATCACCTTTAAAAAAATTCCTGAAAAATGACTCTTTTCGGGCGTTCAAAGGGTTTTCCCCGCCTTAAGTTTCACCCAAGCAGGCATAAAGAAATAATTCAATAAACCTTGAAGTATTGCCTTTGCCGTAATTTGCATTGAAGAATAGCGACTTCATTACGTAAATGAAATAGATATTCCATTTTCGCAATTAAGGCGAAGTTGAAGATGTATCACGTGACATATGAGTCCGAGAGAGATAGCTAAAATTTTCGAACGGAGGTTTCTCAAACATGAATAATATTTAGAGCAAAAGAAAATCGTCAAGCTTTTCATCAGGGAATTCCCCAGAGCCTGATGCTTTGTTTTTCCCTTTAGAACTTCACCGTCAATGAGATAACTGTGTTGGAAAATTTGAGAGGTTATGTTGACCTTGTACATGCCCTTAAGGGGGACCCCACTGGGACGGTCAGAAAAATAAGCTTTTTTCGTGATTTTTTTAAATTCACTTAATGGTTTTTTTTTGCTTAATTAAAGATATGTTATTCCACATACATTGGAGTCACGTCAATTTTTATTGAAAAAAAAAATAAATAGTTAAAGAACAATAAATGGCAGAATGAACGCCTATCGGAAATTTCCCTCTTCCTGAGGGGATTGAAATCTCTGGTTTGATTCGTCTGAAACAAAAAATAAAATTTACCCTCAATCTGCATTAATGTCGCCATTTTTAAGCGTAGCCGTTCTTAATTTTGTTTATTTTTCGAAATATGACCACTTTTCAAAATAAAAAGTATTATTTTCACCTAAAATGTTTTCATTCCAGATGCCTTAAGAAATAGTAATAAATAAAAAAATGACTACGCTCAACGAGAGCTATTACAGGTATAAAAAATTTCCCGCAAAAATGTTACATATCTGATTATTATTGCTCGAGTTATCATCCGCACCAGTTCGAAAAAAGTGGTTTCGAGAAAAACGCTCTACGAAATGCGGCCGGCTAGGGCTGTCGCTCTACGCTTTCTTGCTGAAAATGCTGTAACTCTGTCATTTTTGTAAATTATAAAATGATTTTGGTATCCATATTTTTGAAAGTACATATTACAAAAAAATGTAAAAAAAAAATAGATTTTTTGAAGCCGTCAGTTTTTGAAGCCACAGTGGTTTCCACCGTTAAGACAACTATGGGCAAAAGCAATAAATTAGATTTGCCGGCCGACACACAACGAGAGAAATACTGGAAGATCAACATTTACGTACTACCAAGCAGTGTTGGGCGTTAATCAACTAAATTTTCAATCAGCTCATTAATTAACTAAAAGAGTAATTGCAATTAATTTAATTTCAATTAACATTAATTGCGATTAACTATTAATTACATTTTGAAATTAACTATTAATTGCATTTTGCATTTCATTTATTTGGATCAATCTATGTTAATTGCAACTCGCAATAGAAACAATAGCAATTAACTTTATTAATTGTTCTAAGAAACAATTAAAACTAACAATTAACCTATTTAACTTTACAGATATCAGATACGACGTGTTTGTTTGGGTTTTGTAGACTTACCCAGCGCACGGTGTTTTCACCTCTCGCTCCCACATATTTATTCTGACGGCACTCCGCGCCCTATGGAATAGTCAGTTTTGTTAGTTTTTAATCAAATACACCAAAAAGATTGAAAATTGATTAGTTTCTAATTGTGGAACGTCACGATTAACAATTGATTAATTGTTAATCGTGAGTTTTCACAATTGCAGTTTATTAATTGTTAATTGTTATAGTCGTGATTAACAATTAATTAATTGTTAATCTTTAGTTACCCTAGCAGTTAAATTTTTCCCAACACTGCTACCAAGTAGTAGATAATATCACTGTAGATAAAAAAAACGCCGATTCAAATATCTACCGTTAGGCCACGCAATTGATGCATTGTTTAAATTTGGTTATGAAAAACAGAATTTCATCAATAATTATAGAAAAATCTCAATAATTAATACGTCAGGCTTAGAAGCTAAACCGTTTGTCAAAAAAAACATACTTTAATTTAAAGATCATAGAATAAATGCAGAACATTTAAGAAAGCATTTTAAAAAGGCGTACTCTTATAAACTTTTATAAACTTAAAACTTTTAAAACTTTTAACTTTTAAACTTTTATAAACTTAAAACTTTTATGAACTTAAAACTTTTACTCTTATAAACTTTTCCAAGCAGCAATAGTACTTCCAGTGAGTTTCGCCGGTTGTGAGAGAAGTTTTTCCGTCATGAAGCGGATAAAAATGTAGCACAGTGCTTCAGGACCAATTCTCTCATATGTCACTGCTAAACATGGAATATGACATTGTTAAAAAACAAATTCCAACTGAAAAAGTCTTGGGCAGATTTGCAGAAAAAAATGAAAAACTAAGACTTCTTTCAGTACCTACTAAAAGTGAAGTTTCAAGACGTAATTGGATTAAGGCAGTAGTCTGCTTTACAGGCTTCAAAAAATCGATTTTTCGTTTTTGTCTTAAATCTATTCCAAAACTATCCAAGAATATGTGTTCAAAATTTTAGAGGCCAATTCGACATATTTTCGAAGCTAGATCAGTTTTAGTGGCCGAGCGTCGAGCAGGTGCGAATGCTCGGGCAGAACTTTACAGCCCGTTTTCTCGAGTTTTCATTTTCACAAGTTTTGGAAAACGGTGCCGGCGATAGTAAAAACAATATATGTCCGATCGAAAAAAACCAAAGTGATCTAGCTTCAGTATTGAATTATCTTCTATTTGAACTAAAAAAGTTGGACAAAAGTACTATTTAAATTACTTGTTTTGCAACTTAAAGTGAATTTTTTTTCTTCAAAAAAGTGAATTTTTTTTTCAAACTTCGAAAAAATTTGGAATTTCGTCATTTCTTCGGTATTTTTTTAGTTCATATAGAAAAGGAACTTATAAAAACTAAAAAAAAATTTGGTTCCACTGTTTCAGATGCATCGCACGACCTCCATCACCGGCACCGATTTACGAGTGCACACTCCAGGCGCCCCAGAAAAATCGTTACAACTTTGGCAAATTTCAATAATTTGTAATAATAAAAATTGTTTTTTAAAGCTTGAATATAATATACTATCGTCTCAAAATTTCGTTTACCGCAATCATTTCCTTCCCTTTCAAAAAAATTGTTGAAAAAACGCTTTTTTTTCGGCTCCTAAAGCAGACTACTGCCTTAAAGAATGATGAAAATTAGTTGATTATTTTTTAAGGTATTGCAAGAGTTTTATACTGATGTTAACATGAATATGTGATTGAAGCAAGTTTCATATTTCTTGTGTGTTACGCGATTACCGTCTATTATGTAAATATTATTGAAAAAAAAGAGATGATTGTTATCAAAACCAGTTTTTGTCGGTCTCCTCCTTAGGCCCCTTCCCAGAAAAAATGCTAGCTACGCCAATGATACCTTTTTGTTTGCAGCCTGAGGGCAATCGGCTCTTATCGGTCAAAATTCTGTAGGTGATTGCGTAAAATATGTATTTTCGGCTCTGTCATTGTCAACTTCGATCGAATGAACTGCAGTGCGTTTAAGGAACGAACAGTATGGCTGCCAGTAGTATCGGAAATAGGAATACATCTGGACAAATTCAAGGAGAAACATTGAACGAATTTTGTCTCTGAATGACTTGCTTACGTTCTTTGCAAATACCTTCAGTATAATTTTTGAAAATGTCGATAGAAATGAATTTAAATGATTTAAATGGGAAGCAACGGTGCGACATATCGATATTATTTTCGCCTATTTCCAGCTCAAGTGAAATTTAATCGGATACTATCTCTTTCCACGCACAGCATAGGTCACCAGTGAATTTCCATTGCGTGCCACAAATTTATCGCTGCGCATGCCCAAAATGAAAAGGCATCTCAACGCGCAATGTTTTCGTTTACTTTCGAAAACAGAATGCTGCGAGTTGGAAATTGACTCTGTATAGAAACATTTGCTACTTTTTTGAGCAACATTTTAGGACCGCAAAGAAAAGTCGTATTTTTAGATCGCCCGTTTTTGAAATTTTTCTTTTCATGGAAAATAGTGTACACTGTGTGTTTCGGCTGGTATACCATTTAGGACATTACTCAATCGTTTATTATACCGGCGTTACACATCGTTTCGTCGACTGAACAAAGTTACAATTGTGAACAAGGGTGTTTAGCGTCGCGACTTTGCCGGCAATTTTGCCAAAATTTTGGCCATTACATATATATATCTTTAGTCTACTTGGTCTAGAGTTCCGGTGTACGTTCACGCTCGCGGGGCGAGTGCCTGAAGATCTTTGATGCACTGCTGGAGGGAAGCTTTCTCTTGTTCGGGAGTTATAGCCTTCATTACGTTGCTGATGATCCATTGAGCCATGTGCCTCTGTGCCAAACGGCGCTCTACGTGGGCAATCTGCGTCTGGTAATCCAGACGTTTCTTCACCTAAAACATTAAATAATTCCTCACTTGCAACATGCAATTTTACCGAGGGTGAAGGGATTTTTTTGTGGTTATTGATTGTAATACGAAATCAAAACCATCAAGATTATCAATGCATGACTAATTGGAGACAAACTTTATTTATTATTGGCAGATTATGCGTTCGTATAGAAAACCTGGTCGTTTAATCCTTCAAATGAGTTTTCATAATGTCTAAATCTAGCTTAATCGATTTCTTGTGGCCAAAACTGGTAAACGCGTCTCAATTCATTAAGGGATCAGTATCAGTCTATTTTCGGATTTTTTTCATTTTCTAAAAACATCAGTTACGTATACTACATACCTGTAGAAATATGGTAGAGAACGTTATTTAGGTCGGAGTGACCGATAAGGGGCTAAAAAGAGTGATACAATAGAAGCGTCCCTGCGCACTCAGCGCGCAACCGCCGTGTCGAGCGTCCAAAGCTCGCAGAACAGAGATCCGAAACCAAAAATCCCAAGAAAGTGAAGCTTTTGAAGAAGCTAAAGGAATAATGTATGGACCAGGCATCGCTGATTGAGGGTAAGAGACTTTTTTTGCTAGTTTTATGTACAAGAGAAACGTTAATCGCGTTTTTCTCAAAACAACGTTTTTCGACCTTGTCGACATGATTTTGGAAAACTATTGCACCAATTGCCCTAAAATTTACACGGATTATTCTATGCGTGTATCTCTTCGACCCCTACTAACAGTATAAATATTCATTAATATTTAGTCCTATTTTTTAACAATTTAAATTGTAAAAAACAGACGATAAATTGAAAAATGCGCCATTTTGTTTCCTTTTTATCGGGAGTGAAAGTTTTTAGTAGGGGTCATAACTACAATTCCACTTTATAATAAAATACTCGACATTTTCTTTTCAGATGCTCCAAAGTTAAGATTTCGTGTCGACAAGGTGAAGGCAGGGGTAAATTCAGGCAACCAAATCACCAAGATACATTTTTAAAAAAAAATTCTATTTTTTCTTGTACTTTGAAACTACTATTTTTACGTATATAAAGATTAAAACATGCAGAGAAATTTTATTATTGAAAATATGTGCAACAGATGGAGACTGATGCCTTAAAGTTCGTAGACCCGTTTTCAAGAATTTGTTTAACAAAATATATTGCATTTAAAAGTACTTGATGAAAACGAAAAAAAAAAACGATAATTTGTGGTCAGAGACTAATGAGGACTCGGCGACGACTTGGAGCTGTTTCTACGAACTTATCTCTGCGTTTGTTTTACCCACTTCGAAATTTCCCAGGACTGTGAAACTGATCTGCAAAAACTGATGCGGGGGGCGATATTCTTGTATACTCTCTCACGAGACATACACTACAGAAACGAGGATTTTTACATCTGTTCCTTTATTAACTAATTGTTAATTTGAAGTTAAGGTCTAACTTCTGAAGCTCTTCTAAAATTAAGTTCAAGTTCTAACTAATCGAATATATTTTTCATTTGTCTCCGTCCAATATCAAAGTGTAGCAGTCAAACCTTATATACTGGTAAGTACTTATCGTCTTTAACATGACGACATAAAAACTTCTTGCGTATTTTTCTTAATTTTTTACGAGTTTTTGAATTGAAACGAAATTAGAATATAATATTTTCGTATAACGAACATAAAAAATACACTAGCTTTACTGTAAGCATTACTTATTTCGAAATAGAAACAACAAGAAATGGATGTAGTACTGAAGAGGGCTATTTTAAGTAGTCCTGAAGTACCACTGTTTGGCCACATCGATCGATCGATTTCGGACTGCAATTCTTGCAGATCCATCATTTCTGGTTCTTCTATGGCTTTCTCAAGCATTAACAAAAGTTCTATAGCTCCTGGAAAAAGTTCCAATTGCTTCGAGTTGTTGTACTTTAGTCGAATGTGCGATAAGTATGGGTCAAAGCCTATTTTAAAAACTATGGAACCAGTCTTCTACGGTCTTCATCCTGTTAAATTTTCTTGTACGACATTCACGGATTCTTCTAAAATCTTTGTTTCTTGCTTCACCCGCTTCTTCCGAAAGAATGCCTATTTGCAGGAAGCCAAAGTGATGACAAATATCTGCACCATGTACGCTGGCATATAAAACCGCGGATAGA
Organism: Ophion ventricosus; assembly: GCA_963932345.1. Classification (NCBI taxonomy): domain Eukaryota; kingdom Metazoa; phylum Arthropoda; class Insecta; order Hymenoptera; family Ichneumonidae; genus Ophion; species Ophion ventricosus. The sequence continues at coordinate 9,320,919 of OZ010711.1, read as the reverse complement.
AATGGAAAAAGAGTTCGGCTGTCTCTCTGCAATAAGCCCAAAAAAAAAACACGCCCCTCTAATTACCCAAATCTGGGCCATTTTTTTAATTATAAAAAAATGATATACGCGCAAAATGTGTTTTTTTCTTACGTTTGTTTTACTAGGATGTTATATTCTAAATTCATTTCAATTCAAAAACTCGTAAAAAATCAAGAAAAATCGAATACTAAAATTTTTAACTTTCAAGCATCGTAAACACCAAGGTTGCAGAAATACGCAATAAGTTTTTATGTCGTCATGCTAAGGACGATAAGTACTTACCAGTATATAAGATTTGACTGCTACACTTTGATACTGGACGGTAAAAAAAAATATAATCGATTTTCTCTTACATTTCTTTCTTAACCCTTCGTGATCGCACTTCCAAATTCAATCGCGGTGGTGATACTTGGGTCGATTCTACCCAGTCAGATTTCAAAAAAGTATTGTGACCATACTATCCGTCCGAAGTGGTTCAAAAAATTACGGAACATGCTTTGAACTTTCTAGATGATGTACGGAAAATTTATTTATAAGAAATAAAATGGCGACATGTTAACAAAAATTCATAGAGTTGAAAACGCAAAAAAGACACTTTTTTCGTTAAAAAAAATCATAGTTCCTTGAATTTTCAAAAATTTTACATAAAATTTGAACGTGACACGCCTGAGATGTGCTACTTTTGGAAAAAAAATAGTATCATAGTGCGCGTTCCAAAAAAAGGTATTTATTCCGACATGTGAAGAGCGTAAATTTTATAGTATGATCATACATCAAACTCCAGGTAAGATGGTGAATACAGTCAGATTCGAAGCCGGGGACTATTATATATTCACGCCAAAAATGGATCGACGGGTCGATTCTACCCAGGGTGACCACGAAGGGTTAAATATTTTTTTGTTTTTGTTATCGAGGGCTCATTTCTATGATAATTTTACATTACAAATGTTAATCAGCCTTGGATTTTCTGTCGAAAACAATTTTTTGCTGAGCGAAATTGGCACTTTCGATCCTAAGTCCATCTTTTTAGAAGTTCAAACCACTATGCGGCGCAAAGGTACATATCGACTACCGCAGCACCGGCATTCCGAGCCAAAAAAATAACCTCAAACGTAAAAATGATGTACAACGTCGACCCGAACAAGGTTTCCAGATTAGGCGATATATCGCAATTTGGGCGACTTGGAGCGCTACCTTGCGACCAAATTTGGACGTTATGCGATTATCGCAATTTAGGCGATTTAGATTTTTATTGTTACAAAATTTGGGCGACTCGGCAATTTCGCGATAAAAAAAAAATACCTTAGCCAAATAGCCAAAAATAGCAGTATTAGAAAAATGTCTAATTTGGCCAATAAGTACCTCATTTCAAAATTGAATATTGAACACCCATTTTTTGTTTGATTTCAGATATATATATATATTTATCCTTGCCCTTCGCTTAGATAGAAAGGGTTCACAGCATCATGAACGCTGTGAAAATGAATGAGCCAAGAAACCGAATGCGTACAGATATGCTGGTGGCCATTATGTGCATTAGACTGCGATTTGGACTTGATAAATGTTGCTGCAATGGATTTCAACCGACTGAAGAGATTTACAAACCTCGAAGATCTACACTGAGCTCAATGATGCGACACAAGCATTTGTCACAAGTAAAGACAATGACGACAAAAACTACGACGATGATGATAGAATTGCAATTTTTATAAGACGTTTCGAACGGTTTGTGGTTGTTCGCAGAAAACATGTCTTCAACTTTTTATATCATTTACTGCTAAAAATCTGTACGTTTAACAGATTCAAATATGCGCTCGTTGCAATTAACAGTATTCTTCAAAAGATTAAAAGTTGATTAACAGTATTATAATTTAAAGAAATTATTTGTCTAAAATTTCATCAAAAGGTTATAAATTCCTAAATAATTGAGAATTTTTATTATCTCTTCATTGAAAGTAATGTTGATAAGTTTATTAAAAAATAATAAATACATTACTCAATCGATATAATGTAACTATGAAATTTTTGAAATGGTAATCAAATTATTTTTATGCATTATAATTTTTAAAAAAAGTTTGGTTTGATATAACAGGCCGTACTTAAATTCATTTATTTGTAATTTTTTTGTTTACACCCTTGTTATGTGTTTTACTTTGTCATATCATGGGCTTGTCGGCTTATGCGATTTTGGGCAACTTGAGCGCCATCTGAGCGCGACTAGATTAGTGACCCATCTAGCAACCCTGGACCTGAACAATTGTCCTATGAAAAGTACACGACTACTCTTAGAAAAAAAAAGTTAGATATTATAAAGATCGACGATGGTGGAAAAGTAACTGTAATAGCTAAAGATTTCGATGTAACTAGGGCAGCTAATAATTTTAGGTTACTCGATGCCCAGTTAACAAAATTGCTCATAGACTTCAGAGCGCGCATGCTCCCACTACTTGCTATGCCCTCAACATCGCTCAAGCCACACCCCCTGCTCGAACTAGATCTTTTACCAGTGCTCCCTCCAAGTGGTAATAAAGGTCTCACTGTATACACGAGCAGTAAAGAAATTATGGAAAATAAAAAATTACAAAGCACCTCTGAGTCTTATTATACGTTGAGATCGGTGATATTGTGAACATCAATGGCAGCACACAAACGTTTTTCAGGTCATGCGTTTTTAGTTTGCATATTGAGATTATTCCGTTACCTCGGTACCAATGAGAGCCAATCGCTCACGATATGCAGCTTCAAGCTGCATGAGGATGTTTTCTTTTTTCGCATCGATAATCAACTTTTGCGCTTCCGTTCTCCATTGTTGGGTCTTCTCGTTCTCTATCGCCTCCTCGCAGGTAGCTATTTGCGAAGTGCGCGCTTCTGCATAATGCGCCTCGTCCTTGTCCAGTTCTTTGTCGAGGTAAGCGGCGAGCCCAGGGCCGAACTTCTTTATAGCAATGACAGCCATTATGGCGATGGAACAACCGGTGTAAAACTCGTGCTCCAGCACGTATATCTCTTTTGACAGGAGATAAGTCGCAACACCCGTGAAAAACATGTAGGGCCCTGAAATTTGATGATTTAATTATGTTTAGGAGAAACCGGTATGCGTCGTCAAAGTATGATACGTTAGTGACAAAATGTAAGGGCCGCATTAGCCAAAAGCAAGGGACGCATGATCGTTCCATGGCTACAGCGATTTTCCATTGATCTTCCCGGTGAAT